>JAFIRS010000246.1:0-600000 GCA_018342105.1 Gonioctena quinquepunctata
GTAAACAAAGGATGCCGTCGATATCCGGTCGCTTAAATAAACAACTGATAAGAAGTGCTGACGTAGATAATATTCCTGCAAAGACTTGTCGGTTGAGTCATAGCCGCATCATCGCTGACTCCTCCCACTTTCCAAAATGGCCGCCGCCATTCACTGATCACGTGACACTTCCGTCCGACCAATGCCGTTGACGGATATTGGTTGACACCCCCATTTCAATATGCTGCTCGGCTATTGGATAACGGCCGGCGGCTATCACCACGCCCATGACCTATCACAGCTCTCCACACCTCCCACTCTCAATCACACACTCCCATACACAACATGGCTGCCACCATTCCGACCAATCACAGGCCACTCATCCCCCACCCCCCCACCCACCCCACCATCATCCCTCCCCCACCCGAAAACCCCCCCACTCACTCGCCAAAACCCACCCCAAAATAGGGGTTGCGCCAGAACCCGCCTAGCATATCTACTCATGCTCAGATATACTTTCCATTAAATGCCTTCCTCTTTGATTCGCATAGCATTTATTATAGTTTTTGGAATTGATTTCATATACAGGGTGGGTCAGAAGTACTTTGACAAACTTCAGGAGGTGATTCCTCACAATATTCTAATATGAATTGTCCAAATAAATATATGTCCGGAAACGCTTCGTTTCCAAGATACAGGGTGTTAAAGCTTTATTTTTGTTTTTTTTTTATATTACTTTCGGAATACTGACCTTAATCAAACGAAAATTGGGTTTGAGAGGTTTTTGGAGGTGTCGAATTCGAACCTCATGTTATTATTTCTCTCACTCGTAGGGGGTGCTACCTACACGTCTTGTTCTTCTTGGAAAATTCATAACTTTTTTGAGCGTACTTCTTGCACATTTTTCAGTAGAAAAACCATATCAACGTAAAAAAGCTACCCTTGTTACAAGTCGCTATAATTAACCGTTTTCTAGATATTTGGACTTGAAAATTTCAAGTCGATTATTTGATAATCGATGCGTGTTGAAGTTATTACCATTATTTTGCATTTTTCACAAGAATGCTTGGGAAATGAATTTGACGTTTAAGGAAGTAGTTTTGGTTTCTTGTAGGGGGTGTCACCTATTCTATTTATTTTTACTCGGTTGAAATAGTTATTTTTGTATCAAGGGTGCAAAATCTGTATTTGTTCCAATAAAATTTGCAAGAAATATCAACATTTTATTTCAAGAAATTTTGAAAAATTATTGGTGTTTCTTATTGTTTCACAGGCGTCTACTATTCGGTTTCTTAGATCTTCCTCGTTCGCTTCTGGAGTTTTATAAACTAGTGACTTCAAATGTCCCCCAAGAATAAAGATCTAGCGGGTTTAGATTTAGGGACCTTGGTTCCCACGCCTGGTTAGGTTCTTCTACACTCCTACCGATCCATCGATTTGGATAGACAGTGTTGAGGAATTCCCTGGCTACAACGCAAAAATGGGCCGGAGCCCCATCATGCATAAACCACATGCGGATACGAATTTCTAATGGTAAATCCCGAAGTAGTCCCGGCAATTCATGATCTAAAAAGTATCTGTAAGTTGCGCCATTCAGTCGGAACGGAAGAAAGACAGGACCTATCAAGTAATTATCAATTATTGCCGCCCATACATTTACAAAAAATAGCTACCGATGATGTCTTTCACTAACTGCGTGCGGATGTTCCAGAGCCCAAACATGAAAGTTTGTGATAGCATTTCGGGAGAAGTTTGCCTCGTCCGTGAAGAGTACATATCTTAAAAGTTGAGGATTTCCAGCCAATTTTCTCAAAAACCACTGACACATAGTAATGCGTTGGGGAAAGTCTCGTGGCAGAAGAGCTTGTGTCCTTTGAATATGGTATGGATGAAATTGTTGATCGTGGATAATTCTCCAAACTGTGGACTGAGTAGAATTGAGAGCTTCAGCAATTATTCTTGTACTTGTTTCTGGATTCTCCTCGAGAGCGTTCAAAACAGCTTCTTCCAATTCTGGGGTTTGGACTGCTCGTGGTCTTTCAATAATATCAGCTGCCCTTTTAAAGCTACCTGTTTCTGCCAAACGAAGGTTAATACTGGTAAATGTTGGAGCTGAAGGCAATACTCGATTAGGAAATCGCTCCTGGTAAATACGTCTTGCTTCGCGCGCATTGCCAACCGCAAGGCCATAAACGAAATGCATATCGGCTAAATGAGCATTGTTGTTTGAATAATCCATTTTTTCAAAATTAGTGTTTTAAAACTTACAGAAACTTCAACAAAACTGTCACATAATATGTAATTACCGAAACGTCAAATTCATCTCCCAAGCATTCTTGTGAAAAATGCAAAATAATGGTGATAACTTCAACAAGCATCGATTTTCAAATAATCGACTTGAAATTTTCAAATCCAAATATCTAGAAAACGGTTGCTTATAGCGACTTGTAATAGGGGTAGTTTTTTTACGTAGGTATGATAGAGGAATTGTTTTATTTTTCAAATGTGCTAGAAGTACGCCCAAAGAAGTTATGAATCTTAAAAAAAAAGACGTTTAGGTGGCGTCCCCTACGAGTTAGAGCAATAATAATATCAAGTTCGAATTTGACACCTCAAAAAACCTCTCAATACCAATTTCCGTTCAATTTAGGTCAGTATTCCGAAAGTTATTTAAAAAAAAACGAAAAGATAAATGAAACTTCAACACCCTGTATCTTCGAAACGAAGCGTTTCCGGACATATATTTATATAGACAATTCATATTAGAATATTGTGATGAATCACCTCCTGAAGTTTGTCAAAGTACTTCCGACTCACCCTGTATAAAATTAGGTTCTCACTTTATTTTGAGAAATAAAGGGACCTACAGACGTACCAATTTATCGGGGAGCCGAAGTCGGGACTCGGAGTCGTGACGTGTGTAGGCTCGTCGGCCGACTAAATAATTACGTTCCCGATATCGGGATATTAATGACATTCAAGAAACGTGTTTGAACTCAATAAGTGATAATAGTGCAATGATTGCATTCATTGATTGTTAAAAACAACTCAAGTGCCGTTGGGACCCATTCGATGTTAGAGCAATCTCAGTTTCTTTATTTTTCGACAGTGGAAGAACCATCATTATCGGTTCACGTATAACTAGTAACTGATAGCTCTTGATCGGGAAGATTAAAATCGGAACGCGTGTACAATCGATCCAATCAGTCGGCCCTCCGATATCGTGTCCGATAAATTGGTACGTCTGTAGGCCCCTTAACTCTAAAAGGCATAAAAAATTGTCTTCAGGTAGGACATTTTTGCAACACTTTATTGCAGTTGTTATGATATGACAAGTTCAGCATAACAATGTCTTATTGGGTTATGGAATTTAAGAATATTTACATAAAGAAGAAACTACTTTATTTAATCACATTTATACTTTTTCGAACATCGTGGCAAGTACGAACTATTTTATTCACCTGAAAATACTTTGTTACAGTGTGCGGAGAATGAATTTAATTAAATCACCAAAATCATCAGATTTATTGTCATTGTCTAGGTATATGCTGGAAATATTACTCCACATTGAGTGAAAATTACCACGATAAAAATACAATCTTTACATACCTTGATTCTATGTCTACTCTTTCTATCTCTTTCAGTTTGATGGAGTAATTCCGTGCAATGAAATGTTTCGAAAATTTGCATACACAATAGGATTGCTTTAAAAACACCGTTCGTTTCTTTTCCCGTCGAATAACGAAATGAACCCTCAATTTCTGGCCATTATTTATGCAAAAACTTCGACCATTTCGAATGCACGCCATTCATCACCACATTTGCAATCGATATTCCTTTTTCTAACTGTAAACATTTTTATATTTTATCGCTCACACAAAGGAGTAAAAAGCAGCTGGGATGAGCTGAAGGCTCTGAGAGAATTGGAGAAACTGAAAGACCTCAATCCAGGTAGATATGCACCCTCAATGTTCATCATTCTCATTTACGTAAATCCCCCTGAGATAGAATGATTTAATAGCAATTTTCATTATGCAATTTAATGAAGAAATTCATCTCAACGTCAAAAACTACTGTCATTTTCCAATTTATTAATATACAAATTTAATTATCCCCCACAATAACTTAACCCAAATATTTTTCTAAATACAGATGTTTTTTCAAATAGGAGATAACATTTCAATTTTATTTGAATGAAGATATCTTTGAATACACATTGTTGATTGATACAATGTTTCGACAATATATGTATACTAGATAAATGTTAAGAATTACTTGTTTTTTGTTGGTAGAAGCAATGTTGATGAAATCCAGGGGAAGAATATATAAGTAAATGCAGGATTCAACAATTATTAAAAAAATTCATGTCTTTATTTGAAGAAAAAATATTTAAGGGTACCCCAAAAATATTTTTCTGAATTATTTTATCATTGCAAATTGAAGAATGAAGAAACAAAACTACAATGCCTCCTCTTATTTCTTATCAATCTGATGAAAATAGAACCTACGCAAAAAATATAATTGAAATAATTCGAGATTTTCGATTCGACAACACCATTTCATTATCCTGCATGATACAAAAATTGTAGGTCGTTGATCAGACAATAATTCTTTTTTAATTCAAAATAACTATTGAAGTGAGGTTAGAATACTCCAACATAAGATAAAACATTTATCTAATATGCGATCACAATCTTTGTAAATAGTAGAGATTTCCGAAAAAAATATCGTTTGTTTTCCAGAAACATTCTTTGAGGAGTCCCAAAAAACTCACACTAAGTTAACAAGAGGACATTCTGCTGCTTTCGCATCCACACCATATTCACATATGGATATTTACAATGAAATTTATTCAGAAAAATATATACGAAAAAGTCAGTGTTTCAATGAGATGGATGGAATATAATTCTAAATATGATTTATGTTAGCCCAAATATCCATTTCTTGGTAATATAAAAAATAAAAAAATATACATTTTCACAATGTCTTAACAATATCAAATGAATTGAACAGAAGGCTATTCATCAACGAATGATATTAAGATATATTCAAGTTCTTACTTTAACTTGTGATTTGTTTTTTATTTTCAAGTTTACATGTTTATTTTGAAGACCATTATAGTATTTTATACCTTGATAGTAGATGGAACACATGCCTTGCATATTAGATATATTAATTTTAGTTTGACTGCTAATGAGATAGCCATGTTTACAATCCATATATTGGAAAGGTCGAGTACCTCGAATTGAAATTTGACGAATAAAGATAATATTACATGTATATATACAGTGTGTACATAAAGTTAGGAATAAATTCATTATCTAGAAAAGGAAAAGCTTTTCGAAGAAATCCGCAGACACATCAACTTTTATTTCACGATGCGCATCTTTTGACGTTTTAGTCGCATCGATGACGTCATTAATGTTTCGGCGATGACGTCATGGATTTTTTTTTCAAATTGCAACCGCAATTTTTGATAGTGCCATTTGAAAGAGCATATTTCTCTGCACACGTTGAACCAAAAGTTTTGTCATGTTACATGAGAAAATTGTCGAGAAAATTAATGTTTTATTGATTTTGAATTAACTTACTTCATTTTGTTAATTAAACAAACTAATCAATCAAAGGTTCAAAATAAAGTCCTTCCTAGGTTTGTAACGTTCTCTTCCAGCACGGCCCTGGTGTCTTCGTATTATCGGAGCACTGAAAAAATCACTCTTTCATTATCGTAAAAAGACATTCTACTGTTTTTGTTACCTTGCTGATTTAGCCGTGTGGTTGGCGTATGCCACAGTTTGACAGTTCATATTTCATTGATACCCTGCTTTTCGAAAAAAATAAGAATAAAATGCGCCTTTCTGTTACTCAGAGAATCGAAATTTTGATGATGATTGGATACGGTGATAGAGTACGAACGCAACAAGAAGTAGTTGGACTGTTTAATACTAAATACCCGGATAGGCCCATAACCCAATCAGCAGGGAGCAAAGTTGAGAGAAAGTTTCGAGACACTGGTAGTGTTGATGATCTTCCTAAAGCTGGGCGTCCCAAAATCAATGAGGAGGTCGAATTGAATGTTTTATTATCAATGGAGGAAAATCCACATAACAGCCTAAGAAGCATTAGTCGAAATCAAGATTACACACACACATGAAATTTCAGAATTGGAAAAGTGGCATCCCTATAAGATGACTCTGCACCGAGAACTTTCCGAAGACGATCCAGACCGACGGATGCAGTTCTGCCAAACGTTGATGGATATGTGCAATGCTGACCCTTTGCTAGTGAAAAATACTGCTTTCTCTGATGAAGCTACCTTTACACTAACAGGAACAGTGAATCGGCATGATTGGTACTGTGCTGAGGAGAATCCAAAATGGATGAGAGAACATCACACACAGTATTCTCAGAAAATAAATGTTTGGGCGGCGATTGTACAAAACAGGATTATTGGACCCTACTATTTCGAACAAAACTTAAATGGTCCAAGGTACCTTCAACTCCTACAGGATTATGTTATACCCAGTCTGGTGATCTTATTTCCTAACGCAGATAACCCTGCTATACCAAATGACAACTCATGGTACCAGCAGGATGGTGCAACGCCGCATTACGCAGCTGATGTTAAAAGGTATATTGACCAAGTCTTTGCCAACAGGTGGATAGGTAGGCGTAGGTTCTATTGAATGGCCTTCAAGATTTCCGGACCTTATTCCATTTGATTTTTTCTGTGGGGCCATCTTAAGAATGTCGTGTACAAAACTAGACCGGATAATATCGAGGAATTGAAAACTAGGATTGCAAATGAATGTAACAATATTACTCAACAAACTATCACTGAGGTCCAACGAGGATTCATTGACCGTCTTGGATACTGCCAGGCTCAGGAAGGACTTCAATTTGAGAATTTGATCAATTAGTTTGTTCAATCAAATGTGTAAAATGAATTACTTAAAAATCATTATAACATTTTTTCGACAATTTCCTCATGTAACATGACAAAACTTTTGGTTTAACGTGTGCAGAGAAATATGCTCTTTCAAATGACACTATCAAAAATAGCGGTTGCAATTTGAAAAAAATGTCCATGACGTCATAGTCGTAACATTAATGACGTCATCAATGCGACTAAAACGTCAAAAGATGCGCATCGTGAAATAAAAGTTGACGTGTCCGCGGATTTTTTGTAAAAACTTTTCCTTTTCTAGATAATGAATTTATTCCTTACCTTATGTATACAATATATATACAGGGTGTAACTGAATAAGTGTAAAACATTTAAGGAGGTGATTCCTCATCGAAAAAAAGATAGGATCTTTCATATAAAGAAACTTCATTGGAGCATCCCTTGTTAAGATACAGCCCCTTAAAGGGGGTACATAAAATTTGTATAACAATTTTTTTCACAAGCACTGAAAAAGTTACAATATTGAAATTAACCTGACGTTTTGTACTACCAAAAAGACACTTAGCCAGTAATTTATTTGGTTTACCCATGGTTGTAAGGGTGAAAACGCAACCCCTAAAATTTATTTCCAATGTAACTTTTTTATTATTTGTTTAACATTTAAAAATTTATTTCCGATAGCCTGTTTCATTCTAAACAAAAAATGTCTCCTGGGTTTTTTGCCCAAAATAAACCAGTAAGCAGCAAAATATTATTTTACGAACAACTACAGAGATACATCGTCATAAATGCGAAAATACGAAACTAATCTATCTAGTAGGTCGCTATTAGCGATAGTGACAATTAAATTGGTATGACGCTGTCAGTTTGGGAATTTTCGAAATTGAATTAATACTAATTGTGTGTTGTTGTTCTGTTCTTAATTTGTTACTTTAATAATTCACTTGTTAATAAAATGGCATACACAAATGAGGAAATGGCTGATATGCATTACGTTTACGGTCTGTCGCAGGGAATGGGTTAGAAGCTTCTAGAAGATATGCTGAAATGTATCCTCAACGGCAGCATCCTTCACATAGAATATTTGCTCGACTTCATCAACGATTACGAGAATATGGTTCATTCGACAAAAGAACGCAGGATTGTGGTCGCCATCGAGAAATACGAACACCACAGCTTGAGGAAGCAGTACTTAATTTGATTGAAGAACAACCTACTACCAGTACTAGAAAGATTGCTTTCCAGCTAAATGTTGATCATATGACGGTATTTCGAATTTTAAAGGAACAACTCTTATACCCTTACCATCTGCAACGAGTACAGGCACTGTTACCGCGAGACTTTCCGAACCGTCTTGAATTTTGCAATTGGATGCTGGAAATGATTAGAAGAAATTGTGACTTTCTGAAGACGATAGAATTCACAGACGAATGTAGTTTTTCTCGGACAAGATTATTAATTTTCATAATTACCACATATGGGCTGATGAAAACCCTCACGCTATTGTCGAAACTAGCCATCAAGAACAGTTTTCTTAACGTGTGGCTCGGAGTTATTGGGGATGATTTAAGTTGCGCCTCATTTTCGACCACCTAGATTAAATGGTGGAGGCATACGTTCAACTTTTAAGAGAAGTGCATCCAGTACTACGGGACGAAGTTCCTTTGGGCGTCAGAAGGGACATGTTTTTATGCATGATGGGGCTCCCGCCCATTTTAGTCAATGTAGCACGTCAGCATTGAACTGAAACATATGCAAATCAGTGGATAGATCGAGGAGGACCACACAAATGGCCCGCTCGATACCCGGATCTCAATACTCTCGATTTTGCTATTTGGGGCCATTCACAGCATTTGGTATATCGTACTCCTGTTCGCCATGTAGAGGACTTAAGAAACCGCATCATCGATGCGTGCAGGGTAATCAGAGAGACTCCAGGAATATTTGAGCGAATACGTGGCTCAATGCGCCGACGTCTAGACGCATGCGTAATGTTTGAAGGTAGACATATTGAACATTCACTATGATTTCTACATGTTGTGTGTTTTGTTATTAATAACTTAGTTTTGTTTATTACCCTTTAATCGTTTAATGCAGGTACTAACTACAAAATAACAATAAATCCAGTTCGCATTTATGACGATGTATCTCTGTAGTTGTTCGTAAAATAATGTTTTGCTGCTTACTGGTTTATTTTGGGCAAAAACCAAGAGACATTTTTGTTTAGAATGAAACAGGCTATCGGAAATAAATTTTAAATGGTAAACAAATAATAAGACAAAAGTTACATTGGAAATAAATTTTAGGGTTGCGTTTTCACCCCTTACAACCATGGGGTAAACCAAATAAATTACTGGCTAAGTGTCTTTTGGTAGTACAAAACGTCAGGTTAATTTCAATATTGTAACTTTTTCAGTGCTTATGAAAAAAATTGTTATACAAATTTTATGTACCCCCTTTAAGGGGCTGTATCTTAACAAGGGATGCTCCAATGAAGTTTCTTTATATGAAAGATCCTATCTTTTTTTCGATGAGGAATCACCTCCTTAAATGTTTTACACTTATTCAGTTACACCCTGTATATATATATATACAGTGCTTCTCAAAAGTCCCCTCCCCCCTCTTATTTTTGGAACGATTTCACATAAACAAGTGAAATTTGGAAACTGAATATTAAAGGTTGTAAACTTCCCTACTAGTGATGATAGATGACGAAATCGTCAAAGATGACGTCACAAGGCCATTGTGACCAATAATTTCAAATGGAACCCTACTGCAAGCGACACCTCTTTTAAAAGGTATCGAAAAAACCTATTCAATGATATTAATTTTGTTTGTGTTTATGGCAGTTTGGGCAACTCGCTTTTAAAAAACGAAAAGCTGTGATGAATTGAATCAGTTAATACTAAAATTCCAAATTCAAGCTCCGCCTCTGGATAGTTGTCAAATAAGCTGACATTTTTGTTAGCCTCCCTAATTCGACGTTTTTGTAATTGTCCAAGTTTTTGTACATTTAATAATTTGTGTATTGTTGATCGAACGTTTAACTGTTTTAGCAGCTTTTGGTACTTTTAATATTTTTGTACCTTTTAATAATTAGTCAAACTGTCGTGAGCCGAACGTTTAAGTGCTTCAAGAAGCGAAATGGTACGTGCTTAAGGTGATAAAGTAGCAGCGATCCTAATTCTTGGTGAAACTGGACAAAATATTCATGCAGCAGAACGCATTTTTAATGGGAGGTTTCCTGATCGCCCCGTTTCGAGGACTTATTTGAGGGAGCTTCTTCGTAAGTTTGAAACAACGGGTAGTTTTAATGATGCGAAACTATCTGGCAGACCACAAATTTCTGATGGGAAAAAAATTGATATACTGGCAGAAGTAATAGTTAATCCCACCTCTTCAACAACTCACGTTGCATCTACCTGTGAAGTAAGTCGAAGTACAGTACACAGGGTGTTGAAAAAAAACAAATTCCATCCATACAAATTAAGGAAAAGGTAAAGAATATGAGATCCCCCAGTATCTTCATGAAATTTTCACAGGTGCTTCAAAACATGGTAAGAACAGAATAGCAATCGTAAATTTTGCGCGGAAAAAATAATATTAGGAGATATGGGCCCCCGAACGTCCATAAAGAGAGGTTATAGGATATCACTTTTTGGAATTATAAACTGATATAAACAATTTCTATTTACACTAAAATAGTAAATGCACACACGTTTTACCTTTTAATAATATTAAAATCATATAATTTTCGATAAAGACATGAAAAAACTCCGATTACTTTTCATATAATTTTACAGAAGAAATGTCAAAAATCAAATGTTATTATTATCCGAATCTTGGAGTTTATTGATATGAGACGTTGCCTATGTTTCCAAAAAGGGAAAAGAAAATACTGAAATTCAATGCGTCATACATATTGAGCATATAAATGATGAGTATAACAGCATGAAATAACGATACCTATGTGTTAAAAATGCAAAGTATATTTCACCACGCTTCTTAATAGTGATTATAATATTGAAAATTAAGCATGAAGTTGATGTGCCGCATTCAAAAAGTTACCAAACATATAAAATAATGTGACTTCAGATTATTTTGTTTTCAGTAATTTTAAACTGGACCAAGAAATGCATTTGGATTGGATGTTTTCTTGTATGCCTGGCCAGGCATACAAGAAAACATACAATTAATTTCTTATGTAAAAAGAAGGAACATAACCTAACCTAACTTGGCTAACCTTGTTACCCAAGTTGAATGCAAGCTAATCAACCTTACAAGGCGACGCTTCGCTCCGCTCGCGAACATTTGGATCAAATCAATTTCTAACGTGAAAAGAAGGAACACAACCTAACCTAACTTGGCTAACCTTGCTATCCAAGTTGAATGCAATCTAATCAACCTTATAAAGCGACGCTTCGCTCCGCTCGCGAAAATTTCGATCCAATTAATTGCGAAAATCCGGATTGGCCAAATTCACTTGAATAGTTGGCAACGTGGCATGTCCATAGAACGCCAAGATCAATGCACAATGCAACCACCAATATTTGATTTTTGACAGTTCATGTGAAAAATTTAATTAAACAATCGGAGTTTTTTCATGTCTTTATTGATCATTAAGTGATTTTAATATTACTTGAACGTTAAATGAGTGTACAGTTAATAGTTTAGTGCAAAAAGCTATTCTTTATATCAGTTTGTAGTTTCCAAAAGTGATATTCCATAACCTCTATTTATGAACCTTCTGGGGCCCATATCTCCTAAAATTTTCTTTTCCGCGCCAAATTTTCGATTGCTATACTGTTTTTATCGTCTTCTTAAGCTCCTGTGGAAATTTCGTGAAGATACTGGGTGATCTCATATTCTTAACCTTTACCCAAATTAAAAATGGTTCATCAACTTCCATTTAAAGTTATTGGCCACAATGGCCTTGTGACGTCATCTTTGACGATTCCGTCATCTATCATCACTTGTAGGGAAGTTTACCACCTTTAATATTCAGTTTCCAAATTTCACTTGTTTATGTATAATCGTTCCAAAAATAAGAGGGGGGGAGTGGACTTTTGAGAAGCACTGTATATGAATTTTGTTGATTCTTGGGAGCTTGGTTCATGTTTTGGAGGTTAGGATAATTTGAATAGGTACTTTAATTCATTTCCAACGTTTCGACTGGGTTTGCAGTCTTATTCAGGGTGTATTCTAGCTAAAACAGTTGAGTACAAATATATTGAGCTAGACCATCATTTTGAGTTGGTGATTTTTTTTCCTCTTCTTCACGATGAAGCACCGGTATTTATATCATAGTGTATATTAGTATATTTGGTGGTGTGATGATTTGATTATTTGGTGGTACACGTATAGTTCTAATCGGTGTTGTTCGCACTACTAATGATTTGGAATTATATAATATTATATATATATATATATATATATATATATATATATATATATATATATATATATATAAATATATATAAATATAAAATGCACAAAATTATAGAGGTGACACCTCTAATTTTTGGAGTGAAGCTTAGACCTGAATTCATGGAATTCAATGACAGAAATTTCATGCACATTAATGTGTCGCCAACAGATATCAGTGTAAGCCAATCCACGACACCAAAAGTCTTACTCCTAGTGCGTTCAGAGTAACGCAAATGAATAACGAAAGAAAGAGAGATTTGTTACGATTCCAAGAAACCACCATCCGCCTACAGCTGTTTCATGGTTTCCCAATCATCAGGACACTTCGTGGTCTTCCTCAAATTCGTACCAAATCTCTCAGAGTGCTAATACCTACCGGCAAGTATGAAAATATGAAATGCACAAAATTATGGAGGTGACGCCTATAATTTGTGGGGTGGAGCTTAGACCTAATGACGTGGAATTCAATGATACGAAATTTCGTGCACATCAATGAGTCTCCAACAGATGTCAGTATAAGCCAATCCACGACACCAAAAGTCGTACTCCTAGTGCGTTCAGAGTAACGCAAAACAAATAACGAAAGAAAGAGATATTTGTTAAAATTCCAAGAAAGCCATCATCCGCCTACAGTTTCATTGTTTTCCAATCATCAGGACGGCTTGTCGTCTTTCTCAAATTCGTTACAAATCTCTCAGAGTGGTAATACCTATCGGCAAGTATGAAAATGAGAAATGCACAAAATTATAGAGGTGACTCCTATATTAGGTCATTAGGTCCAAACTTCACCCCACAAATTATAGGTGTCACCTCTATTTTCACATTTTCATACTCTGAGAGATTTGGTACGACTTTGAGAAAGACCACAAGCCGTCCTGATGAGTGGAAAACCATGAAACAGCTTTAGGCGGATGGTGGCTTTCTTGGAATCGTAACAAATCTCTCTTTCTTTCGTTATATATATATATATATATATATATATATATATATTATATTATTTCCGACCTGTAATAAACAAGAACCTTAGGTAAATCATTTAATTCAATATTATTCGAGGTTTCAGCATAAGTTGATGTTAAGTCGGTGTACAGTGGGCGAAACTCAACTTCAGATATTCGAACTCTTTGTTCAACTGACTCTATGAAAATATCGGCAATAGAAAATCTGAATTTGATACAAAAATGAAGCATACGGCATGAACTTATTCAGTCCGACTCTGTGATAAAAATGTTGAAATCTCATCGAACTAAAAAACGTTCAATTTCATTTTTTATTTCGCTATTCCAGAATCTTCATATTAAAATCCGAGGGCCCGTAAACACTGAAAGCCAGTAACTCCATTATGGGCGATAAATATCCCGCGAAAACCATTCCGGATAAAGATTAAGTATCAATGAAAACTTGGCTCAATGAAAATAGCACATTTATATTTCCTGAGATTATACGTTTCCATTGCGAATTATACGATGAAATTTTCTGCTTTCTTTTTATTATGAATATGTGTCTCTCAGTATGAATATCTGAGTATATTGCTCATATATCCACCATCAGAATATTATCACATCACTAAGGAATATTGAAGCTATAAATATAACGTTGTTGAAATTACATAGGTCATGAAGTTTGAAGATAATGATATTATGTTCAGAATACGGCAAAGTTCGTAAAACTGAAATAAAACTTTTATTTTCAGGGAAACTAATTTATCTAGAAAGTTAACAAAGAACTAACTATTCGGTTTTTCAACACTGGATCTTTTAATTAATATATCCAAATATTCAAATCCAGAGTGTTTTTGAAAACCCAATTTATTAAGCAAATGACAAAACTATTTTTGCTATTGAGAAGGGAAACATTCTCAATTGAAAATTGAATAGAAGGATTTTTCTGAAAATTCAAAAATCCACGAAGTTATTTTTTGTAATATCTAACAGAAAACAACTACTTTCCCGGTTAAAGCCTCGCTGGACATTGAACTACATCTTATAGATATTGGGAAAAGATCCTAACTCAAAAGAAAAAATCTAAAAGTGAAAATATGCATTTTCATTCAGATCGTTAAAAGTACTTGATTTTCTATTCGTCTCAATTGAGAACTCATGAAGATGAATGAGGCAAAGAAGAATGTTTTCCAAAAGATGGAAAAATGTGAGATTGTTTCTAGAAAATGTGTTTCCCAATTCTGCCGGTCTCCTTGATGATAGTGGAAGCGAGAAATAGATTTTCGCCGACAAAAATATATTGAAGACCTAGTGAATGCGATGCCTCTCTTGTATCAATGTTACATGTAATTTCTGATGAGTACTCCTTTTTGGAAAACATTCTTTTTTGCCTCATTCATCTATATGAGTTCTTAATTGAGACTGGAATAGAAAATCAAATACTTAACGATCTGAATAAAAATGTAAATTTTAACTTTCAGATATTTTTTTTAGTTAGGGTCTTTTTTAAATATCTATCAGATGTAGTTCAATGTCCGGCGTGGCTTCAGCCGGTGGAGTAGTTGTTTTCTGTTAGAGATTACAAAAAATAACTTCATTATTATCGTGGATTTTTCAATTTTCAGAAAAATCCTTCCATTCAATTTTCAATTGAGAATGTTTCCTTTTCCAACATGAATACCCCCAAGAGGTTATCTTGAACTATGGAAGATAGTGACTGAAGTTTATCTTTTAGTTGCAGATGATTCCACATTTCGAAAAATCAATATTTTGCTACATTTTCAGTTATAAAAGGGGTAGTTCTTATTTGTTTGAATCATAAATATTTGACTTGACTGAAATGTCATGTTCTCGTATCGAACATGAAACCAAAAGTTTCTCAAATAGTTCTAACCATAAAAGATATTAACAGTTTTTCCAAATATCTGAAAAAGTTACATAAACTGGGTGTCCCAGATTCTTTGTTCCAGGTTATTTAATGACATAAAATTCAGATTTTTTTTTAATAATATATGCATGGGAACCTTTGAAGGTGTACCACGTAAAGCAACCTTCATTATGCCTTAGGAACAGAGGTGTGCACTAAGCAGTCTTGAAAAGTGCTCCCGAGGCTGAAGCACTAAGCACTTTTATTTCTGAAATGCTCGCTAATACTAAGCACTTTCAAAAAGTAATTCAACCCAGTGAGCAGTAACCACTAAGCACTCCACTTCAAAAGGGTGAGATTGTAAGGTTACTTTTTGATAAAGAGTTGCTGTAATAAAGAATTTGTTTCGAATAAAAACAAATAATTTTTTTATAATCTAGGGCAGCAACGGACACAGCATAATTATGTGAAACGCAATGCTTTACCCCATATGATTTGCTATTTATGAGTGTTGTGTGGCATTAAATAAACTGGTGGAGATAAATACGACTCACACTATTGCACAATTTGTTCAAAAGATGGTGTTTATTTCCCTAAAAAATCCTATGTATTGTTCCAAAAACCAATTATGATAACTCACTCAACATTATTGAATGGAAGAACCCAATTATTATTTCTTGCTTGAATGGAAGAGCCCAATTTTTATTTCTTATTTGAATTCTGAATAAAATTTCAAATATATTTCATATATACAAGGCATATTGCATACAAAAATAGTTTTTAACGAGTCACTTTTATATTTCATTTATGAATTATGTTTGAAATTCAGAACATATTTTGTGTATACCCATTTTGGAAAAAATATGAAGCTTGAAAAATATTAGTTAAGCTTCATTTTTTTTTGGTTTTTTTTCCTGCTTTATTTGACGTCGGCCTATTTCTGCTTACCACGGCTTTTTTTTTTGAATAGTTGTTAAACATAGTTGAAGGACATTAATCGTGAAATATATCTAGAATATCAAGCAGAATGAAACAAAAACAAAATTAAGCGTCTTCATTTGAAGAGGTTTAGTAAGTTGTCTACGTTTTTTTGGGGACACCCTGTATACATAAAATAACGTTAAAAGAAGGTAACCAGAGTTGAACGTCGACGGATCCGAGTTTTTTCGTATAATAAACACCAACATTTGTTCTTGTTCAAACATTCACGTCATTACTGTTGAAAAATGAAATTAAGACATCAATAACATCATATAAAATCAATGAAAATATATCTTCAACAGAATACAGAAAAACCAAACGTCAATTCTCTAAGAAACTGAATGTTACATATAGTTTCAGGTTTGGAACTATATCAATCGATCCAGATAGAGATGAAGTTAAGATCTTGCTACAAATCGCCATTAGCATTTAAGACTAGATTCTCAAAATTTTGATTGCTGAGAGTATGATGCCTAGTCACATTTATAATAGAGGAAAACATTCTTTCTACTGGCGCGCTTGGTAATGTACTATAATGATTATGGATGATTTTTATGTAATTAAAAATATTAGTTACCTACAATTGGTAACTAAATAAAAACCGTCAAATTATACTGTGTCAGAAACGTCCATATTTTGATAAAAATTGCAGTTTTCATTCAAGATAAAAAATCACTTGTGTTATACCATTTTGAAATCACCATAAAATAGTCAATTTATTGATGTAACGTGCATCAGTAGCACAAAAAATTTTGTTTTCACCACGATGGGCTAAACTACTCCCAAAACTTATAATAAACTAGAACTTCAGACTTTTATTTGAAATTGGCAATTTTCAGCAGATACAGGTCTTTTCACGATGAGCGTTAATTAGACGTTTCTGGCAAACCAGACAACGGATCAACCTGAAAATTTTACAGTATGCATTAATTATTATGATCTACACGCCTAAAATTTAAGACGATGCGACGTTGCCGCTTCTACTATAAAGTAGCGGCTACTTTGATTTTTCAAATAGAACACCCTGTATATAATATCATATTATGATTCCATATCACTTTGTAAACAACTTCATGTACCATTTCCCCATACCTATCTGTTACCGTTTAGAAGATATAAATTAATTTCGATTTTTTTTTACCAAACATGTACTTTTATAAACGCTGATAATCTTGAACTATCTGGTACTGACACGATTAAATTCAAAATGGAGTGGAGTGATACCATGAGCATCTTCATTTCGAGTCATATTTTTAGTTGCCTCATACAGGGTCTTTGAAAAATGTAGATACTTTGTTCACATGAAAAACTGAGTGGAAGTCAATTTTTTCAAATGAAACACCCTGTGTATTTCCACATTTTTGAGCTCTACATCCAATTTTAGATTGATTTTGTTCAGATAATCCTATTTCGATTTCGAACCGTTTCCGAGATAAACTGTTTCAAACAGAAACTGACGTGGTTTCCCTGTATTCATCACTTATTTTTGAAATTTAACATCTATTAAAAAAAAATGTGTAGCGCTTCTGATTGAGTCTGGAGTTACACTAGTGAAAGTATTTCTAACTCTCGATTTCATATCTTCCATTGTTGTTACTGGGTTGGAGTAAACCATATTTTTAATGAAACCCCACACAAAATAATCTATTGGATTGCCATCTGGTGTTCTAGGAAGCCAAGAAAAAGGTCCATTATTACCAATCCATCTGTCTTCGAAGATTTCAGTTAAAGCTTCGCTTACTGAACGAGAATTATGGGGTGGAGCACCATCCATTTGGTACCATACACGTTCTCTTCCTGGCCTATTATTTAAAATCATTTGAATTCCATTTCTCAGTGAATCTTCCTATTTTTGTTGCATTCAAATTATCATCATGAAACTCGATATAAAAAATTGACCCATTCTTTATGGCACAAAATACATCAAATTGCCATCTTTCTTGAAAACCCCATTGGCGAACGACATGGGGATTTTCTGGCGCCCAATAATGACTGTTGTGTTCATTGAAAACCCAATTTTCTGTAAACTTGGCCTCATCTGTCTATATGATATT
This sequence comes from Gonioctena quinquepunctata, assembly GCA_018342105.1. Classification (NCBI taxonomy): domain Eukaryota; kingdom Metazoa; phylum Arthropoda; class Insecta; order Coleoptera; family Chrysomelidae; genus Gonioctena; species Gonioctena quinquepunctata. The sequence continues at coordinate 18,157 of JAFIRS010000246.1, forward strand.
GTCAAGGAAATGTTCATCCTCTTGAGTCTTAACAAGCAACCATTCAAAGAATTCCACTCTACGAGGCAAATCAGTCTGTTTCAGATGTTGGACACAGTAGAATTTATAGGGATGCCATTTGTGCTTATTGAGAATGCGATAAATTGTCACGTAGGGTATACTTACCTATTTCCCTTTCAGCCCCGTGTAGAGAAGCATTTGGAAATGCATGAAAAAAATCCCAAAACTGTTATGCCATTGTCGTCATCATCTACTTCAGGCTTTCTACGAATGATTTTTGGACGAAAGGTTCCATGCAACCTACAGTTCTTTAGTAGTCAATTTATCACATTATTATTCGGCTTCGGAAGTTGTGGATATCTTTCATGAAATACTCGGCATGTTCTACTTGCAATTCTATCGCACTCACCATAAATTATTGGTAAATTCAAGAAATCTTCATTACTGTAACCTAATCTTTACATTTTTCTATTATAATTGGTATCACAATCAGTCAAAACCACCAAGGGAAGTTTGACGTTTCAAAATTGGATCATTGATTTTTCCAAAGCACACTATTGAAAAATATGAATTTGCAATGTTGTACGGTAGAGACACTCAATACCTCAATGCATACAAATTGTTACTTTTTCTAAGGTACATATGAATTTCGAATTGACTGATTTGAGACTGTTGAAAAACTAAATCGAAAAGAAATATCACGTAGTATAAAATAGACGTTAAATTTCAGAAATAAGTGATGAATACAAGGAAACCACGTCATTTTCTGTTTGAAACGGTTTATCTCGAAAACGGTTCAAAATCAAAAAAGGATTAACTAAACAAAGTCAATCTAAAAGTGGATGTAGAGATCAAAAATGTAGAAATATACAGGGTGTTCCATTCGAAAAATTGACTTCTACTCATTTTTTCATGTGAACAAAGTATCTCCATTTTTTAAAGACCCTGAATGAGGCAAATAAAAATATGACTCGAAGTGAAGATCCTCATGGTATCACTCCATCCTATTTCGAATTTTATCGTCTCAGTACCAGAGAGTTCAAGATCATCATCGTTTATAAAAGTACATGTTTGGTAAAAAGAATTCGAAATTAATTTATATCTCCTAAACGGTAACAGACAGGTGTAGGGAAATAGTACATGTAGTTGTTGACAAAGTGATAAGGAATCATAATATGATATTATATACAGGGTGCTCCATTAGAAAAATCAAGTTGCCGCCACATTATAGTAGGAGCGGCTGTTATGCCATGTAATTACAGAAATGCATTTAAAGATAATTACCAAGACGTAACCATTGTATACCGAATGCTTACATGACTCATCTAGGAGAGCAAAACAAAGTTTATTGATTGCTACCCGTTACAGTCACAGCGAGATAAGGAAGTCAGTTCAAATAATTACCAAAACACCGTCGTAAATTTGACACGTCCAAAGTCGATAAACACAGAGCAGTTAAAAGACGAGATAACGCGATGTATCACCACCCCGCATCATTACTGGAGTTAAACAATTCATAAATCACCGGGCATTGACACTCCTGAAATTCATAAATATATCCAGCAAAACAAGTCTTTATCAGTTTTACGACCCACAACAACCTAAGCCCCGTGTTGAAAATCTTATAAAAGCGTGAGTTCATGTCAACAATATTCAATTCAATTCGGTTCGTTGTTCTACAGTGAAACAAAGAGCATGTAACCTCAAAGTAAGGTAAGAATGCAAGTTAGTTCAAAGCAGTATCTCATTCAGTAATCACTTATATTATACGAAAATATTTCGGAGAACATGTCATTCTCAAAAGTGCGGTATAAAAGTCAGTCGCATTACAGTATCTTACAATAATAATGAGAGTTTCCCAATCAGTGTAGGTAACTTCAGCAAACATAGAAACTCAGCCGATTCAAATCAAGTATTGAAGCTCCTAGTAAAAACACGAGTGAACAGTATAGCTTTCCACAAATCGTCTATATTCGTCAAGCTTCCAAAACAGAGATAATACAACGGGGTTCAGCAATTTCAATGGTTCACGATCACTTAGAAAAACCATAGCCGTATTAAGCGAATAATACTATACCGGGCGAATTAATTAGAATAACCGATTGACGAGTCCGAAAACGAATAATAATAACTTCCAATCTAATTGCCGTTTAAAACTACTCCAGTGAATAAGTGTTAAACAGGGTGAGTCTCATGTTTGTTTTTCTGTATTTATGTTTATGGCAAAACTCAACCTTTCCAAATGTGTATGTGACTATAAAGTATCTCAATAGTTTCAAGATTACAAAGATCTCAAAAAGAGAATTATTGTTAGCTGTTTGTAGCCATTGATTTCAAGATTGTTCTTCTAGTAAAATTAGTTCTATTGTGTAGCCAACTGCAGAATTATCTGCCAATACGCTACATTAGTTTTCATTGTATGAATATTGTTGCCTATCATTCGTCCATAGACGATTGAGAGAATTGTGTGAAGTTTTATTAAATATATATATACATTCTTAACTTTTATGAGTGCATTATTATTTTATTAAATCATTGTTTGGTTCGAATCTTTCTGAACGGTAGTATTTCCTGAATAAACAGCCCATGTTCCGGTATTTAAGAGAAATGAACTCAGATCTGAGCCGCTCCAGACCTAGTTTCAGTATCGACCCTCTTCAGAGAGTCGATTGCTCTTAATACTGTTTTTCCAACCTAACGAATAATGTCTGGTATTACAGGTGTGGTGTGTTAGTTCACAACACCCCGTAGTCAGGGCGAAACACGGCAACGCCGCATCGTCTGAAATCGTGTAGATCATATAAATTTATGCATACTGTGAAATTTTCAGGTTGATCCGTTGTCTGGTTTGCCAGAAACGTCTAATTAACGCTCATCGTGAAAAGCCCGGTATAAAATAGTAATGATAATGTTCGTAGTATTTTTTTAATGTAGGAGTTAGAATAATCACCCAACAATATTTTACTATGAAAATGAATTAGAAAAGTCTAAAATTGTACCAATAGCACAGAAAAAACTACTGAGAGGGGTTACAATTTTATATTTTTTGAAAAAACATCTCGAAAACGGTGGGACTTTTAAAATAGAGATTTTTTCATAGCCTCCATATTTTCCTTAAGTTTGACGTGGTCTTTATGGAACACCCTGTATTTCGAGAGATGTTTTTTGGAAGTTGGAAACTCATTCAGGACCATCATATCTTTTCTCTGGTATTCCAAATATCTAAATATTTCCAAACAGAAATAAGGATTGTGATAGCTGGGAACCCTCTTGTGTAGTTATTCCTAGAGGATCCAAATAAAAGAATTCAACCAGTAATGTCGACGACATATTGGTTGCAGCCAATTCGTTTTCTTGCACTTTCACCATTTTTGCCGTTATAGTGTTGATCATTTTTTAAACGACGAAACCAAAAAGGAGGAGGTTCTCTAGTCGACGCGTATTTTTTTTTATGTATGACCACGCATCACTTTTTATTGAGTCATCCGATTCCGATGATTTTTCTTTCAGTGGATAGGGTGTCCTTTGGAGTTGGTCCCATTTGAAATTAAAAGATGAAATCAACCCCTAAAGGTAGCAAAATGGAGGTCACTCACCCTCTGAATTCTGGTCCGTTAACTTTGGCATAAAGCATAACTTTGTACTGGGTTCTTCGATTTGGATAATTCTCTTTTTATTAGATAGGGTATACCTCATAATTGATCATATTTGGATTTCGAATGGAACTATCCACCCTTACGGGTAGAAAAATGGGATATAATTGATTTTTCACTTGTGAACATTGGACACATATGTAGTTGACAATGACAAATCGCTACTTTCATTATTTTTGTTCTCCTACATCCGTCACAATAATTATATTCCATGAGAGGATGGAATGATATACAAAGTAATGGAATAAACTAACCAGAACAACAAAAATAATTTATATTACAACAAATAGTATAGGTAGATAATCATATTATTTAACTGGTAATAGTTGAAGTAAAGTGGGTAATTAAGTATTTTGAAAGTAATCAAAAAACAAGTAGGTAGTAATTAGTAGATTCCAACCACGAAAAATTGAAAAATAAAAACTTTTTAACAAAAAATTGAACCGACGAAAAACGGAACTGAAAAGTAAAAAATAAATAAACCTGCTTAGTCTCAATAACTAAGCTCCTAAACTAATGTAAGTAACTAATTTTGAGTCGGCGCCAAACAAACAATCAACGAAGATCATTGAATTACTTCCAAAAAATTATCAGAATGTCAGCGCCCAACTCGATGCCATAATTTCACGCCTCACCTAATTCATTTACTTGTTTGTTTGGCGCCGACTCAAAATTAGTTACTTACATTAGTTTGGGAGCTTAGTTATTGAGACTGAGCAGGTTTATTTAATTTTCTACTTTTCAGTTCCGTATTTCGTCGATTTAATTTTTTACAAGCTTTTATTTAATTTCACTTTTTAGTTCGTTAGGGTCAAATCTTGCAAATGAATTCTGACCATTTTCTAGTCGTCCGATTGATTTGAAATTTGGCAGGTATACGAAATTCCGGTGACACTGTATTACGAAATTTTTGTTGGAGAAAAAAACAGAATGGCGGCTCCAAGATGGCGGACGAGATTTGTAATTATGGTCCGATTTAATTCAAAATTAGTAGGTGGGGGTTTTCGGGGTCAGAAATTATGAATTTTCCGTCTACAGATGTAAATTCAAAAAGACGGCTCCAAGATGGCCTACGAGTTTTGTGATCATTGTCCGATTGGAATCAATATTGGTATGTGGGGGTTTTCGGGGTCGGGGATTATGAATTTTTCTTCAATATTTGGAAATTCAAGATGGCGGCTCCAGATGGACGACGAGTTTTGTGATTATGGTCCAATTCGATTCAAAATTGGTATGCGGGGTTTTTGGGGCCGGAGATTATGAATTGTCGAAATTCAGGATTTTAAGATGGCAGCCCCAAGATGGAGGGTGACTTTTGTGATTATGGTCCGATTCGATTAAAAAAATTGGTATGCGGAGGTTCTCGCGGTCGAAGATTCAGAATTTTCTGTCAAAATTCATTAATTTGAGATGGCGGCTCCAAGATTGAGGACGAGGTTTCTGATTATGGTAATATTTTATTCAAAATTAGTATGTGGGTGTTTTCAGGTTCGGAGATTATGAATTTTTTGTCAAAATCTATAAATTCAAGTTGGCGACTTCAGAATGGCGGACGAGTTTTGAAGAAAAGCTTCAATTTGAGCCGTGTACTGAAACGTATATAATAAGTTTATCATCGCTGACAATGATTTAATGATTTTTTGTTGAATTATTTGGTTTCAAAAAGCTTGTCGCGCGAATTGTAATAAAATCGATACTTCGACAAGTTGTTACTTACCAACCAATCATTGTCCAATGAAATTAATTGGTACCTATTTTATCAACACTTCACGCGTCAAGATATTTGAAACCGAATAATTCAACAAAAAATAATTAAATCATTGTCAGCGATGACTTAAACTCATTGAATATGTTTCAGTACACGGCTTGAATGAAAGCTTGTCTTTAAAAAGGTTTTTTATTAGTTAATTTATTTTTTGCTTTTTAGTTATTTTCTGAACACGAATCACGAAGAAACATGCGGCGGTCTCATACCGTTCCCGAGTTACAGAATTAAAAAAAAAATTAACTTCATTTTCAAGCACCGTTTTCTCGCACAAAAATCACTCAAAATGCCTCCCTGTTTTTACCAGCATAAACAATACACCCTAATTCACTTATATTCGGCACAACTTTGCACAAAATATCATCGTTTTTATCGAAAAAATCCTCCTTACACAGATCCAAATGAACAAATGTCACACGTTGACAGATGAAATTTGGAAACTTTGCCCTATTTTTCATGTTGGTAATAAATGAATCACCGCCCACAACAATTGCACACATAAATGAAGGGGAAACTATTGCTCACATTTGAGTTCGGAAAGTTGGCGGTGATTCATTTATTACCAACATGAGAAAGAAGGCAAAGTTACTGAGTTTCATCTGTCAAAGTTTGAAATTCAACTGTATAAAAAGGAGGATTTTTTCGATAAAAACGACGATATTTTGTTCGAAGTTGTTCCGAAAATAAGTGATCAATGGTGTATTGTATATGCTGGTAGAAAGAAGGAGGCATTTTAAGTGAATTTTGTGCGAGAAAGCGGTGCTTGAAAATGAGGTTAAACAAAATTTGAAAATTCTGTAACTCGGAAACGGTATGAGACCGCCGCATTTTTCTTCCGGATTCGTATTCAAGAGGCAAAAACACGTAAGAAAAGTTTTTCCTGGTATTCAGAATGCATGTGTAGAGTAACTTTATATTCACCATTTTAGTATCATTATTCTAGGTTATGTTTGTGATTATTGATTAGAACCGCATAAAACACAAAATACAGAAAATGGTTGTCACGAAACATAAAACTCGACAAAATCTCTCGACGCCTCATCAGATATTTCTGGAAGTGCGGCCGGCTGCGTTTTCATGTTTCCATGAAAACATTTATAGTTTCATAGGTGAGGAGAGGCTAAGTCCCTAGTAATCCTGAAAAGGGCTCCGAAGCACTGCAGGTCTCGGGACCAGTTTTCAGGATTACAAATACAGGGTGATTCAAAAGAACGTTGACAAACCTCAGGAGGTGATTTCTCACAATATTCTAATATGAATTGTCCAAATAAATATATGTCCGGAAGTTTCCAAGATACAGGGTGTTGAAGTTTTATTTTTATTTTTGTTTTTTTCAAACAACTTTTGACATACTGACCTCAATTGGACGAAAATCAGCATTGAGAGGTTTTTCGAGGTGTCGAATTCGAACCTGATGTTATCATTGCTCTCACTCGTAGGTGGCGCCATCTACACGTCTTTTTCTTTTTGAAGATTCATAACTTTTTTGTGCGTACTTATAGCATAGCACATTTTTCAGTAAAAAAGGCAATTCCTTCATCATATTTACGTGAAAAAGCTATCCCTGTTACAAGTCGCTATAGGCAACCGTTTTCTAGATATTTGGACTTGAAAATTTCAAGTCGATTATTTGATAATCGATGCGTGTTGAAGTTATTACGATTATTTTGCATTTTTCACAAGAATGCTTAGGAAATGACTTTGACGTTTGAGGAAGTCGTTTTGGTAATTACATATTATGTGACAGTTAAACGTTTTGTTGAAGTTTCTGTAAGTTTTAAAAGACTAATTTCGAAAAAATGGATTATTTAAACAATAATGCTCATTTAACCGATATGCATTCCGTTTATGGCCTTGCGGATGGCAATGCGCGCGAAGCAAGACTTATTTACCAGGAGCGATTTCCTAATTGAGTACTGCCTTCAGCTCCAACATTTACCAGTCTCCACCGTCGTCTGGCAGAAACAGGAAGCTTCAAGAGGGCAGCTGATATTATTGGAAGACCACGAGCAGTCTGAACCCCAGAATTGGTAGAAGCTGTTCTGAACGCTCTCGAGGAGAATCCAGAAACAAGTACAAGAATAAATGCTGAAGTTCTCAATTGTACTCAGTCCACAGTTTAAAGAATTATCCACGATCAGCAATTTTATCCATACCATATTCAAAGTGTACAAGTTTTTTTGCCACGAGACTTTCCCCAACGCATTACTATGTGTCAGTGGTTTTTGAGAAAATTGGCTGAAAATCCTCAATTTTTAAGATATGTACTCTTCACGGACGAGGCAAACTTCTCCCGAAATGCTATCACAAACTTTCATAACAACCATGTTTGGGCTGTGGAAAATCCGCACCCAGTTAGTGGAAGACATTATTAGTATCAATTTTCTGTAAATGTATGGGCGGCAATAATTGATAATCACTTGATAGGTCTTTTCTTTCTTCCGATCCGACTGAATTACAGAGACTCTGTAGAAAATGAATTGCCGGGACTACTTCAGAATGTACCATTAGAAATTCGTATCCGCATGTGGTTTATGCATGATGGAACTCCGGCCCATTTTAGCGTTGTAGCCAGGGAATTCCACAACTCTGTCTATCCAAATCGATGGATTTGTAGGGGTGCAGAAGAACCTAACCAGGCGTGGGTACCATGGTCCCTAGATCTGAACCCGCCAGATTTTTATTTTTGGGAATATTTGAAGTCTCTTGTGTATGAAACTCCTGTAGCGAACAATAAAGATCTAAGGAACCGAATAGTAGACGCCTGTGAAACAAAAAGAAACACACCAATAATTTTTGAGCGGGTACGAGATTCAATGACTAAAAGACCGAATGCCTGTATCTTCGCTGAAGGTGGACACTTCGAACAATTTATCTGAATACAATTTAGTTTCCTTTATTTTATATCTACATATTCAAAATTTCTTGGAATAAATTGTTGCTATTTCTTGAAAATTGTATTAAAACAAATACAGATTTTGCACCCTTGATACAAAAATAACTATTTCAAACGAGTAAAAATGAATAGAATAGGTGGTGCCCCATACAAGAAACCAAAACTACTTACTTAAACGTCAAATTCATTTCCTAAGCATTCTAGTGAAAAATGCAAAATAATGATAATGACTTCAACACGCATCGATTATCAAATAATCGACTTGAAATTTTCGAATCCAAATATCTAGAAAACGGTTGCTTATAGCTACTTGTAACAGGGGTAACTTTTTTACGGAGATATGATAGAGGAATTGATTGTTAACCGAAAAATGTGCTAGAAGTACGCTCAAAAAAGTTATGAATCTTCAAATAAGAAAAAGACGTATGGGTGGCGCCTCCCTACGAGTAAGAGCAATAATATTTTTCAAGTTCGAATTTTACACCTCAAAAAACCTCCTAATACCAATTTTCGTTCAATAAAAAACGAAAATAAAAATAAAAGTCGCAATATTTGCTCAATGTCCAGAAAAACTTAAATGATTCTCCTTTATTGAATTTATTTTACCTATTGGTTTATCTTTAATATACTTAAAATTCCTCATTATATTTATATATCTACTACTACCTGCCTTGATTATTCAACATGATACATCGTGATTGTTGAGTTAGTATTATCTCCACCTGAGGAGGCTATTGTATAGCGAAACACGTGTCGTGGTTTTGTAAACCCAGTTTAGTAAAAATCATTTAATGAAGTGTCTTTTGTTTGCTTTAATATGGATTTTCATCAAGTATTGGCCGCATCAATTCAAAATTTAAAACAAAAAAAAAAGAAATTTTGGTACATAATGAATATTTCCTTCTGCTTTATTGAGGACTTTCCGCAATTATTCCAAAATAAAATTCTTTCTATTTTTTAAAGGACTATCAACTGTGAACGGTAGTGTGACAAGTTAGTTCTGATTTCCCAATTTCGCAATTTTTGGAACGAAGTTCCTTATCGCGCGTTGCGAAAGGGGGCCAGACGGAATAAATCAAGACCAAAAGTTGAAACGATACTTTTTGCTGTAGATGTAAGCCGTGCGGCGTGCGCGTGTTTCTCTGTCTATCTCTCTCTCTCTCTCTCTCATAGAAAGCAAGCCAGTTATTTTCGTTTCGTCTTTCTATTTCGCATTGAACAGTGTGGTGTCGCGACGATTATTTTTGTTGAGTGTATACAGGTTTTTTGTACATAATAAGTAATAAAAAAAGTTGAGAGATGTCAAGGGACACCCGGATGGAACAAAGTTCCTTTCGATCAATTAGTGAAGGAATTGTAATAAAATTTTATTTTTTTTAAGTTGTAATATTTTTTTTTATTATTAACAAATATAATGTATTATAAACTTATCAGTAGGCTCAATTTTAGTACATACGCATTGATATTGTAATATTAAAATATAATTTGCTTTTGAATTTATTAAAGTTATGACGCGTACACTTGCTAAACACACAATAATGGAGAGATTATAACGCGTATGACTTGGTTAGCACAATAGTAAAGAGAGGTTATAATGCGTACTTGCTAAAAATACATAAGCATTTATTATTGTCTGTATAAAATCTCTACTTACCCAACTCCATCAGCAATATCCGGAACTTGTGCAGAAACACTGTCAGGATTCATTATTGTTATTATTTTTTATTATTTATTATGTACAAAAAACCTGTATACACTCAACAAAAATAATCGTCGCGACACCACACTGTTCAATGCGAAATAGAAAGAAGAAACGAAATTAACTGGCTTGCTTTCTATGAGAGAGAGAGACAGACAGAGAAACATGCGCACGCCGCACGGCTTACAACTACAGCAAAAACTGTCGTTACATTTTTTGGTCTTAATTTATTCCGTCTAGCCCCCTTTCGCAACGCGCGATAAGGAACTTCGTTCCAAAACTTCAACATCTTGGAAACGATGCGTTTCCGGAAATATATTTATTTGGACAATTCATATTGTGAGGAACCAGCTTCTAAAGTTTGTCAAAGTACTTTTGAATCTCCCTGTATAACTCCATGGTAACGTATGTCAGCAAAAAATATGTCTTGGACAGATAATTTGAATATGAAAAGTGTGAAACCAAGCTTTCTGATTGTTCTTAAAAACGTTGCTTGTTGTGTTGGCTGTATTCATGACAATTTGTTGTATCAATCGGGATTATTCGGTTATGTATTATGTTCACAGTGGTGATGAGTCTTAATGCTGTTTTGAGGGTGATATGAATATGTTTTCTTGGAGTTGTATTCAATACCATTAGGGGTGATGAATTTTTCAGTTTTTTATTTTTATTTGCCAATATTATTCTTCATGAATAAAAATAAAAAAACAACAAATTTATAAATGAATATAAAAAACTACAAACTCCAAGAATACATATCCCTGTCACCCACAAAAACATCATCAAGACACACTACCATCTCACCACCACACACTGTGAACATGACTCTCTACCGAATAATCCCGATTGATACAACAAATTGTCACATCCGTCCTTCCATTGTAAAACCGCAAGAAGACACCAACACAACAAGCAACGTTTTGAAAACCAATCAGAAAGCATGGTTTCACACTTTTAGGCCCGGTTGTTCAATGCGAGTGTAAACCGTTGATTATCTAAATTCGGATTATTAATTAACTATGGATTAGAACGTTATGCATTTTTCAATGAAAAGCTAATCCTGGATTCCTTAATTCATTGTTTTCATATGTTGGCAACACATATTTCCACTTGTACTATCATTCGGACCGTTCAGAAACATCAACAATGAATCAAACTTAACCTAAGAATTCATAGTTTTGTCAAAAGTATACAGAAAAATTGATCAAAAAAGGCCAAGTGTATTCTATAAATTGTTAGGCATCTCTCAAGAAAAAAATGACTCATAATTTCAATGAAGGTGAGGAAAATATTTTCATACTGGTAAAAAATACTAAGGTATTGTAGAATGTAAAAAATGGGCTATAATAAGTAATGAATAGAATACCATCTTCGGAGGTCCCAAAAAAGGAATAGCACCTTTACAATAAAAGACAAAATTTCTAGTTGGGCTCTGTCCAAAGCAGATCTTGTAGATTTACAAAAACGATCATTCGAAGAACACAAGTTGATATTAATACACATGAAAGAAAAACACCAACTTTTCTTAGAACTACAGAGGAAGGAGTGGAATCTAGAGAAAACCAATGATTGAGATATATAAACAAACATTATCTTCGAAACATAACTCATCAACCAACTATAAATCAACATTTTCTCAAGATTCCTGAGAACAGATCATGTAGTTTTTCATTCTGCATTTGTGATGAATTAATTTTAGTTATTTATGACAAACGTTTTTGGTATAAAATATCAAGATTTGATTTTTATTTGGAAGTTTAGTTTTTGTTACGATTTTGCCTTTGTAGTCATTTGAGGGGTGATTCTTCGTATTTTTCTTAGTGCGGACGCTTTCTTTCGGCAAGCGAAATCTATTCAAAAATTATTTTTCTGTCCATTCTTCTAAATGGTTTCTAGGTACCGTAATTTCGGGTGACTTTGGCTTACTTAAATTCAAAGAATGTCTAAGATGAATTTGTAAAAATAAATTGGTATCATTATATACCAAAATATTGATCTTTGACCACTCTTTCAAATTAGCTGAGTCAAATTGGGATTCAGACTTTGTACGTGGATATATAAAAAAAAACATGGCGTGCAAAGTCACCCGCATATTGAGGGCTGGCTTTGACCCATGGCTTATATTTTGCGTGATTTTCTCTTTATAGCATATGTTCATAGGCCAAAGTAACCCAACGGATGAAAAAAGCAAAAAAAAATGGCCATAAAAAATATTTTATTTTTAATCATCATAAATGAGTAAAAAAACATATTGCTAGTTACAGACAAATTTTATGCAAGTTGAATTTGGTTGCAAATTACTCCTGAATGGAATACAGTGTTGCACGTATATAATACATATTATATAGGTATAATATACCCATATACAATAGAAAGATTAACGAAAAATCAATCTGATAAAAAACAGGCTTAAAATGACTTAAATTTTAAAATTAATAATGTCTATATATCAAAATGAGCCAAAGTCACCCGAAATCACGGTACGTTGTCTAAATACGTGTCTCTTTCTTCTTGGGTCAATAATATCAAAAACTTCAAAAAAATCTTCTGTCATCTCTCCGAACATCTTCAACACAATAATAATTTTCAGAATAGTCAATGTTTATTGAAATGTCAAACGATCAAATAGGTTAGAATCGGCAAATTATCTCCCTAAACCCCCGAATTCATGAGATTAACTTAAACCATTGTTAAACTAGGTTTATCTCATAAACCCGTATTGAACAACTGAAACAAAATTGGTAATCCTGGTTTAAGCCCAATCACTTGGTCATCCTTGATTGAACAACCGGGCCTTAACATTCAAATTACCTGACCAAGACATGTTTTCTGCTAAGGTACGTTACCATAGAGTTATATTTTTTCAAATCAATAATCATGTATTTCTTATTCCAGAAAAAATGCCCACAAAATAATATGGCACTTTTATAGACCTACAGAAATTTTAAAAGTGAAAATGTCCCCGGCCAGGGATGAAACGTATTTTTACTAAATTGATGTTTTACTACAAGAATGCAAAAGCCAAGAAATCCCCCAAAATAAATGATAGAGGATTCAAGAAGAGAGAAAAACAAATATATATATATATATATATATATATATATATATATATATATATTCACTTATTTGTGCTATATTTATTACGCAGAATTACTTGAACACTAACACGGCCTTCCTGACGACGGGGCGTTCCCACTCGTCCTTCAAATCTATATAAACAAAAAAATAATGAGAAATAATATTTATTTTTAGGACAAGTGAGTGAAGCTTAGCATTTGAACACAAACCTGGATGTTGAGCGCCCAAGCAGCGAAGCAAATGCGTTTAGTTTTAAAGTTTTCGCAGAAATGATTTTGCAATTGTTGCATGAATAACTATTGTGTCAATGACTCGTCGAAACAAAATTGCAACCAGCCTACTAGGAATAAAAATCTGCGTTACCGTTGCTTGTGTTGCATTTAATTTGGAAACCTATAATAATTCGACACTCTTGCTGTGCTATGAGCAATGTGTAAGATGGTTGTTTATTGGTTACCTAGGTAACAGTTTCAATCACTTGTTAAAGAGAGATTTCCAATCACTAGATTAAAAGTACAACTTCTCTCACTAATTTGAGTTGAAATATGTTACATTTTAGTCAGGAAAATGGAAAAAATTGATTATATATGTGGTAATGCAATTCCAAAACCTTTGCCTGGATGCAGATTTAGAGATCTGAAATCTATAAAACTTTTTTATTTTGCGGAGTTAACCTTTGTCTGAATACCAGTTTTGGAATCTTAAAGCACAAAACTTTTTTGGGGGTCTGTTCCTGAACCTAATGTCAGGGAGCTTTGCCTAAATGTGAATTTTGGGATCTGAAAGCGCAATATTTTTTTGAGGATCTTATATACATTTATTCTTTAGGCTAAGTTCGCAACTGTATAACTTCAAAAGGGGCTTGAAATTTGTGTTTCAATTTTCCTCCATGTGCCAATTGACTATTTCAGATAGCTATTTATTACCAACAACAGTTCATCTCCATCATCGCAATATGAACAAAACATGTTTCAAATTAAAAATAGCCAAATAAGTTATATTTACTAGAATACAGAACTGAACGAACTGTCACTTGTCATACTTGTCCTGTCATTCTTAAAGTTATTGCTCAATCTGAATTCGTTGTATGAAAATCCTATTATTCTAACGCTTATTCCTATTCTTATTCCTATTGCTATTGCTGAAAAAAAAGTTGACTAAATGCAGCTTATGCCAAAAGAATATTTCCGAGAAAAGGTGTGCTGTCACTACAAAATATCCAATTTGCGGACTATTTTCAGTTTTCCAAGTGGGCATTTTGTGGAGCGTATACAACCAACAAACCATTTCGTATATTTGTGTTCTGTTTCTGAAAATTATTGGAAAATATCGTGAACAGTATTAAACCCTTATCACACTATGCCTTTTTCGTGCCTATTTGTCTGCCTGACTGGCGGAGGCTAAAATTTTAAACAAATTCGCATGCGCGCGAGACTATTTTGTTGATTGTTTCGGGCATGAAAATAAATAGAACTGGTTCTATTTTTCCCCTGAATCAAGGGGATTTCAAAGACGTTTGTAGAAATGTCAGGTTTGCCAAAACAGTAATTTTCTAGTGGACTTGACATAACCAACAAATGAATGAAATTAATCACATAGTTTTCGTTTTGTTCAGTATGACAGAAAAAAAGAAAAAAATCTTGTACCAGGTAAACTAAATTACTTGATCATTTAAGGTAAATGTCAATTTTCCTCAGGTTTGCAGCTCTGAAATTAGCGCCCGAAACAATCATCAAAAAGGCACGGTCTAATAGTGCCAGTTATTTGGTGAAATTTAGCCAACAAATAGCCATGAAAATAAGCAGAAAAATAGGCATGAAAAAGGCATAGTGTAATAAGGGTTTTACGAGTTATAACTCTTTCAAGAAGCGTCTCCTTGTTTCTCGTAATTTCTACGATGATGCCACATCATTACTTATAGTCTAAGAGCTGGCTACGTAAATTAATAATGATAAGGTACAAGGAAAATTTTCACATAGAAACCTACCTTACTAGCAGAAGTCAGTGCCAGGGTGGGAAGCGATGGCTGGCGATCAAACGCGTTGAGCTTCATTCTGCCAGTGCTCGCATAAGTTCAATTAATCTATTTATTCAAGCCTAGTAGCTCACGCAGATGGAGACCCGAGTTCGATCCCTAACAGTTTTCATTTTTTTTTCTATTACACTCAAATCAACCATAAAACTTCTGTTTAGTCAACAAAACATATTATAGTTTTCCCAATATCAATTGCAGAAGCATAAAAAAGTCTTGCGGCAAAATCCTGTGAGCAGCAGTGGCGGAGATAACTAATTTCATTTAGATATTTTAGGATTTTAAAAATACTTCATAAATAATGAAAAATGAAAAAAATTAATGACAAGCTTTTATTTATACAAATACATTAAGAAAGAAAAATAATTTCTTTCATTGTTTGATGTAGGTTATTATTATATCCTAAAACGTATTTTGATCGGCACACACCAAGACCATAGACGCTACTGGTTTTTAATCTTTCAGAGCTATAAAAACACAAATATAACGCGTGATTTATGACCTCCCATCGTAGAGACACACCTGCCAGCATTGATGGTACGATTGGCCCAGACGAATCGGTTGTTACAAGAGACAGCCGTCACTCGAGTCCACGTTGACTATCGGCTCTTTTGATCTACCGTTTGCCGACGGAAAATGTTTACGAGTAGTACAGATTATTTTTCGTTGCGTTTCTTCGCATATACGCTCGTGTTAGCGAAGTGAGTTTTCATTTGCTCCCTATAGAAACAGCTTCTGCGATTGATATTGGATGGACTATACCTCAGAACATTCACCCTCATATCCCCTCAAAACACAAAACATAATTTCCATAGAACATGACTCACTCCGCAGCGGCCGCCGAAGGCGGTTGAAAATTTCTCTGAACCTCGTTTCTTGACGTACTTTTCGCAGAAAAAAGCTCTAATTTGTCAAACGAAAGCATGATGCGTAAATTTCAATAGTTTTATTGTGATCAAATCACAGATTCTTCTCATACGCGAATAGCAGTAAGGAATTTATAGCTTTATTTGACTTGAAATAATTTGTTTTTACGTGGGGTATCGCAAAACATCGCAAGGCGACCTCCTATTGCCTCTTCACGGGGGCGAACAGTGCGTTTCCCCATTTTATCCTTGAAATACAGAATAAAATGCATTGTGAATAATAATAAATCACGAGTTGTGCCGTACTGAATAGATAATAAATATATTTTGAATTTGAATTGAATTTCTACCTAGTTGGTCTAAAGCGTTATTTTCTAATGAAAATAAAATCTTTGACTGCAGCTCTTGAATTTTGTAAAGTTATAGTTTTTAACTGTGGAAATTGCGTTAAATTATTGCCAGAAGTATAGGTCTGGAAGTAACGTTGCCAGAAGTCGGTAAAGTTGTGAGAAAGTTGTTCAAATTTTAATGACAAGTTGCAGTTCTGGCAATTTCGTTTTCACATTATTTATGGCTTAAAAAGCTGTACATAATTAGCCAGAAAACAAAATGATGGCATAGTATATAAAAAATGATAACATCGCCAGAAGTTGGTGAAACAAAAAGCAATTCTTTAAAATTAGTTAACACGAGATTCTTATTAGTGTATGTAATTATATTCCTTCGTTATTTATACTCATCCTCCGTTTTGTCTACTCGTGATTAATTGATAATTCATTGAAAGTGTGAAAAATACATGGACAAATTGTCAAAACTTCATAAAAAAAGTTCCACTTCAGCATATTATAATTTTTATATACTTAGCCATCTGGCAAATTATGTAAAAAAAAATAAGCCATAAATAATGTAAAAACAACTTTGTCATTGAAATTTGAACAATTTTCTTACAACTCTACCCACTTCTGGAGTTTAATCCTCAACCTCGACTTCTGGCAATAACTTCACGCAATTTATACAGTTGAAAACTATAATTATACAATACATTTCAGTCTGTATTTCATGGATAAACGCCCCGTACATACCCGCGAAGAGGCAGTAGGAGGTCGCCTCGCGATGTTTTGCGATACCCTATATGAAAATAAATCATTTCTATTCAAATGAAGCTATAAATCAGAAAAATCTGTGATTTGATCATTATAGAACAATTGAAATTCAGGAATAATGCTTTCATTCGACAAATTAGAGCTATTTCCTGCGAAAAGTACGTCATGAAATCAGGTTCACAGAAATTTTCAGCAACCTTCGGCCGCTGTGGAGCAAGTCATGCTCTGTGAATATGCTTTTTTTGTTTTGAGGGTTTGTGAGGGTGAATATCCTGAGGTAATATGTTTTGGTGAAGAATATAAATTTTGAATGTAATAGAAAATTTAAAAAATTATTCGTGGATCCAGCTCGGGATCAAACCTGGGTCCTTGTAGTTTGAAAGCGAGCGCGCAATTTCTGAAGTTGAAAGCTATAATTATACAATACATTTTAGTCTGTATTTCATGGATAAAATGAGGAAACGCCCCGTACGTACCCGCGAAGAGGCAGTAGGAGGTCGCCTCGTGATGTTTTGCGATACCCTATGTGAAAATAAATCATTTCTAGTCGCAAATTAATTAATACAAAAAACTTTTTGAAGACAAGCTTTTATTCAAATTCGCTAAAAAGTAAAAAATAATAGCTTTGGATGTGCGACGTAGGTTATTCCGTGAGTTATAGATTCAAAAGCTTATCTCACAAAGTTTTCAGTTCGAATACAGAAGCGACAAGCTTTTGAATCTATAACTCACGAAATAACCTACGTCGCACAACCAATGCTATTATTTTTTACTTTTTAGCGAATTTGAATAAAAGCTTGTCTTTGAAAAGGTTTTTTTTTATTAATTATTTTATTTCGAGCTTTTTATTTAGTACGTACATTTTTGCATTTTATGCATTTTTGTTAATGCATAGTCATTATGAGGCCTTTTTCCTGTGAGTTCTGAGCTATCTAGTTCTCCAATGAGAAGACCACCTGAAGATTAACTCCTACGCCATCTTCAATTTATGAATTCTGACAAAAAAAACAATAATCTTCGACTAAATTCATAATCTCTGACCCCAACAACCCCCGACATACCAAATTTCAATAGAAACGTTCCATTATCACAACCATGTGGAGCCGTCATCTTGAATTTATGAATTTTGAGAATGAATTCATAGTATTTGACCCCGAAAACCTTCACATACCAATTTTTAATAGAATCGGACTATAATTACAAATCTCGTCCGCCATCTTAGAGCCGCCATCTTAAATTTGTGAATTTTGAAAGAAAATCAATAATCTCCGACCCTGAATACTCCCACATACTGATTTTGAGTCGAATCGGACCAAAAACACAAATCTCGTCCGCCATCTTGATGCCGCCATTTTTTTTTATTCCATAATGCATTGTCACGGGAACTATGACAGACAGATGTCGGCAGCGGCACACCGATGTCGGTAAATAATTGGAATGATATCAGTTTTGCCGCTTTGGCTGAACATGCGCATATTTATTATGGATGTTTTCAATTTAGCCAGAAATTACCCGTTGAAGATTTGCGACAATCGCGCCGATGTCGTTTTGACACAGTATGCATTGGCATTACTGGATACCACGTTAGCAGTTGGCCCTACTGATTTCGTGTAGGATGTCAAATCGCGTATTTTCTAGTTTATCTGATCATTGTCATTGTGGTATATTTATATTGTCATGAAAAATAATCACAGTGGTGAGAATTTTTTCAGATTTGTGTGTTGTCATTCTATCTATTCGGTGAAATATTTTTCCAGGCCAGTTTGAAATGCAATATCTGGGAAACCATTTGAGATACAATAATGATGGTTGAAATGGAGAAAAAGTTGTGTTTAGGTAAATAGGAACAATCTGGCTCTAGAGTTTCAGAAATCCTCTTAATTAGTGGCTTCAGAGAGTGAAAACAGTGAATTGTATATATCTAGTCCATGAATCAGTCAATTCTGAATGTTTGGTGAATTTATTGTGTATAATCATGACCTATCTTAATTGAAATTTCACTGTTTTTATAGGCGCTTATATGGACCATTTTGTTTTCATTGAAACCGCCTGTATGCTCATTGTCTTCCAATATACTCTATACTTCCATGTACTGTATTTTGAATTGGACGCCCCTGTATATTTGCATAGATCATTGATGAAATCCCAACAGAGGAATGACGCGGTTGATTAGTAGGATACCCGCAATCGCACCATAGTCTGTACCATGCAATATCAGTTCATCTTAACTCTTCTATCCGCTGAAGTCCCGCTATGTATTAAAGCGGGTGGTAGTCTGGAGGCCTACTGGGGACCGTCGCGACACGGGCTAGCCGGGCCGCCGACGTATCATGATTATGGCCCGCTTATGTTGTCTGTCGGCTGTTTTTAAAGTGCCTCTAGAGGCCCGCGCGTAACATGTTTGCTGGGTATCTTGAATTAATAAAGTTATCTGAGCGCTGGACGAATGCAAATCAACGCGTTTGATCGCCGTGCAGCAAGTAAGGAAAGTTTCTATGTGAAAATGTACGTTACCTTATCATTTTTTATTTTCGTAGCCACCTCTCCATCTATAACAACATTCGTCTTTTTATTTCATCTACCGTAGTAATACCATGCACGTGCCAAACAAGATTGATCTAATAGTTATTTATTGTATGAGTGTCTTATTAGCCATATAAAACACGAAAGAAAAGCAACACGAAAGCTCAGTACGGCACGACATCGGCACAAAACCGGGATATGTACATCTTGATTTCCCAATGTTCTTCGCCATTTCGTATTATGGTTATCATTAATAATAATTACTCATATTTCAGGAAGATCCACAGACTCTCCGCCAGTCCTACACATGACAGAACAGCAGCTTCCCACAACTCATATCGTGCCGGGCGCCGTCACGTTCCAGGACCGCACTGCCATGACCAAGATGTCCTCGGTCAGTCCTGTGGGAACACTGGCCTACGTCATCGAAGAAGAAGCGCTGCTCGTACGAGTCAACAATGGTTGGCAATATATAGCGGTAAGTTGATAACTGTGATATTCCTGAAATAATATATTTCCTGCCGAGTCATTATTTCACTTGCAAAAAAGAAATTGTCCGTTACAAGTGGGGATTTGAGGATATTGTCTTGTTTTAAATATTATTACGTTAAATAATTTATTGACTATTGAAACTTGCCAAGTTATAAATTCAAAATCAAGGAGCGTAACAATTTTTTTTAAATCAATTGAAAAACATTTATTACCATAGCCATGATTTAAGAAACTGCTATGGAACTCTTTTATCGGCGACGACGCACAGTTTTCGATATGGCTAATTTAGCCGGACAAGATTAAACAACTATCGTATTTGACTGAATTGTTATTTATTGCTTTTGTTATGGTCATTGCAGTAATAAAATACAGAAATGAAGAATGATCTATTGATTTACTCATTTGATGAAATCATATTAAGTTTCTAAGAAAGATAAAACGTCCTTTTTAGGAACCCTTTCTGTTTTTGGCCGAGATTCCTCAAAAATGTTATACAGGGTGAGTTAGAAGTAGTTTGAAAAACTTCAGGAGGTGATTCCTCACAATATTCTTACATGAATTGTCCAAATAAATATATGTCCTGAAAAGATCCGTTTCCAAGATACAAGGTGTTAAAGTTTTATTTTTATTTTCGTTTTTTTTAAATTACTTTCGAAATACTGACCTTAATTGAACGAAAGTAAATATTGGGAAGTTTTTTGAGGTGTCGAATTCGAACCTGATGTTATTGTTGCTCTTATCCATAGGGGGCGCCACCTACACGTCTTTTTCTTTTTTGAAGATTCATAACTTTTTTGAGCGTACTTCTAGCACATTTTTCAGTAAAAAAATCAATGTATCTATCATAGCTACGTAAAAAAGCTACCCCTGTTACAAGTCGCTATAAGCAACCGTTTTCTAGATATTTGGACTTGAAAATTTCAAGTCGATTATTTGATAATCGATGCGAGTTGAAGTTATTACCATTATTTTGCATTTCTCACAAGAATGCTTAGGAAATGGATTTGACGTTTGAGTAAGTGGTTTTGTTTTTTAGTCATTTGAAATAGTTATTTTTGTATCAAGGATGCAAAATCTGTAATTGTTAAAATTTGCAAGAAATATCAACATTTTATTTCAAGAAATTTTGAATATGTAGAATGAAATGAAATAAAGGAAACTAGATTGTATTCGAATGAATTGTTCAAAGTGTCAACCTTCAGCGAAGATACAGGCATTCAGTCTTTTAGCCATTGAATCTCGTACACGCTCAAAAATTATTGGTGTGTTTCTCATTGTTTCGCAGGCGTCTACTTTTCGGTTTTTTAGATCTTCCTCGTTCGCTACTGGAGTTTTATAAACAAGTAACTTCAAATGTCCCCAAAAATAAAAATCCAACGGGTTTAGATCTGGGGGCCTTGGTGCCGACGCCTAGTTAGGTTCTTCTACACCCCTTCCGATCCATCGATTTGGATAGACAGTGTTAAGGAATTTCCTGGCCACAACGGTGAAATGGCCGGAGCCCCATCATGCATAAACCACATGCGGATACGAATTTCTAATGGTACATTCTGAAGTAGTTCCAGCAATTAATTTTCTAAAAAGTATCTGTAAGTTGCGCCATTCAGTCGGAACGGAAGAAAGAAAGAACCTATCAAGTAATTGTCAATTATTGCCGGCCATACATTTACAGAAAATTGATACTGATAATGTCTTTCATTAACTGCGTGCGGATTTTCCAGAACCCAAACATGGTTGTTATGAAAGTTTGTGGAAGCATTTCGGAAGAAGTTTGGCTCGTCCGTGAAGAGTACATATCTTAAAAATTGAGGATTTCCAGCCAATTTTCTCAAAAACCACTGACACATTGTAATGCGTTGGTGAAAGTCTCGTGGCAAAAGAGCTTGTACCCTTTGATTATGGTATGGATAAATATGTCGATCGTGAATAATTCTCTAAACTGTGGACTGAGTAGAATTGAGAACTTCAGAAATTATACTTGTACTTGTTCCTGGATTCTCCTCGAGAGCGTTCAAAACGGTTTCTTTCAATTCTGGGGTTCGGACTGCTCATGGTCTTCCAATAATATCAGCTGCCCTCTTGAAGCTACCTGTTTCTGCCAAACGACGGTGGAGACTGGTAAATATTGGAGCTGAAGGCAGTACTCGATTAGGAAATCGCTCCTGGTAAATACGTCTTGCTTCGCGTGCATTGCCACTCGCAAGGCCATAAACGAAATGCATATCGGCTAAATGAGTATTATTGTTTAAATAATCCATTTTTTCAAAACTTGTGTTTTAAAACTTACAGAAACTTCAACAAAACAACAGAACGTTCAACTGTTACATAATATGTAATTACCAAAACTACCTACTCAAACGTCAAATTAATTTCCTAAGCATTCTTGTGAAAAATGCAAAATATTGGTAATGACTTCAACACGCATCGATTATCAAATAATCGACTTGAAATTTTCAAGTCCAAATATCTAGAAAACTGTTGCTCACAGCGACTTGTAACACGGGTAGCTGTTTTACGTGGGTATGATAGAGAAATTGATTTTTTCACCGAAAAATGTGCTAAAAGTACGCTCAAAAAAGTAATGAATCTTCAAAAAAGAAAGAGACGTGTAGGTGGCGCCCCCTACGAGTAAGAGCAATAATAACATCAGGTTCGAATTCGACACCTCGAAAAAACTCTCAATACCAATTTTCGTTTAAAGGTCAGTATTTCGAAAGTTATTTAAAATAAAAATAAAACTTTAACACCCTGTATCTTGGAAACGAAGCGTTTCCGGACATATATTCATTTGGACAATTCATATAAGACTATTGTGAGGAATCACCTCCTGAAGTTCGTCAAAGTACTTTTAAATCACCCTGTATATAAATCACACCAACTATGACATACGCCTGCCCAATATTTTGCAGCCTACCAAAAACCCAACTATCAAGGTTGGAGAGGCTGCAGAACAAGGCACTTCGTATAGTTACTAACAGTAATAGGTACATCCGACTGATGATTTACGCGAACTGACGGGAGTAGAAAAACTCGAAAGCTACATTATGAAAATATCTGACAAGTTCTATCGATTTCACCTCATTAAGAGTTTGCTCACGGGGAACATAACTAACATAAGATCAGACAGGCCTAGAAAGCACAGGGTACTCTACCAAAATCTGGACATCTATAGAGAAATTATGAAAGCATGATAATCACAACGACAATAAAAACAAATAAGCAGCAATAAAAATCCCAAAAGCGGTGTTCTTTTCAAACCAGAATCATTTTAAGCCGGTTTTTGTTTATTTTCCAGCAAATGTTCTAATTGAAACAAAACACATTTGAGACCTGCAGTTTGAATTTTTGGAATACAAATAATGAAAAATTGAGTGCATAAAGAGGGGAAGCATCGAGAAGAGATTGTTTTATTTGTACATATAATAGTTAAGTTTAGTTTAAATACATTGCATTGGATGGTGCCCATTTCCATTTTGAAATTTTCAAGATTCTCAGTTCTCTTGTTAACTGGGCACTATTCACGTCGGCTCTTGAGAAAAACGCAATTCTTCTGAATATGGTTGTCTTAGCCTAAGTCTTAGTCTCAGTGGAGCGGAAAGATGGAAGAAGACATGTAGTAGTGGCTTCCCGTGAACTTACTTGTGTAAACAAATGTGGAATCATACAGAGTGGAGCGAAAGTTGAGATATTGACCGATCATTTGGAGTTGAACGAAGTGGAAGAGAATATGAGATAAAGAAGAAAGTGCAATTTTAAAAAAGCAAATTTTGATCAAATTTATTCGAATTTTGGAGACATGAATTGGGACGCGTTAACTAATTTCAGCGACGTAGATGCGGTACTGGAAATATTTTTTTTAAAATACATGGGATTTTCGATCAGTGTGTACCAATGGCTGTATTCAAAAAACGTTCATACCCACCTTGGTTCAGTCGGAGAATTATTTCAGACATCAGAAAAAAAGATTTGCATAGAGAATTGTTCAGGAAATATGGCAGGGAATTGGATGAACAACAATTCAGGTACCTGAGGTTAAAAATAAAAAGGGATGAATGCCCATAAGCAGTATATTAATGAAATTGAAGAATATATTACAGGAAACTCTAGTAATTTTTGGAACCATGTTCATTCTGTTAGGAAAAACCAGTGTACTTCTGACACAGGGGCAATTATTTATGAAGGAAGGAATATTAAAAATAATATGGAAATTAGTTTTGCGTTCGCTGAGTGCTTTGAATCTGTCTATGCTGATGCAGAGGCGAATTATAATATAGATGGATTTAATTTCAATGAAAATGGTGCCATGAATTGCCTTTGCATCAGAACTCTCACAGATGAAGAAATAAAATCGGCAATTAGGTCTCTGAAAACAAAAAATCTTTGGACCCTGACAAAATACCCGCTTATATTATCAAGGGATGTGCGGATTTTCTACTGGACCCACTGAGAATAATTTTCAATCTCATCTTAGCAACAAATAAATATCCTTCTCTTTGGAAGACAACTAACATATGTCCAATTTTCAGATCTGAAAAAAAAATGAAATTGTCAATTATAGACCTGTGGCTTTGATTTGCGTTCCAAGCAAAATATTTGAAAGTGCGTAATACGAAAAAATATATGACTTCGTTAGTCCTTCAATATCGCCAGAACAACATGGTTTCATGACGGAAAAATCTACCGTTACAAATTTAATAAGTTACACGAACAGTGGTAGCAATTGTTGACAGTCGACATACTGTTCACCGATTTTCGTAAAGCTTTTGACATAGTAGATCATGATGTGTTGATAAAAAGAATGTTTAGCTTTGGGTTTTCAAAAGAATTAATCAATCTGTTTGTGTCATATGTGAAGGGGAGACATTAGTACGTTGTATTTAGGAGATGCATATCGGGAAATATTAACACAAGGTCAGGAATACCACAAGGATCCAATTTGGGTCCCCTTCTTTTCCTATGTTTGATAAATTCATTACCAGATGCCATTCAGTTCTCAAAGTGCTATTTGTTTGCTGATGATTTGAAAACATTGAAGAGAATTCAAAATGTTTCTGATTGTGAAAGTTTGCAGAAAGATCTTGATAATATATGGCGTTGGTAAGAAGAAAACAAACTTCCTTTTAATACTGGTAAATGTTTTACACTAACATTCACTAGGAAAAAAATTATTGCAAATTACACCTATGAATTGGGCAGAACTCCATTACCTGTTAAAGAAAATGTGAAGGATTTAGGAATAATTTTCGATAAAGAGTTCAAATTTGATCTTTATACTAATAGCGTGGTGACAAAAGCATGTAAAATGTTAGGATTTGTTATTAGGAATTCCTGCCAATTCAACAATCATAAAACATTGCAAATCATCTATAATTCATTCGTAAGGAGCATCTTGGAATATTGCGCAACAATATGGTCTCCTTTTTATAGCTGTTATAAGGAAGAGGTAGAGAAAGTGCATTTTTTTAAAGATATTTGTATTACAAAAAACACGGCGAATACATTTTCAACATTCCTTACATGAAATTATTGACGGAATTTCAATCCATAAAGTTGGAAGAGAGAAGAGAAATATCATCGGCAATTTTCATCCATAAACTCATACATGGAACAGTAATATGTCCCTTAATATTGAATAAAATATATAAACCAACCCCACAATATAATAATAGAAATATTCCACTCCTCTCGATACCAAGACCGAAAACCAATCTAGGTATGGATGTACCAGTCTATAGAATATGCCAGATAATGAATAAACTGGAATATGATATATTCGACGATACACACGGTAGGTACAAAACACTACTATTTCCGCACTACCATAGGTTGTATAAATAATGCTAAAGTAAGTAATGGAATTCATTCATCAATTTATTGCTATTATTACTGTTGTGATCGTTATGATAATTATAATAATTATTATTTGTTAATATAGTTATAAGTTATGAACTATTAGGGCGATGTCTACAATATAAGGGAATTATGAATGTTTGTAATCGATCATTGGAATTATAATTCTGTAGATTACACAATAAATAAAATAAATAAAAATAAATAAAGTCAATCAACGCAAAATAGCTAATCAAAGAAAGGAAATTTGTCAATAAAGTGTAGGTCACATTTTTCAACCGAATGGAACGAAATTGGACATAAAAATATTTTCTTTCAGTGCCTTGGATAAGATCGTATAAGGACAAATCGTTCCGGAGTTTCAAAATGGTGGCTGTTGAAAGATAAAAAAAATCTCAGTTTTTAATTTGTATACCAATATTGTCCTACGTAGGTCTTTTGATAGAGCTTTATGAACTCTACAATTTGTAAATTACCATTAATGAGAATTAATTATTTTTGTTGGCCCTGTATGCTCCTTCCAAGTTTATTCGCTCGTGTTTACTATTTGAGGTTTCTTTCCGCCGACAAACAGAACATCATTGTATTTTGACATTTCTGGATTTCAAAGTTAGATATTAGATATTATTCTAAGTGTTATTAGGATTGAAACCCAAGTAAGTACTGTCTATATCCTTGTGTGCTGGTTACGCTTCTTTCATTTGATTTAAGTCAGATTACATAGAAATATTAGGAAGCATCAAGAGAGATTTAGATGCTTCACCAACTTTCGATTAAAGAGTTTATACAAAAATAAAATTAATGTTTTTTGATTTAAGCTAGATTACATTAAAATAATATAAGCGTTCGGAGAGATTTCAACTGTTCTCCAATTTTGTAATGTAGAGTTTGAGGTTTATAGAAAAATAGAGTTGCTGTTTATATTGTCCAGTGAATAAATGTCCTATTTTATCTGACACATGATTCGTTAGCTTGATTGATGGCTTTTACATAATCAATAATTGAATTCTGAAATCTATCCTTTCGACTTGCCCTGCCATCGTGTTTCTTTGTTATAATTGTACCATTGGCTTTGACATTGCCAATAAAATACGTTGTATCTCATAAATTTTGATTATCCGAGTTTTTGAGAAGCTATTAGTTTTTTTAAAGTTAATTTCGAAAGCTCCCAAACTCAATTGACGCCACATTATCAATCATTCACATGAATTCAGTCCAGCCATGGTGGGAAACACGGGACTCACACTCCAACCCACATCAACCGTGACGTCCTTCTTGCTCGTGTTAACAATGAACGGAAACACATTATGGTAGTTTCCCAAGTTTGTAGAGTCAAGTTCTCATCCAGTCATCTTCTCAAGTTATCGGGTCAACGCGTACATTGTTAAAGAGCGGCGAGTAGGGTCCAAAGGTCCACCTTAGGGTTAACGACGCATGAAATAGATATATTTTCACGGAATTCTTAAGGAATTTCAGCAGGAATAAGGAGTGTCTCCAACACCCATAAAACAGTATTTATGTCGAAAATGTCATAGCCACTCGAATATATTTGTAAGCGTTTTTATGGCAACAAGGAACATTCCAAGAATTTTTTCACTTGATTGAGTACCCGAGACGAAATTATGCTGTATTTTTGTGTATGGCCCAAACTTTTACGAATTATTTGAGAACTTCCTTGACACTTTTGACTTTACACTTTCGGTGAATGACAACTCATTTTTGAAACTTACTCTACACAGTTTGGACTAGTCAAAAGGAATGAATTCAGTAACTCCATTTTCAGCCGAATTCGAAACCCTAATGGAAAATTCAGTTCCTTCTCTACTTCCGGCCGAAACCGCAACGGAAACTTATGTAGTTAAGTAAAAACTTTTTAACAAAAAATTAAACCGACGAAAAAATCAACTGAAAAGCAAAAAATTAAATAAACCTTCTTAGTCTAAATGATAATTGAGCTCCTAAACTAATGTAAGTAACTGATTTTGAGTCGGCGCCAAACAAACAATTATCGAAGATCATTATCTATGAAAGAAGTAATCAAAACGCAGCCGTGCATCTCGCTGCCATCATTTTACGCTTCACCTAATTCAATTGCTAGTTTGTTTGGCGCCGACTCAAAATCAGTTACTCACATCAGTTTAGGAGCTCAATTATCATTTAGACTAAGGTTTATTTTATTTTTTGCTTTTCAGTTGAGTTTTTCGTCGGTTTAGTTTTTTGTTAAAAAGTTTTTATTTTTTTCTTTTCAGTTCCGTATTTCGTCGGTTTAATTTTTTGTTAAAAAGTTTTTATTTTTAAATTTTTTGTGGCTAAAATCTACCAATTACTACCTACTTGTTTTTTTATTACTTCCAAAATACTTACTTACCCACCTTACTTCAACTATTACCAGTTAAATAATATGATTATCTACTTTTACTATTTGTTGTAATATAAATTATTTTCGTTGTTCTGGTTAGTTTATTTCATTACTTTGTATATCATTCCATCCTCTCATAAAATATACTGATTTTGACGGAACAAGAATAATGTCAGTAGCGATCTGTCATTGTCAACTACGTATGTGTGTGCTAATGTTCACTAGTGGAAAATCGATTATCCCCTATTTTTCTACCGTAACGGTGGCTAATTCCTTTCGAAATCCAAATATAAGGTATATCCTATCTATTAAAAAAAGAATCATCCAAATCGAAGAACCCAGTACAAAGTTATGCCTGATAGAATCGGTTAACGGACCAGAATTCAGAGGGTGAGTGATGAATATCCTTCATTTCGCTACCCTTAGGGGTGGATTTCATCTTTTAAATTCAAATGGGACCAAAGTCGAAGTACACCCTATCCACAGAATTATCGGAATCGGACTCCTCAGAAAAATGTTATGCGTGATCATACATAAAAAAATATGATGGAAAAACATAAAATATACGGGTCGAATAGAGAACCTCCTCCTTTTTGGTTTCGTCGGTTAAAAATTCAAATTGACTTGTCTTTGTCTATTCTTTTTGTAATTCTATGATCATCTGGCCATTGCACAGATTTACATTTGATGGTCGAACTGAGATTAGCTTTGGTTTATCATAGTTATCAGTACTCAAGTAGATTATAGAATCCAGCCGCTTTGATTTGGTTTCATTTTTCAAGTTGTCCAATTCTGACTGCCATTCAGAATGTGTATATGCTCTGTGTCATGAATTTTGATATATGTTTTGCAATGAAATTAATAAGTTCATGTTCCCTATAAATATGTTTAGAAGCTGCCGCGAAAGATATCCAATGGTTGAAGATTTAGAATAAATTTCATTTGTTAGTATAACCGAAATCGTTATTCCGGAAGCCTACTTAAAATTATTTGTTTTGTAAAATTACTTCAATGAAAGTATCACAATTTGAAATGAATGGTAAAGGATTTGCAAACAAAACTAAATTTGGCGACTTGTTAAACGCATTTACAGACACTTATTTTAGACACCATTGAAAAATCTGAGTTTTGTATTCAAATATAAACCATATTTAGATTCTCAAATGTAGTTTGTATTATCTATGGTTGCAATAGAAGCACAGTTGATCATTATCATCACCATTTAGTGTTTTGGATCAATTTATTCTATAGTTATTGAAATAGAATGTACAAAAGGGAAACATTCTCAATAGATTTTTTTTGTGAATTGAAAAATCCACGATTAAAATGAAGTTATTTTTTGTGAATGTCTAACAGAAAACAACTACCTTCCCGGCTAAAGCCACGCTGGACATTGAACTACATCTGATAGATATTCTCAAAAGAAAAAATCTGAAATTGAAAATTTGCATTTTCATTCAGATAGTTATTTGATTTTCTATTCCAGTCTTAATTGAGAACTCATGAAGATGAATGAGGCAAAAAAAAATGTTTTCCAAAAGAGAGTACTCACCAGAAATCATTCGTAACATTGACGCAGGAGAGACATCGCATTCACTAGGTCTTCAATACATTTTTGTCGACGAAAATCTATTTCACGCTTCCACGATCATCAGGAAGACCGGAAGAAATGGGAAACACATTTTCAAGAAGCAATCTCACTTTGCAAAGATGGAAAAAGTTGGAATCATTTCTTTTGGAGAGACACTTTGAAATTAGTGTTTTCTGACATTAAAACCTGTCATGGGGTATGATAGATTGATTTGTTGAAAATATAAACAGGATGTCCATAAAATCAGATGTGGAATCATCTGCGACTGAAAGATAAACTTTAGTCACTATCTTCCATCGTCAAGATAACCTCTTGTGGGGTATTCATGTTGAAAAGGGAAACATTCTCAATTGAATATTGATAGAAAGATTTTTCAGTGAATTGAAAAATCCACGACTAAAATGAAGTTATTTTTTGTGAATGTCTAACAGAAAACAACTACTTCCCCGGCTGAAGCCACGCTGGACATTGAACTACATCTGATAGATATTCTAAAAAGGCCCTAACTCAAAAGAAAAAATCTGAAATTGAAAATTTGCATTTTCATTCAGATAGTTATTTGATTTTCTATTCCAGTCTTAATTGAGAACTCATGAAGATGAATCAGGCAAAGAGGAATGTTTTCCAAAAGAGAGTACTCACCAATTGAGAATGTTTCCCTTTTCAACATGAATACCCCACAAGAGGTTATCTTGACGATGGAAGATAGTGACTAAAGTTTATCTTTCAGTCGCAGATGATTCCACATCTGATTTTATGAACATCCTGTTTATATTTTCAACAAATCAATAGAATGTACAGTTTTCGAAATGACGCTACGTTTCCGAAATGACGTATAAAATCTATAATTTCTCAAAAACAATTTTTTTCAAATATTGAACACTTTGCATGAAATGAAAATGATGTGGAAATTTGAATGAACTGAAATCTTAATGTAAACCAATGGTCTAACCAAACACGATGGACAAAAAAAACATTCCGATTATTATTCAAATTATGCAAATCGATTTGGACCCTAATCACATAACTCGTCCGCCATCTTGGAGCTGCCATCTTGCATAATTAAATTTTGTCAGAAAATTCATAATCTCCGACCCCGAAAAACCCCACATACCAATTTGGAATCAACTCGGACCATCATTACAAATCTTGTCCGCCATCTTGGAGCCGCCATTTTGTTTTTTCTTCAACAAGAATTTTCTAATGCATTGTCATCTGCCAAATTTCAAATCAATCGGACGACTAGAAGTCGGTCAAAATTCACTTGCAAGATTTGTCCCTAACTAACGAACGAACTAACAAGTGAAACTGAATAATAGTTTGTTATAAATAACAGTTTAAAAAAACTAAAAAACACGCTTTCATAGAAAACCTAACTGAAAAAAATTGAAAATAAGAAAAAAATCTATTTTATTTAAAAAAAAGCTTGGGGTGCACGGTATCGCCTCGGCCGACAATTACCTGTGATCTGAGACATTTCTTACTTTACTTCACTAGGTGTGTAATGTACTATATAATTATTGATACCATGCACCCCACGCTTTTTTTGAATAAAATAAATGTTTTTCTTATTTTCTATTTTTTTAGTTAGGTTTTCTATAAACTATTATTTATTTCCTACTTTTTAGTTTGGTTTATTTATAAATGCGTGTTTTCTTAGTTTTCTATGAAAATTATATAAATTAACAAATCTTATTTTGCAAATTGAAAAATGGAATTATCTTATCAAATTAGTGTATTGTCATCGGTCCTCGATAAATCTACAAAGTTTGAATGAAATCTGACGGTTACAAACATAATCTCCGACCCCAAAAACCCCCACATACCAATTTTGAATAGAATTGGACCATAATCACAAAACTCGTCCGCCATTTTGGAGCCGTCATCTGAAATTTTTCAATTTTTACAAATGAATCATAATCTCTGACCACGAAAACCCTCAGATACCAATTTTGAAGCGAATCGGACCAGTATCACAAAACTCGTCCGCCATATTGGAGCCGCCTTTTTGTTTTTTTTTCAAACAAAACAAAATTTTTTCTTTGTCTCCGGAATTATGTACACCTGCCAAATTTCAAATCATTCGTACGTCTAGAAGTGGGTCAAAATCGCGCCCGAAGGAGTCGGTTACAAACATACATACAAGTGAGTCGGTTACAAACAAACATAAAAGTGAAGCTAATATAAAGCGTGTAAAAATAGGCAGACGAATAAATGAAGTGACCAGTGATAGGAGACATACTTCATAGTCGTTCGCACGAATAAGTTTTACAATTCAGGGGGAAAAGCAGCATTAGTACTCGGATGAATTGAATACTGCATAAATTGTTTATGAATCCACAAGAAATTCTATTTTATATGGAAATATCTGGAAAACGTCACGTTGGAATTCTCGACGAGCAACATGAAATATAAAACCAATACTGTGATGCTTGTTTCCTGCTATGCTCTAGGATTATTTTGGAGTCGAGAACTTGATTATAGATTCGACAGATATAGAGTCGCCAATTCTGCGGGAGGTTTTTCAAATATTCCTAAATAATCCCATCCTTGCCAGGAGATTTGCTATTTTTACACAGGTATAGAGATGTTTTGAGTTCTTCAACAGGTATAGTTTGGTCTGGAGCACTATTTCGTGCATCATAAAAACATATGTCCGAGACGATTTTGGGACTATCATAGAAACGTTCCAACTCCGAAATAGAAAAGGGGCATGATTCTCGCGTACTTCTGGAGTAATTTAAAGTTTTCCAAAATGCACCTTGGTTTTTTGCATCACTAAGTTTTGCTATAATTCGTTTGTCATATTCGGATTTTTTGTTATGAATAAGTTTTTTATACTCTCTTTTCATTTTCAAATAGTCAGACTTATAAGGCTATACAAAATGATTCTGTTTACTTTTTAATAAACATTGCTTCAGTTGTTTTTTCAACGTCTTCCAACTGAAGTTGAACCAAGGTTTATTATTTATTTTTGTATGCGACGTACTGCCATACTGTATTTATTAGACAGATCCGCCGATTACAGCTATATCCCAAATCGCCGAGCACAAATTTGTGTATGAATCCACAGCTTTCCCCAAGAGCCCCACGTTAACCGAGTTTTGTATTGACGTCATATGTGAATGCACTTTCTCGAATTCCCAAATCAATCGGGTATACGTGAAATTATGCTGATCATTGATTCTGTTGATATTTGTTTGTAGGTTGAATTGAAGATGTACAGGACAGTGATTGGATAAATATTGATCGTCTAGCACTCTGAGAGAGTTGATGATGTCAAGTTTATTTGAATTGCAATAACACAGATCAATTACACTTTGCCCTGAGGCATTGCAAGAAGTAAAATTCGCCGGTCTATCACTTGGAATATGACAATTCCGTTACGAAAAATAATTAGATGCTCTGTGCATGCTGACCATGTTAGAGAAAAACAGTATTTTCTCAAATTTCGTCAGGAATATGACTCAACTCGCCAACATGGCAATTGAAATCATCAAGTAAAAATATTATATGACTGCTATATGTATTCAAAATGCAGTTTGGTGAAATACGAAAAATGTCGAGCATTTGTCCAATGTCACAGGATGGCTTGAAATATACCGAACATATAATGAATTCATAAGAATGCTGTTTAAACAAGTAAATGGCCCACCAGGGAGAAGATTCGAGAAGACGCACCAAAAAATTTGTTTTGCATAAGATTGCAATTTCTCTGTAGGCATGTTTTCCCTGTCTCTTCCTGATTGCTGGAGAGGAAACGGTATCAAATTTGGAACGGAAACCAGACGGTACCTCTAACGCACTAGTCATCCAGGTTTCACATACGCACAAAACATCAAAATGAACAGAATTATCTTGCGAAAAAGGATATCAAATTTTTTCCAGCTCCAGCACTCGGTTTTTTTATGTTGGGGATAGTATCTGTGTGAGCCCCTCGCACGCTAAGCGCTCTGCTAACTTTTGGTAGATTTTGTCTGGGCGATACTTCTTCATCGCGCCCTCGCTTTGGATTCCCTTGGCTGTAATCAGAGACAGTGACGATTTTTGAGATGTTATTCACATATCTAATCGCCAAATTAGGAACTCCACTGGCTCTTCGGGCATTGAGATTATCGTACATGTTGTTTCATTTGTTTTGGTGTTTTATCACTCTCAATTCTGATAAATTTTGGACGTGTTTCTCAGAACAGAAACCACCTCTTTGCCACTAGAGAGCTCCTCTTCAACCGGACGATTATGATCAGTTCTAGGCTTTCCCAGACGAGTGATAAAATCAATGGCTACAGTGTGAGGCAAGGTTAACTCGTTTATGAGCATCGCGACCTCGTCCGCTGGAACCGTTTTTTCCAGATTAAATATGATTAGGATCTTCTCACGCTCAAAGCGCATTCTGATTTTGTTCTATGTCTCCTCGAAGTTGGTCTCTTTCCTCTTTCAAGACTGTTACCTGGGTCAGACACCATTCGATTTTTTCATTTTAAGTCAACAAAAGATTAAGAATTTCGGTTGTGCTTTGTGTTAAAGCATAAAGCTGCTGAAGGATGATTTGTATTGAAGTATCCTTGGCTTTTTTTCCGTCTGTAGAGTTTGACTCGACTCGAAGAAACACAGGCCTCAAACAGGTAAATACTGTTTTTTCTCACTGGGGATTGGAGGAGTCACGATGAAATTGTAGGGGAAATTAATTAACTTCCCTCCAAATAATTCGATACCAAAAGCAGTCTTTACTCGAGTTTACCTCGACAACAATCCAATGATATAGAAAACAGTAATAACAGCAGTAGCGGTGAATGTAGTTTCAACAGCAACACCACCGGACACTTGTACGTATATACGACAAAACTCTCAATCTCAGTGGTTTGAAAACCATTAGCAACAACTGTGCCATGAAAAGAGTAATACAATATTCATCGAATACCATATGGTTGCTCGAGTTTCTAAGCAATATCAACTCAAGCATATCAAGTATAAAGGGTGATTCAATTAATTCATCAACGGAAGTAATAGAATAACTTTAATCCGAAAGTTGATCTGATAGAGTGGTTAATACTTATTGTTGAGAATTGAAAATCAAACACTTGCACCTTGTTTTATGGGTTATGCTCAACAGGACATCCAGTAATTCTTCAGGAACTCATAAGAAGGCCATGAAGATGTAAATAGAATTACAGAAAAGCCAAAAACTATATCCACCGAAATAGATGGGAACTTGGGGAGATTATGAAAAAGCTCTGGAGTCTTGTTGAAGATATCTAAGTTGATCAACTAAAATCAACGTTGAAATAATATAATTTCCATTGTCACCCTTCCATCACTTTTGACCACTTCTGGAACTCTTCACTTCCAACTCTACATATAACTGGAAAGCTGAAACTGCCATGTTCTGAATGCATGAAAAGGAGGAAATGCCCCAAGTTATTATCTTCACATAAATTCTCTAATATATCAGTTATTTATTTGAAAATAATTTTCATAATGGAAAGATTTAAGGAAAACTTGAATGTCACCCTTAACTATTCCCTAGGAGGTTTATGTATGAGTAATTACGTAGCAAATTATGTAGCTCATTGTCGCTACAACTTTATGCAAAATTCAGTCATAGTTGGTAGATATTACACGGCTCACTGCAGATAGTCCATATGCAGGCACATGGCATGAGTTATAGACGACGTTTGAAAGACAACCCATTCAATGTATCAGCATAGAAAAAAATCAATTTTTGTGAGTTCCTATCCTATTTTCACGGAATTTATTATAAGTGTATTTCCGCACAACAGTCTTGTAATGTCCAGGCGCACCATCTCGTTGTAGCCACATTGTCTTCCCTATTGCCAATGGAATATCATCTTATAAATTTGATAGTTGGCTTCGCAGAAACCTAAGATATTTTCTTCCATTGGGATGACCGTTGGAAAATGGCCCAATCACTCAACTGATACCTCCCCAAACATTCAGTGACCAATGTTGTTGGTGATGGAGATATCTAATGTAATGAGGATTTTCAGTTGCTTAATAGTGCATACTCAAAAAAATCATGTTCTTGGTTGAATTTATCTACACCTCATTGGCAAAACCGCATTTGCTTCGGAAAATCTCTTTGTCAGCTACTGCATCAACTGCACATGATATGGATGGTAATTGTATTTTCTCACCATCCGAGAAAAACTACTTTAAGATATTCCCAACTCCCTACTCAAAATACCTGTACTAACATGGGGATTCTCGATAATATGCAATGCAATATCTAGAGTATATTCACAATTTGTTACAGGACAAGCAGGTTTGAAGTTTTTGTAAAATACTTTTCCGGTTTCCTCCAATTTTGTTTTGAGCGCTTGAAATGCTCGCTGGTTGGGATGTTTTCTCTCGGGAAACTTTTGTTCGCATGAACTAGATGCCAGTGGGCTGTTACCATCACATCCCTCCAAAGCATGCACCATTTGAACTATATCGTCTAAACAATAATTCATAATGCTACAATTGTTAACAAAACTGGTTTGTAGTTCTATTTATAAATTCCGATAGTAATTTTTCAGCGGCAGTTAGAAAAACTAAACTAGAAAAAGTCATTCACAACTTGCCAAGAATGCTCTTGAAGATGGAAGAAATATTTGCAGCAGCATTCAGTATCTGTATTTTCCATGAAAAAACATGTAGGTGAAGAAATCTGCAGAATTGTTGATTTGCTATTAAGCAATTCCTTCAAATCAGAATATCCCGGAATTGAATTGTTTCAAGTACATTATATTGATTGAAGATATACAGGGTGTTGAAATAAAACAAAATATGTTTGAAAATGGCCAAGTTTGTGTTGTTGTACCGAACATCCTGTACAATTTATTCCAAATTCAAATTATTCGCAATGAACATCACCACATCTACTGACGAGTCTCGATTTATCTAATCTAAATGTCTCGAAATGTGAAATTGGTGATTGTTTCTAAAAAAGTCTACAAATAATTTTATTTAAATAACTTGGCAACGTCGAAACTGAATTCAAAATTGAAAAATTCGTTGAGCAGCCAACGAAACAGCGGATCGGAATATTTTTTTTCATATTCCGATCTCGGTGTTTCATTTGAAAGTGATCAACTCTGGTTAGCCACGCTTCAATCATGCACCCTCTATGAATGAGAATAAAAAAATATAAAAACTCGAAATAGTGAATCACATCAGAGCAATCGACCACGGGAATCACGTTGACTCACCCTGTATTTTCAATTCCTAATTTTTATTTCATAAATAAATAGTTATTGATGGAGGATTATTTCAGGGCAGAAATGTGCGCTTTTTACGAGCAAGGATCATGGTTTTATATCATTCTGATGTTATGATGAAGGAAATACGGTCATGTTTTCACAACAGAAACTGTTAATATTTAAAAAAAAATATAAACGAAATGTATCGCGGTTTCAAAAACATGGAAAGACGTAAAACATAACGCGTATTTCTTTCATCATAATATCAAAATGAAATAAAACACGGTCTTTGCTCGTAAAAAGCAATATATGTGGGAGTTTACCTGAAAGGGATTCTCCCGATTAAATATCTAGGCTCGAAAGGTGATTCATTTTTAGTAGTAAATTATTCGATTGTCACTCTTGAAGTATCTATTTTTTCTTATATAAAGGCAACTATATATAATAAAACAATTCATATATTGAATTGAATAGAAGTTATTTAGTTCAGAAATATTTACAATATTATGATACACGTCAAAATAAAATAGGACAATGGTCAAAATATAGGAATAAAAAATATTCAAAAATTAATATATAAATAGTATGTGCATAAGTTAAAAAAAAATATCTGATTGTTCTGAAGATGTCTCTGTCTTTGAATAGCTTGAAATATTCATCAAATGAGTATATTCAGTTTTGTGCCAAAATTATTTTTAATTTTATTATCTCGAAATTCAGTCGGTAATGAATTGAACCATCCAATAGCTTCGTTGTGTGTCTACGTAATCTAGTGTGTGGTTGTAATAGCATAGATTTATTTCTTGTGTCGTGTCTGTAAAGATCGGATGGTGCTTGATAATCGCTCATTTTTTTTTTTATGAACAATAAGTTTTGGTACAGAATAATATGGTCATAATTTTCAGTTTTTTAAATATTGGTCTGCAGCTGACATCCCAATTTACTTTTTTTATAATGCGTGAGGCAGCTTTTTGAATAATTTTTTTTTTGTATATAACAATTTAATCCATTTTCTCATAATAGGGCTCCATATGTTAGAACAGAGTGAAAAAGTGTGAAATAGGTAGTGTATGCAGCTGATTCGCCAAGTAAGTAATTAATTTTCCTGATAGTGAACACTGTTTTTGAGAGTTTTCCACATTATACATGTTCTGACCATTGCAACTTCGTATCTAATATGACCTCAAGGAAATTGACATGGTCATTTGGATTTTCAGAACTGAAATTTAAAAGAGTTTGGCTTTTACTTTCACTATCATTCAATAGCATATCATTGGGTTCGAACCAAGTCCTAGCCTTCTCCAAGATAAGTTTCCACAATGAGTCAGATAATTTTTGAGCTTCTTTCCACTCGAACAGTAGGTTGAGGTCACTTTCTTCGACAAAATATTACAAGATGTAGCTGCATAATCAGGACCAATAAAAAAGTTTTTCTACGTCAGATCCTCAAAATCATCTGAGTCGAGTGAAACATGCGGGAATTTATTTTGTTTTCAGCTTCAGAAAAAACAGTCCGTAATACATACTCCTGTGGGTACCAAGATTTAACAATTTGTTTTGAAACCTTCTTGACAGATTTGATTGATCTTAAACACCTCCCATATGTGGAGCTTCTGGGGGGTTTCAAACGAATGTTATCCAATTAACAGAATTTTATGATTTCAGTTTGACGGAGCTCTTGTAAATTTTCTGCTAATTCCTTTTCTGCAGACTTGAAATCACTTCCATTATCACTATAAAATCCTCTTCTACGTCCGAATTGACGAAGAACATGTATAAATCCAATCGTACTGAGGTCATGAGCAATTTCTAAGTGGTATGCTCTTGCAGCCATACATGTAAAAATAAAACTATATCGCTTTTCATGACTTCGTTTAACAATGACCAAAATAATCACCCTCTGTCATAAAAGAGGACCTTATTGTTGGTTCTAACCTACAAATTGGTAGTTGACCATCATTGGAATTTTCAGTAATTTTTGTAAATTTTTGCAATGTTGCCAATTTTTTAAAATATTTTTCACTGCTTGTCGCATCCGTAAAATCCAGAAATTCCACCGTAAATTATTCAAAACTGTTTCTTGACCTTGATGATGTGAATTAGTAATTCAGTGATTTGGTATTATGGGTTGTTTAAAATTGTGACTGACGCTCTGTAAATGATCAAATCTTCCTTTCAGTCGCAGTAATGTATCATCATGCAGTACACAAGATAAGGTGTATAACCTGCTAGATTTATCAGTCAAATTATATCGTTTTAAAGTGATTATTTCCTTTCGAAATGGAGCCTCTTGAATTTTTCTAAATAACAATGTCTCTGAGGTTTCATCATTGTCTAGTTCCATTATATTTTCGAATGGAGATTTTCCATTGGAATGTTTTCACCAATTTTTTGAGGAACCTCCTCATCCAACCTGAGTTACTTTGAAAATATTTTCGGGGCCGGCAGTGGTAAATTGTATTATGGATATTGAGAAAAACATTTTTGCTCTTCTAAATTTTCATTTATTCTGAATATTGGGAAAAACATTTTTGCTCTTCTAAATTTTCATCAATTATTTCTGGTGAGTTATCTTCATTCTGTGGATGCCAAAATTCAAATGGCGTTTTCAAGAATGTAGGACCGCATGACCAAGAACTATTTTCAGAAAAATAATTATATTATTTTGTCGCTTCATCAGCAACATTGTTTTTTGATGGAACATATCTCCAAACTAGTGTATTTGTTAAACTTTGTATTTCCCCTAGATGCTGTAAAGTAACGTGTATTTTGACCGTCCTCTGTTTTATTAAAATAGATGCTAGGATCTTTACCTTACCTAGCTAGACAAAATTTGTCTTTTTTGTAAACAAACCCCCTAGGGAAGTTCCCTAAAAACCCACTAAGTTGTCACCAGTTGTAAAAAAAGGAATTGGCTTTGCTTCCCAATTTCTTTGTTTAAAAAATTTATAATATCTCGCCTCTTCTCCTTATTGTTTTCCTGTGAGACTATTCCACAAAATCTCACAACGGTGTCACCATTGTAGAATGTGTCAATTGATCATTGACGGTCTTTATTTTAATTTTGTTTTCAAGTGAAAAATAAATTCTATGAAAAACTATTTCGCCGATGTCATCAGTTATAACGAATCGGACAATTGGCTGTTTGTTCTTCATGAAGTTGTTAGAAAAATAGATATTTAACTTCACCCAACAAGTGGACAAAGAAAAATATATTTGGCAGCTACCTCTTTTGCGAGAGGCCGCACACTGTCACCAACCTGCCACGAAAGGTGACTAGGATTTTTTGTTTGAGATTAATTGCCTCAAAATTATAATTGGCACTTGGTTTTATCACCTGATCTTCCGATCGGTAGTGGATTCGGCTGAAAGCAATGTCTAATCTTATTTGTGATTCCCTCTTCAATGTAAGGTTAGTTGATTATTTGAGATTCTCCCTGTATGTTCGCAAATTTGTTACGCCTTTCTGACCGGCAAATTGGGACACTATTTCGAGTAAAACAAATAACTTTAAAAAAATTGTAAATAAAAGATTACTTTACATTGGAAATGAACTGTGAACAAATAATGTGAATACAGATTTCTCGGCATCTGACAATTAAGGTCATATACAAAACGTACATACAAAAATGAACATTCGCCATTTTCGTCAAACGACACTCAGTACTGCCCTGTATTCTGGGGTAAGATCCCCATGCCTAGTCCGGTCAACAAGCTCAACAAAATTCTTAGGAACAATAGTCGACTAACATTTCACTTGGCGAAAACATATAGAGTTCACATCTAAGTAGCTGAATCAATCGTATTATCTCAATAAATCCCTGAAGAATAAATTAGATACTGAATCACTGATGTCAGTTTATTTTACCAAGTTTCATCCACTACAACATTTCTGTCTGGGGTTTAGCTAGTGAAATAGACATAATTTTCATGAAACAGAAATCATTGTTGAGACTGATCCTCAATCTAGATCACAAAACGTCATGTAGAGAGATTTTTTATCGAAATGAAATACTAACTGTTGCATGTATGTTCCTTTTGACATTTTGAAAACATCAACGTATACCCATGATAATAGAAGGCAACTAAAGTCGAGATCAGAAATACATAATAACCGTACCAGGGATAACAATATGCTCACTTCCCAATAACACTATCATGCAAAGTATGAGAAGTCTCCTATGTTTGTTGGTATCCGTCTCTATAACATGTTGCCAAGCGATATAGAGACACTGTCATCTTAAGTTTTTAAAAAACAGTTGAAACTATTCCTAATAGAATTTTTTTTTCACACAGTAGATGAATTCACACTTGAGGTTGGTAATGCCGGATCACTTTCATTGTGACGAATTTATTTTAAAATATTATTTATTTTGTAATTTAATTTGTATCCATATCATCATGTATGCGTTTGTTTCGAAACATGTATTACATTTCATGCAGTACTGATATTCATATGTGTAATTTCAACTAACCTGACCTGTTGATGTATTTTCATGTCATTTTTTTTTCCTGCTTTATTTAACATCGGCCTATTTCTGCTACTAAAGCTAACCACCGACGCCGGTGAGCACACTCCTCCCAACCGGAAATTTTGCCGAATCCTCTGTTGTTTCAGAGGTAGGATTCTTGAACGAGCTCAACATCTATGAACTTGGGACCGCCTTCTTAACGTTTATTATTATTTATTTTGTTATTTCACAGTACCTTAATTAATTATTCTATGCGTTTTATATGTTCCTCAGAAATATGACCTGTCCCATCTTTATAATGTAGCTCAAATAATGAATAAATCTATGTATCTATCATGAAGTGAATTCTATCAATTCAAATGCCTGAGATGATGTGTTCGACATGTGTTCTATCCACATCATTTTAGAGGAATTTGGAAGTTTGTTCAAAAGTTCTTGTAGAAGAAATGGGTTCTGTAAATGATCATTGGTATTCAAATATTCGATTATTTCAACCAAATTTTTCACTTCATATTTTTGATGTTATTAAGAAGCATTAAGAATATTTGTTATGGTTGACATATTGCGGCATGATCAGTAAACTTTGAACAACCTTCCTAGCAGTACCTTTCAAACATTTTTGAAGCCTACAATTAGTTTCCTCTTGTGAATATCCACAAATAGCGGTAGAGTTGCGATATTGATAGCGAAAGTTGGGCCATTCCTTTGGATTTAAATTTCCATTTTAGGTATGAAAATCATCATTTGGTGTGTTTGAAAGCAAAGAAATGGAAAGAGAGTTCATCAACTGATTATTTTCTACTCCTTTTTCTAGCGATTGCCAGTTAAGCAAAACCTCCGTTTCGATATTTTTTTTGTCGCCCACTTTTCGATGTCTGGACCATGATTTGACTCACTCAACACAAAATCTTCTTTAGCTCTCTCCTCTTCATCAATTCTTGTTTTTTCTTGAATTCCAGTTCTAGTTTCTCTTGTTATAAAGTTTTCTTTTTCAACACAATTTCCAATTCTGTCCGATTTCTTCTTGAATGAGTGGCACTACTACTAAGCGATTTAGTCGATTTCGACTGCTTATGGAAATTATTTTTCTCACTACCTTCTGAACCACGTGGAAACGATGTAACTTGATTTGACGTGTAGCTCCATTAGCTTCATCTTTTTTTCAAAAAATTTCCTATGATTTATTCTTCAATCTTCCGCTTTGTGTAGATATTTTCAAGGAGTAATCTCATCTCCTTAGTGCTATTCAATTGAAGACTTGAAGGACCAGTTGTGGGAGTTCAACTGAAAGGGATTCTCCCGTATAATATCTAGGCTCGAAAGGACTAGTTGTGGGAGTTTACCTGAAAGGGATTCTCCTGATTAAATATCTATGCTCGAAAAGCGAATAATTTTTGGAAGTAAATCAATTATTCGTATGTCACTCTTGAAGTATTTTTTTTTCTTATATTTTGTTTTTTCACAGGCATCTATATGAAATAGGACAATTCATATATAAATTATACATGGAGTTAAATAAAGTAAGGTGAAACTATCTAAAACTGATAAATAATCAACAATATATATATATATATATATATATATATATATATATATTTATATATATATATATATATATATATATATATATATATATATATATATAATATTTATATTATATATATATATATATATATATATATATATATATATATATATATATATATATATATATATATATATATATATATATATATATATATATATATATATATGTATGATTTATCAATGATTTTTTTTCATGAAAAAATTACTTGTAGATAAATCTTATCCATAATTTCATCGACAGCACTATGCAAAATACAACCAGTACAACTATAACAAGATGTAGCAATGAATGTGATACCATATGTTTGTGGTATTTCAAAAAATGGGAACTAGGTAATAAATTAATTCAACTCCGATGAGTTTGGTAATTAGAAACAACAAAGACTTTGTTGAGTATTGCTTTTTAATTTTTGTTTTCGTAGTGTATCTATTACGTCCCATGTTATACAATATCAGAAAATTGTATACTTGATAATAACTACTATTTCATCCTGAAGATAAATGTATTCAAATTCGAAACGTAGCGTAAAAAAAACACTAGTTTTTTGTCCGACCTTCTATCGATCACAATTCCAGTTATTTTCGAAAATGAATGAACTCAACGTTGAGAGCGAGTTTTTCTCCGCAGTGGTTATCAACAAATATGACAAGAGTTGGTGTGCATGATATAAAGCTATTATACCTTTCAAACCTTTTTTTGTCCCATTAGATCTGTGTAGTTGATTATATGGTATAATAAGACTTCTCTATACATTTTTATAGATAGCATTTACCCTTCCTTAAGAGTGTTGGTCACGGCTTGGCTGTCAGATTGATGGGAGTTTTATCGATATCTGTAGCAGCAAGGCTGGGCGCGGTTAGTACTTGGATGGGTGACCACCTGCCAGGAAAGTCTCGCGTTGAAAGCCCCTATAACTGCAACTTAGTAGCACATTCACAGCTCTAGGTGTTATAGTACGAGATATAGCGATAGATCTGCCGCCCTTCGAAGGGGACGTTAAGATGGCTGGAAACATCAGAGGATTACGCAAAATTTCCGGTTCGGGAAAGTGTGCTCGTCGGCGTCGGTGATAATCACTGTTCCCTGTTCGACGTTAAATAAAAAAAGACAGTGTTCAAAACAAAGTACTCCTGGAGATCTCGAACAAAAAACAGAATAAAAAAAAGTACAGTGTCTGTGTTGTCGAACATATACGTTTGAAATATCGAAACATTGAGATTAGGAATAGCTCAGTACAAAAATAATATTATTGACTAATGGCGTACAGATGGGAAACGGGAAAAATACAATAATTTCCTCATTGATGGAATTCGATGAAACAAAATTGAAAGAATGTTCTTGTATATTATTGAATGGAGCAGTTATTCCTGTTTTCTCAGTATGGATTGAAGATGGATAACTGAAAGAGAAAGTAGTGCTGAAAAAGATCCATACCATGTGAAATATCTCAA
Source organism: Gonioctena quinquepunctata (assembly GCA_018342105.1). NCBI lineage: Eukaryota > Metazoa > Arthropoda > Insecta > Coleoptera > Chrysomelidae > Gonioctena > Gonioctena quinquepunctata. Next base: position 62,777 of record JAFIRS010000246.1, read on the forward strand.
ATGAGTGTCCGTTATATACTAATGTCAGATTATCAATAGTCATATAACGAGTACAATGGAAATTATCGATAATTTTTTGGGAAATTTGCCCGCATTTCAGTTGAAAATACATTGGTGCAAATTTTGCAAAACTTATAGATATAATTCCATTGTGTTTTATGAGAGAACTTCATGAATCAATTTTTTTTTATACCCCTATCAATTACATCAATTACAATTACTGTGTGTTCAATTGTAACAATGTTTATAACTAGATATAAAAACCTATAAATTTGTGGAGCTTATTTATCTTGCTTATTTTTTTCTCATGAAAATGATAGGTACCTATAATAATAGTAAGTTGATTCTTTTTAAGCAAATATCCGATAATCGTGCACTAGTGCATTCTGATTGGTTGAAATTACCAATTGAAACAGTTTATTGTTGGAATGTCAGTTTTGACAGATGAATAAAATTCTCACTTATAATCTCCCTAGAGCATGAATTATTTTCGGAAATTTTTTTAGTACATGAATTTTTTGAAAATCATCACGAGTCGCGAAGCGATGAGGGATAATTTTTTTTAAAAATTCATGTACGAGACAAATTTCCCGCAATTAATTCAAGCACGTGGGGGATTCGGTAAGAAAATTTTATACCGGAATTAAATTTAAATAGAAAACATTAAGTGAATCTTTATTTTGACGTTATTCACAAATGAATAGAAGGCTGTGTGTAATGGGAGTTTTGAAAGAGATTTTTTTCTGATTATCCCCGTTCCCTAGTAAAATAAAATATATAATATCAGATAAACTATTATGTAAAATTAATTGATTTCATACAATTTTCTTACTAGGTTTCAGGGAAATGTTAATATTGACTAAAAATGAAAGTGGATACGTTCGTATTGCGGGAGATATTTTTTGATTTTCCCCGAGCCCTAGTAAAATGAAATATATAATATCAGATAAATTTTTATATAAAATTCATTGTTTTCATACAATTTTCTTACTGGGTTCCAGGGAAATGTCAATATTGATTTAAAATAAAAGTGGATGTTCGTATTGTGGAATATTCTTTTTTTATTTCTCCCTTGCCCTAGCAAAATGAAATTCATAATATCAGATACATTATTATATAAATATAATTGATTTCATATAATTTTCGTACTAGGTTTCAGGGAAATGTCAATATCGACTACAAACAAAGGTGATATACAGCAAAAAACATATAACTATACCTATACATATATACTTAAATATTTTCCATATTCTTTTAGGTTTAATTCTAAGAAAAATCAATATCAGCGGTAATAATTTGTTTTTCAAATAATTCAGGAAATCGGGATATTTTATTCTTTATCCTGAATAGAATGTTGTTGGCGTATGTTGCCGGTTAAAAAAATATTTTGTAAAGTTAGCCATGGATTTGACCTTCACTACTCCTGTCAATCAATATTTTATTTGTGGCATTATAAGTTCCTCATAACATTGTATACAATCATAAGTTGGTAAAAAAGTGATAATAAAATGAACTTTCTATCATATGAATTGTGTTCCTTTTGCAAAGAATCACAGCAAATGTACCATAAAAATGTAAAATATCTAGTGGAAGAATCTGGATTAAATCCTGAGCAAGAAAACTTATTTAAAGAGATTGGCAACATTCTGCGTGATATTGTGCCTTCTTTTGAACACAAATCTAATACTCAAACAAATAAACTGGTGTCTGAGTATTATTTTCATTTTATGAAACATAGGCATATTGTTGAAAAAAACACCGGTTCTGTGTCTTCTTCACCACTTAGGAAAGAGGAGGTAGAAGTGGAATTTTTGAAGAATTTGAAATTAATTAATGATATTATAGAATGTACACCTTAATAAATTGTTGTAATATTTCCAACTCATAAAGTAAGTAAATAAAAAATATTGTCAATATTATTTCAATATTATTTTTGTCTAATTATATGATAGCTGTCATGTGCCGGAAAATTTCCACTTATTAATTTTACGTCTTCGTGCTAATATGGATGAAAAATTTTCACAAAATTTGCTGATTACCATAGTAACAATGTCGAAATAAAGCATCTGATTGGTTGAAAATGACTGGTATAAAATTTTCACAATAATTTGTTGAAATAAGTGAATTCTGAGAAAAAAATCTGCATTCGAATAATTTCAAGAGGTATGAAGAAGGACACAGAAATGTTACCCAATATATTTTCCAGTCATTGTTCTATGTTTCTTGATGGGAATTACTAAGGCTACATGAATATTGTTGTTGGAAATATTTTTCAGGACACAATACTGAAAAATTGAAAATTTCATTATTACCATTTTTAAAGCGCGGTAACGTATCGGGGTTATTTACTAATTCGCTGTTTCGAAATAGATAGAAACTAATATATGTCATTTCCAGGAGGAATATATATCCAAAAATGCAGAGCAATGAACTATTGCTTGCAAGCCACTTTTTCTGTGAAGATTACATTTCCTCGTGTAATTTTTTGGGTTAATAATATTCCGCAACCTCAAAATGAGAAGAATATTTTTTTTTTCAGTTAGGATCTCTGCTACCAGTTACAACACCAGCACCTCCTACGACCGGTAGTCCACAAGTTCGACCTCCATTTGAAGCCAGTAATCTCATCAACCCAATATCTAAACCAGCAGATGTTTCCCAAGTAAGTATTACGTTTATATCTTAATATCAACCTTCACGGAAACCCAGTCGTGAAATAGTTCTTACATAATACTTTCAACTAGAATATAAGGCGATATATTCTCCACTGCATAACTTCAAACTCAATCTTCATCTTCATTTCACAGTATCACACGGAATATCTTGTGAAAAATATACTTTCTGTATGAACTAGACGGAATCAGAGCTATATTGATAAATGAAAGTATTTCATGTATTCAACATTCTTTTGGTATATAGCTGTTTTTCTGAGATTTCGAATACAGAATCAAATATCTCATAGAGTAATTTCAGTAACAGTAATTTCAACAAAGTTGTAATTTCGCTCTTGAATATGTATTACTATTGGTTATTTCATCTATTGTAGTCTCTCTAATGATGGAAATAAACATTTCCGAAAGCTTGGATAAACCTTCAAGAGTTTTTATTGCTGCTTACCTCAATATCCCCAGTTTTAATATATATATATATATATATATATATATATATATATCCTTTTTCAGTCACGCTTCAACCATGTGGTAATTATTGTGCCGTTTCAAATTTTAAAGTGTTAATTTAATTATCTAAAACAATATGGGCGAGTGCCATTGTTTAGTTTTTATATATTACCAGTAGTGGGTCATAGTGATATGATTTTGAAAAGTCCTCAAACACGAAATGGTGTTTAGTTCGCTGTCTTCACTTAACCTCACCTTACTTGTCTTGATAATGAAAATAAACATTTTCGAAAGCTTGACTAAATAAGAAAGAGTTTTACTTTTTCTCATAGGCCATTATTTTGACTGCAACCTCAAGGAATATCCTTTCTACAAAGTTTATTTCAAATTCATAGTTTTTTTCAACTAGTCCAGTCACGAGACTACCCTTTCTTCTATATATATATATATATATATATATATATATATATATATATATATATATATGTATATATATATGTATATATATTATATATATATAGTCAAACAAATTTTTTTTTAACCGTAAAACAAAAAATGTTTTGCGCTATTAACCGTTCAAATTTTCAGAAACAAAATGAATTTGATGAATTTGATTTAAGAAATATATAAGCGCTTCATGACCAAAAGCAATTGAATTGGTATATCACTTTGGCGATTTTTCCTACAACCAATTTCAAACAATTGCCATAAGCCTTTTCATTCTAGAAAATGTTTTGTGCGCCTGCCATCAATTTCCGCCACTCTATACGTGTATAACTTGTGAATATGCGCTATAATCCCCGATACTGGTATATCATATATGGTACTCATAGTGCGTTCAGAGTAACGCAAAACAAATAACGAGAATAAGAGAAATCTGTTACGAATCCAAGAGAGCCCACCATCCGTCTGCAGCCTGTCTCATGGTTTCCCAATCATCAGGACGGCCTGTGGTCTCTTTCAAATTCGTATCAGATATCTCGTGGAGTTATTACCTTTCGGTACGTACAAAAATGTGAACAGGATCAAATGATGATTGGGATGATTGGGAAACCATGAAACAGGCTGTAGACGGATGGTGATCTCTCTTGGATTCCTAACAGATATCTCATATTCTCGTTATTTGTATTGCGTTCATAACGCACGAGAAGTACGACTATTGGTATCGTGGGTTGGCCTATGCTGACATCTGTCGGTGACCTATTGATGTTGCACGAAAATTTTCGTGTCTTCAAAATTCCACGATAACAGGTCTAAGCTTCACCACACAGATTATAGGTGTCGCTACCTATAATTTGATCCTGTTCACATTTTTGTACGTACCGAAGGTAATAACTCCACGAGATATCTGATACGAATTTGAAAGAGACCACAGGCCGTCCTGATGATTGGCAAACCATGAAACAGGCTGTAGACGGATGGTGATCTCTTTGATTCCTAACAGATATCTCATATTCTCGTTATTTGTATTGCGTTCATAACGCACGAGAAGTACGACTATTGGTATCGTGGGTTGGCCTATGCTGACATCTGTCGGTGACCTATTGATGTTGCACGAAAATTTTCGTGTCTTCAAAATTCCACGATAACAGGTCTAAGCTTCACCACACAGATTATAGGTGTCGCTACCTATAATTTGATCCTGTTCACATTTTTGTACGTACCGAAAGGTAATAACTCCACGAGATATCTGATACGAATTTGAAAGAGACCACAGGCCGTCCTGATGATTGGGAAACCATGAAACAGGCTGTAGACGGATGGTGATCTCTCTTGGATTCCTAACAGATATCTCATATTCTCGTTATTTGTATTGCGTTCATAACGCACGAGAAGTACGACTATTGGTATCGTGGGTTGGCCTATGCTGACATCTGTCGGTGACCTATTGATGTTGCACGAAAATTTTCGTGTCTTCAAAATTCCACGATAACAGGTCTAAGCTTCACCACACAGATTATAGGTGTCGCTACCTATAATTTGATCCTGTTTATATATATATATATATATATATATATATATATGTATATATATAGTGTGTAGGATTTCTTGAACCTGACATATTTATGAGGAATGTTGATTCTTGGGAGTTAGGTTCATTCATTGATGGGATTCTTATTGAAATTAATACATTTTATTTTGCCGACGTTTTGATTGCCACCGCAGTCTTCTTCAGGGTTTTTTTTTGGTACAAAAATATTGATCGTTTGAAGTGAAAGGTTTACATAATATACGGGATGTTTGTACTAACAAGAATAAGAACTTACCTAAGAAAGTTTAGAGTTACATGGAAAACTTAGCTAGGCCATCATGTTGACATTTCTCCCTCTTCTTCATGGTGAGCACAAACAGTAAATAGTTCTTAGTGGAAGGAAGTTGCTAAACACACTACTCACTTGTTGGTATTCAACGATGTTGATATTGATATTGACGACGGTTTTTGCGTTCGGATGGAAAATTGGTACAGGGTTCTGTTCTATTGTTTAGTAGCTGTGGGTTTCGCTAGCTTCACCGAGGAACGTTGTGCATTAATTTTTGGGCAAATGGCGTGATAGTTGTGCGCAGCGTTGCTTGTTTAAATGGTATTATGACATATATGGTTCAAATGTGTATGTAGTGCGGTTTTTATGCTGTTCGTTTTTTTTTTGAATCATTTCAAGAAATATTTTTTTTTATTAATTCAGTTGCCAAATTTTATGTTTCTGTGTAATTAAAATATTATTTGTATTTTTTTTTGTGTGTTTAGAGTTGTGGATGCGATCGTAGCGTATTGATGAGATTTTATACTTTTTTCCAAATATTGGGATGTTTGTCCGATATATACGTTGTTGCATGTTGAGTCGTTGCATGAAATTTCATTGACTATGTGTGTTTTTCTATTTTGGGGGATAATTGGTTTTAATTTTGAAAAATTGCTTGAGAATGTTTTCAAGCTTTTGTGGCTGACTTTTATGTAGTGTGGTTTTAGTAAATTGCTGATTATTTCTGATAGGCCTTTGGAGTAGGGGGTTGGAGACGTGGAACTTGTTACCAGTATGTTTGGGGTAATTTTCTTTATTGTAGAACTTTTTTATCCTTACTTTGAAGATATTATCAGTCAACTGGTTGGAGAAGTTATTGAGCTGGAGTGTTTTTTTAGCTTTGTTGATTGCTTCGGGTATGAATAATGGGTCGCTTGAGTGTAGACTCTATCTGCAAGTTCAATAATGACTTTTTTTTGTGCGATGGGGTGGTGAGATTCGAAATTGAGGTATCTGCCGGACCAGGTTTTTTGCTATACCGTTCAGTTTTGATTTTGTCGTTAATATTATGTAAGGTGAGGTCTAGAAAGTCAAGTTTTTTATTTTTTTCGAGTTCGTATGTGAATTGTAATTCAGGATGGAATTTATTGAAGGTGGTGATTGTGTGATTTAGTTTATTTTTGGGTATTATTAGTGGGCAGTCATCGACGTAGCGTAGGTATAGTTTTATGATTATGGTCCAAAGGCCTATCAGAAAAAATCAGTAACATACTAAAACCACAAGTCAGCCACAAGAGTTCAAAAATATTCTCAAGCAATTTTTCAAAATTTAAACAAAAAATCCCCCAAAATAAAAAACACACATAGTCTATGAAATTCCATGAAACTACCCAACATGCAACAACGTATATATCGGACAAACATCCCAATATTTGGAAAACCGTATAAAATTCCATAAATACGCTAAGACCGCATCCACAGCTCTAAACACATATTAAAAAAATACAAATCATGATTTTAATTACACGGAAACCAAAATTTCGGTATCTGAATTCAATACTGAAAAAAGAGAATTTCTTGAAATGATTCATATAAACAAACGAACAGCATAAACAACCGCACTGACATCACAAATTTGAACCAGATATATCATAATATCATTCAAACAAGCAACACTGCGCACAACTATCAAGCCATCTGCCTAAAAATCAATGCACATCGTCCCTCGGTAAAGCTAGCGAAACCCACAGCTACTAAACAATAGAACAGAACCCTGTACCAATTTTCCATCCGAACGCAAAAACCGTCGTCATATCACTCCAATGTCATTTCAGTAGTAGAACAACATTGTTGAATACCAACAAGTGAGTCGTGTGTTTAGCAAATTCCTTTCACAAAGAACTATTTACTGTTTGTGCTCATCATGAAAAAGAGGAAGAAAGGTCAAAATGATGGCATAGCTAATTTTTCCTTGTAACTCTAAACTTTCTTAGGTCCATATTCTTGTTAGTACAAACATCCCGTATATTATGTAAACTCTTCACTTCAAACGAACAATAGTTTTGTAGCAAAAAAAAACCGAAGAAGACTGCTGTCATAATCGAAACGTCGGCAAAATGAAATGTATTAATTTCGAAGAATCCCATCAATGAATGAACCTAACTCTCAAGAATCAACAATTGTTGATTCTTGGGAGTTGTGCTCATATATATATATATATATATATATATATATATATATATATATATTGTGAAGTGGGGAATTGTTGTCCGTGAGATATTATGAAAGAGGAAATTGTGGCATAATGGACATATTTAAATTAAAGAAAAATAGCATCCTCCAGCGAGACTCGAACTCGCAACCCTAAGCTTGCCGGACCTATGCTCTACCAATTGAGCTATGAAGGCTATGCGAAATCGACACACACTCGTGAACACTTTACTTCCTTCAATTTAATGCGATGTTGGGAAATGAAATAGAAAAATCAAACGTACTTATCAGTGGCCGTCGAGACCCGGTACCTATTCACCCAAACATCATCGTCGAAGTGACGATTTCGAGTCTCGCTGGAGGATGCTTTTTTTCTTTAATTTAAATATGTCCATTATGCCACAATTTTTTTTTTCATAATTTCTCACGGACAACAATTCCCCACTTCACAACTTATATTTGGCTAAAATCTTATCAGTGGTTGGAGATCATCTTCCTGGATCTTCTACTGAAATCGTCACTTCGACGATGATGTTTGGGTGAATAGGTACCGGGTCTCGACGGCCACTGATAAGTACGTTTGATTTTTCTATTTCATTTCCCAACATCGCATTAAATTGAAGGAAGTAAAGTGTTCACGAGTGTGTGTCGATTTCGCATAGCCTTCATAGCTCAATTGGTAGAGCATAGGTCCGGCAAGCTTAGGGTTGCGAGTTCGAGTCTCGCTGGAGGATGCTTTTTTTCTTTAATTTAAATATGTCCATTATGCCACAATTTCCTTTTTCATATATATATATATATATATATATATATATATATATATATATATATATATATAAATAAATAAATGAGCCTTCCACTCTTAGGCGTAGATTGGGAAAAGAGTCAACTGCATTTCCCGTTTATTGCTCAGAGACTATTGATACACATGTATCGTTGCTGACATGAACATAGCATAGCAATCTGAAATCACATCAGATGGAAATACATGCATATACACTTAGAATCCTGTATTCATGACATTGCTGATTTATTTAGTAGAGACACATCAGTCAAAAGCCACTTTTCACTCTGTTATGTACATTAATTCGGAAGTCGCCGTTCCACACAAGATTATAACGTACCACTTAACTCGTTATCGAAATATCATGCAAAGGAAGGAACATTTCACTGTCAAATGGAGCCAACACCAATTGTTTGTGAATTAATGTGAAAATATGTGGTATCTTTGAAAAATCAGATGTGGTATCACCTGCGACTGAAAGATAAATTTCAGTCACTATCTTCCTTAGATTCAAGATAACTCATTGAAAGATATTCATGTCATGTTGAGAAGGAAAATATTTTCAATTGAATATTGAAACAATAGATTTCTCTAAAAATGGGTAAATCCTCGAAAAAATAAAGTAATTTTTCATTATACCTATCTTACAGTAAACAAGCACTTTTCCGGCTAAAGCCACGCTGCACATTGAACTACATCTGATAGATATTCTGGAAGGGATCTAACTCCAAAAAAAAGTATAGTTAAAAAAACTAGAAGAGCACGCTTATATAGCGATATGGACTGAAAAGTGAAAAATGATAAGTCATTGACCCAAAAATTTATTTTTATGTAAAAAATCCACCCCAGTGAGCCGGTTTGCTGACCTTTGGTTCACACAGGTCATCGATGAGAGCAGTGTGCTTAAAGTGGTTCTTTCGAACTGCGGTCCTGTACGCAGCTCCCTGATGATGTCCCGTAAAGTGCATCCACAATTGCGCTCTGAACTAGGTCTGCTTCCTCTAAGATGAGCAATAGGTCCGGATGGCACCTGCCGATAGTTACCTTGAGTTTAGTGGGTTGCGGAGGGGCCTCGAAGTCATAGTTTATTTTTTTTACTCCGTCCGATGATCCGCCCGCCTCTTTGCATTTTCCGACTTTGTAGGTTTTGCAGCCGTCTATTATCTTTCTCGCTCTTACTAGCTTTCGTTGCTGTGTACCCGCGAGTTTTTTCCTCGAGGTCTATATTTTTTATTCTTTCGGGTATTTTACTGGTAGCCTTATCAACTGTGGATTGTTCGATAGTTCCTACCACTGGTGCTGAGGAGTGGTGGCTATAGCTTTCACTACATTGGTGAGCAGACTGAATTAGTTGGAGCTTTCCTCAGGTTTTGGTTGTGTTTTTCCCACGAGTCCAGCCCTGTGGTGCCCCCCACACAGATCCATAGTAAATTTAATTTAAAGACAAGTAGCATCAAAACACTTGCCGTTAGTGTGGGCTCGAATTCGTAGAGCTTAAATAGCAGGGCCGCATTCAGGAAGGTACGTGTATGATTCTAATTTTCTAAATTTGAGTTTTGGTGTATTGAACTTTAACAAATTTTGACACTTAACCAAACGATGGATCTATAATGAATGAAAATAGATCTAGTCAACATTCAAAACATACACGCTTATGAATTATCGCAAGTCTGTACCCATTCGAAACTCTACCGTAGGCGTGCCTTCTGGTCTAACATGCAGGCCAACAGAGGACCAATGGCGGCGCGACTGTCTTCAACCTCGTGCGCTGCACACACTGATTGTTGTCGAGTCGCTTTTCTTTATCTTGAATAGACTATGATGCTAGTTAGTCTGAGACTTAGGCCTGTTTCTCGGCAGCCCCGTTTGCGATACCGTTTCTTCTGAGACTCCGGTGTCATCCATTTTTCATCACTGTGCTCACAGCTTGGACTCTATTTGCCAGAGCCTCGTTGGTCGATTCTTAGCCGCCCATACGAATGCCCACAAACTGCTTCATCAGTTGTGGGACCACGGCCCGTTCATCCCAAATCGAGTTTGTGCTTCGACGGGCCCACCCTACTCTTAATAATAATATTTTTCATTTCCTCAACACAGAACAAACTGTATGGAAAAGGTCAGAACTTGTAGCATATCTTTGATTGGAGACAACAGAAGGCACAATGCACATGCAACATGAAAAAGATTTAATTATATAAATAATAATAATAAAATGTATATCGCATTTCTTCAGAAATGACGATTTGAAAACTCTTATATTGAATAAAAATACAGACATAGTTGTAAAATGGAGATTGACGGCAAGGTTGGAATTTTGAGTTATTCAAATACATTTCCAGATGAGGTCCTATTGGTTTGTCCCGAAATTGACCAAATGATACGCTTTTGCGCGATTAAAATATTCGGTTCATGATCCCCAAAAGGTAACACCATACCGAAGCCTACTTTCAACTTGTGCATAATAGAGCTGCAACAATTGATCTAGGTTTGAGATTCCTTGTATATTTCTGAATTGATAGGTAATTGTGTTTTGGAATGAAGTCTTCGCATTACGATTTTCAATTGAGGTGTGTATCAACATTCAGTCCTAAGAACTTAGCAACTGTAGAAATTTCAGGAAATCCAAATGAATTTTTTTCACAAAATATTCTGAGGGTTGTGAAATCGAAGGCACTGTGTTTTCTCGATGTCGAAAAAGAGAAAGTTAGCCAAAAACCACTTACTTATTTCATTCGAAGTGGATTTACAGTTTCCTCTCAACGAATTTTCTAGAAGATCAGATATGATAAGAGATCTGCATAAATTTTAAAAGAGGTTAGCACTTGGAGCTTATCAATATCATTTATGTAGATGATGAAAAGCCTAGGGCCCAATACTGATCCTTGGGGGACTCCCATATCATTTCCATATGCTTGGATGATCTACTCTGTATTGAGACCCATTGCTTCCTATTATACAAATATGACTGTATCCATTCACAAGGAGTGCCTCTTATACCGTATCGATAGAGCGTGTCTAATAGAATGTCATGGTTTACACAGTCGAGTACCCTGCCCAGATCACGAAAGATCGCAATAGGGCACTCGCCAGCCTCAATGGAATCAATTATTTTGTGGTAGTACGAATGTAGTGCAGTGGTAGTCGATTTTTCATTAATGAAACCATGTAAATTGTATTTTAAATGTTGTTCAATATAACTTGAGATAAGCTTAGTGGCTGTATAGGTTCGGACTAGTCTGATGAAGTTTTTTACATCTGTATATAATACATGTATGAAATCTTTTAATGATTAATACATTTCTATTATATGTTGGTTATTTGACATTATTTTTTCATTTTCAATAAAAGATCAAAAAAATATTAATTGAAGTTATTTTGCCATTTTTCAACAGGTCCGGAAAGACTCCTGTAATGAAATATAGATTGACTGAGAATGTTAGTGGCTCTAGGATCACAGATAACCTTCTTCAACTAAATACATTGGAACATCATCAGATCCTGATGAGTATTTAATTTTCAGCTTGAGTTGCAACAAATTAAACAAATCTCATTCATCATAAGTTTCAAGAAAGAAAGAATTGCAAGGTGAATTGCTGTCTTTCATGAATTCATTATGGTCCATCAAATGATCCTATGTGTTCAATGACAGACTAAGGAACTTCCCAAAAAATTTTTATTGAATAAATCAGCCAATTCTAGTGGATCCTCTACTTGGTTATCCCCATATTTAATTGGAAATCTGTTTCAATTTTTTTTTTGCTTATTCGATAACTCTGCTATGACTCATCATATAGATTTGAAGGGATTATCAGAATCTAGTATTTTATTTTGATAGTTTTTCGTTGTTGTTGATATTAAATTATCATTTACTTTTTTCTTCAGGGTGAATAATTCGAAATATTCGGGATTATACTTTTTCAGATTGAAGAAGTCCTTCAAATTTTGACTGGATTTGCGTATTTCTGGTGTTACCCAGCTCTTATTTGAATTTTTACTTGTAAAATTATATTTATGAGGAAAATGTATTTCAAAGTAATGGGAAAATGTGCACCAGAATTTTTCAAAAGCCCGATTCACATCAGATTCAGAATAAACCTGTTCCCAATTTCACCGACAAATTCTTGGATATTTGAGTCTTTGAATGTTCTTTTGTACTCACGATATTGAAGGTTGCATACAGTGATCCCCTCGAAATCAAACAGCAATAGACGACACAGCTAACTGCATCCTCACCCGAATTTACGAAAATCTGATCAATTGTTGTAGCACTATCATTAGTGACCCTAGTAGGCCATTGCACTTCATGGTCGAAATTGAAGTGTTGCATGAACCAGACAGTAGACTGAAAATAAAATTGCCAAGTGTAGTACCGGATGAGAACTCACCTAAATATTTCCTCTCACTTCAGTCTATTGTGAGCAAATCACATTGTAGAATTGTTATTCTGATTGCTGATATAATGTTATAAATGTAATAGAAAAAGCTTCTAAACGTTTCGAACAAAAATGTATTATTCTAAGAGCTGGCTACGTAAATTGAAAATGATAAGGTACAAGCAAAATTTTCACATTGGAACCTTCCTTACCTTCTGACAAGTGGGTAGCACTGCAGGCAGATTCTTCCAGTGCGCCGGCCGGCGCTCAGATAACTTCAAACACTTCAATAATTCAACTGAGCCTGGTGGCTCATTTGGATTAATGCTCGCTTTCAAATTCCAAGGACCCCCGGGTTCGATCCCTAGCTTCATCACGCATTTTTTTTATTAAACTCAAATCAACCACAAAATTTCTATAAGTCACCAAAATAAATAACCTCACCCTCAAAACCCCTCGAAACATACAACAGCATTTTCACAGAGCATGGTTGATTTGAGTGTAAATAGAACATTTAAAAAAAAATGCGTACCCAGCTCGGGATCGAACCCGGCTCCTTGTGAGCTACCAGGCTTGATTGAATTAATAGAGTATTTGAAGTTATCTGCCTGCAGAGCTACACACTTGTCAGCTAGTAAGGAAGGTTTCTATGTAAAAATTTCCCTTACCATTTTTGATTTACGTAGCCAGCTCTACGTCTATATTATTTATGATGAAAAAAAAACATGACAATTTCTACAATTTCCTTGCCCGGCGTTTCTACGGGTAAAAATGACATATTTGTTTTTCAACATTTTTATAATGAGTTCTTGGAACTTAACAATATTTTTCTGACGCAATGAAAGTTAAATTCAAAACATATGATTTTGAAACAGATTTCCTAATTATAATTTTCACAACCCGATTGATTACACAGGACTGGAAAGTGGAATATTCTATCAAAAATCTAAATATTGGTACTGATTTCACTTCCCTGCTTGGTCCGTTCATATTATTATATCTCAAGTATACACACTATAAATGAAAAAGCAATTTTTCTATCGTTTCCATGAAAAATATCGAGTCCACGATCCCCGTGGGAATATTTCCCAGATAGGTTTTTCCAGTGAGTAACTTTGCATTTTGGCAAAGTCCCCTCAATATGGTGTTTTCGCGAGAAGTACAAGGAAAATATCTTTAAGTTTAAGTTGGGTCGCGTTTGGGATCAGAAAATATCACATTAGGGACCCATAAATTATTAAAGATGGGATGCGATGAAGAAAGTTTTAAATCAATTTCCTTTTCCGTAATATGGCGCCAGTTCGAGAGTTATCCCTTCAAGGTAGAGTGATCGGTGCTTACTTATGAATGTTTGAAAAAAAAGTTTGGTCATAGGACATGCCTGCCATTTCATGAGATGTTTTTTCGACTTGCCACTGAATTGAGATTTTTCTCATGGGAGAATATTCAGGAGGAAAATGTTGAAGAGGAAGTGTCGGACAATGTGAATAATTCAATACAATCTGGAAATGGATTCGATAACCCTTCTAGATTTAAAACGATTCCACTCATTGGAAGGCCGTAGTATATTCTGCAAATTCTTCCTTGTCAAAGACTTTCTGAATTTATACAGTGCGGCTTTGTATATTACCCCCTGTTAACTTTTGAACGGTCGACGTAGAACAATGGGACGAAAACTGTTTTCAATGATATCATCGACACTACTTTCTGAAATAAAAGACATTGTTTGATTTGTTGAAAATATAAACAGGATGTTCATAAAATCAGATGTGGAATCATCTGCGACTGAAAGATAAACCTCTCTTTTGGAAAACATTCTTCTTTGCCTCATTCATCTTTATGAGTTCTTAATTAAGACTGGAATAAAAATCAAATAACTATCTGAATGAAAATGCAAATTTTTCTTTTCAGTTAGGGCCTTTTCAGAATATCTATCAGATGTAGTTCAATGTCCAGCGTGGCTTTAGCCGGGGAAGTAGTTGTTTTCTGTTAGACATTCACAAAAATAACTTCATTTTATTCGTGGATTTTTCAATTCACAGAAAAATCTTTCTATCAATATTCAATTGAGAATGTTTCCCTTTTCAACATGAATACCCCACAAGAGGTTATCTTGACGATGGAAGATAGTGACTAAGGTTTATCTTTCAGTCGCAGATGATTCCACATCTGATTTTATGAACATCCTGTTTATATTTTCAACAAATCAATCTATCATACCCCATGACAGGTTTTAATGTCAGAAAACACTAATTTCAAAGTGTCTCTCCAAAAGAAATGATTCTAACTTTTCCATCTTTGCAAAGTGAGATTGCTTCTTGAAAATGTGTTTCCCATTTCTTCCGGTCTTCCTGATGATCGTGGAAGCGTGAAATAGATTTTCGTCGACAAAAATGTATTGAAGACCTAGTGAATGCGATGTCTCTCCTGCGTCAATGTTACGAATGATTTCTGGTGAGTACTCTCTTTTGGAAAACATTCTTCTTTGCCTCATTCATCTTTATGAGTTCTTAATTAAGACTGGAATAAAAATCAAATAACTATCTGAATGAAAATGCAAATTTTTCTTTTCAGTTAGGGCCTTTTCAGAATATCTATCAGATGTAGTTCAATGTCCAGCGTGGCTTTAGCCGGGGAAGTAGTTGTTTTCTGTTAGACATTCACAAAAATAACTTCATTTTAATCGTGGATTTTTCAATTCACAGAAAAATCTTTCTATCAATATTCAATTGAGAATGTTTCCCTTTTCAACATGAATACCCCACAAGAGGTTATCTTGACGATGGAAGATAGTGACTAAGGTTTATCTTTCAGTCGCAGATGATTCCACATCTGATTTTATGAACATCCTGTTTATATTTTCAACAAATCAATCTATCATACCCCATGACAGGTTTTAATGTCAGAAAACACTAATTTCAAAGTGTCTCTCCAAAAGAAATGATTCTAACTTTTTCCATCTTTGCAAAGTGAGATTGCTTCTTGAAAATGTGTTTCCCATTTCTTCCGGTCTTCCTGATGATCGTGGAAGCGTGAAATAGATTTTCGTCGACAAAAATGTATTGAAGACCTAGTGAATGCGATGTCTCTCCTGCGTCAATGTTACGAATGATTTCTGGTGAGTACTCTCTTTTGGAAAACATTCTTCTTTGCCTCATTCATCTTTATGAGTTCTTAATTAAGACTGGAATAAAAATCAAATAACTATCTGAATGAAAATGCAAATTTTTCTTTTCAGTTAGGGCCTTTTCAGAATATCTATCAGATGTAGTTCAATGTCCAGCGTGGCTTTAGCCGGGGAAGTAGTTGTTTTCTGTTAGACATTCACAAAAATAACTTCATTTTAATCGTGGATTTTTCAATTCACAGAAAAATCTTTCTATCAATATTCAATTGAGAATGTTTCCCTTTTCAAAAGACATTGTGTTGCCCGATAGATGGCGTGTGGGACACATCAACTTGGGAATTTCAAATAGCATGGGTGGTTGAAAAGAGAATTCAATTATCTTTCCAATTATTCATTTTTGTATTTTGTCGATACGTTTTTTCACAATATGCATTTAAAATGTCAAGTATAAATGCAGCTATTCAAGTCCCCCATCTGTTGACTTTTGAACGGTCCGACGTAGAACAATAGGAATTTGAATGATCACCGATACTACTTTTTGAATTAAAAGACATTGTGTTTGCTCAATAGATGACGCGGGTAAGCACATTAACTTAAAAATTTCAAATAGCATGGGGGGTGAGTGGCACATAGTTAAAAAGATAATCGAATTATCTTTCCAACCATCATTTTTTTTTGTTGTAAGTTTTTTCACAATATGCATTTGGAATGTCAAGTATAACAAAAAACAAAACTATCTTGTAGGATTTTTATGGTCATCAAAAATAAATGAATTGGGTGTTATTTGGGTGGGGAATTGGATTATTGTATGGATTTGAAATCACTACCTGATTAAGCTTTGAAAAGAATTCGAAAATGAAAAACTATTTAAGTCATGAATCTGCCTCCATCGACCGTATTTCGTATTACTCATTGTGATTCCGTAGAACAACCATAGTTGAAAGTAGAATTGGATTACCTTTCCAACGATGGTGATACCATTTATAATAGGTTCTTTCCCATTTTTCACATCAAACCTTTCAAAAGTTATCGAAGTAAGTAAGGGTACCATTCAGATTCGCACTTATACTTGACGTTTCGGATGCATATTGTGAAAAAAAGTATACGCCAAATTCGAAAAAAATAGGATGGTTGAAAAAAGAATTGAATTCCTTTCAACGATGTGCCACTTGACACTCCACGCCATTTGAAATTTTTACGTTGATGTGCCCCCCCACCGCGCCATCTACCGAGCAATCAATGTCTTTCATTCCAAAAAGTAATATCGATGATATAATTCAAAACGGTTTCTGTCCCATCGTTTTACGTCGAACCTTTCAAAAGTTAACCGGGATTGGGGGAGCTATAACCTTTTCACTGCGACGGCTGTTGGGAGCTGGGGCTGATCAACACGGTTTCCTCAGTTAGGTGAAGGAATGATCTCGCGAACTTACAATAATAGAAGGTAACGATCAATAGAAATTTCTCAGAATCAACTTCCTCAATTTCCAAATGAAATAAACACTCAAGAATATATAACAAATATATTTCAGTTTGATAATAAATATAAGGATAGGATAAGTAGTCAGATAAAATCAAGCCAAATTCATCACAATAAGATACTTGGAATTCATTCTTTCCGAAGAAAATATACACTCAAGAATATAAAAAAATTCATTGGATTCACTTAACTCAAATTCATCCCCACCCTCACTTTTCATTAAAAGTTCATAAAGTTTCTGTTCGTTTGAATAGTCATTTCCGCGAGCAATGTTTTCCGATGTTAGGTCAGTGAAAATAACCTAACCCGCATTTGATTCTTCAATAGTTCAACTGGGCATTTATTTTTATTATACAGTGTGTCTCACTTCTCATGGAAACACCCTGGTATCTTCCGAAATTATTGGAGTAGAATTCTGTTACTTTCACGATCCGTAGATATACTGTAAATGAGTCCAAATTATCTCATGGGGTTGAACTGAGTGACATACACTCTGCGCCAGAAGCGATGGATATATCAATTATTGCGAGAAATAATATAAGGGGGCAAGACAGGCTCAAAATTCCTACGGATTCGTGATCAGGACATGCGTCTGACTTCAGCTTTACTGAGTGAATACATTTACATTTATATATTTATTCATTTTAATTTGTGCTCGTATTATATACAATTCACTGAGTGACCATTGTCAATGTACTGTCTCTATGCATTCCTGTTTTTTACATTTATATATTTATTTACTTTACTCTGTGCTCGTATCATAAACAAATTTTACTAACTTACTACTGTTTCTCTGTATTTTAATATTCTGATTGTAATTTACATTTATATTATATGTAGCTTTATTATTGACTTGTCATAGCACTAAGGTGTAATAATTTGACCAATAAAAAATCTAATCTAATCTAATCTAATGATATGCAAATATACAGGGGCGTCCAATTAAAAATACAGTACATGGAAGTATAGAGTATCTTGGAAGGCAATGAGCATAAAGACGGTTTCAATGAAAACAAAATGACCCATATAAGCGCCCAAGAACAATCTAGCATTATAACTTCGAAAACAGCGAAATTTCAATGAGGATAGGTCATTATTATACACAATAAGTTCACCAAAAATTCAGAATCGACTGATTCATGGACTAGATATATACCATTCCCTGTTTTCACTCTCTGAAGCCACTAATTAAGAGGATTTCTGAAACTGTAGAGCCAGATTGTTCCTATTTACCTAAACAGACAACTTTTTCCCCATTTCAATCATTTTTATTGTATCTCGAATGGTTTCCCAGATATTGCATTTCAAACTGGCCTGGAAAAATATTTCACCGAATAGATAGAATAACAACACACAAATCTGAAAAAATTCTCGCCATTGTGATTATTTTTCATGACCATATGACAATGACAGACAAACTAGAAAATACGCGATTTGACATCCTACACGAAATCAGCAGTATGGCCAACTTCCAACGTGGTATTCAGTAATACCAATGTTGCATTTTCATTACAGAGGTCGCAGCGGAGCGGCGCGTAATCTTTAACGGATAATTTCTGGCTAGATTCAAAACATCCATAATAAACATGCGTATGTTCAGCCAAAGCGGCGAAACTGATATCATTCCAATTATTTACCGACATCGGTGTGCCGCTGCCGACATCTGACCGCAGTTAACAGCAACGGCCAGTCTATTTACCGCTCATTCATGTTTGCTGGGCCTGATCACGAATCCGTGAGAATTTTGAGCCTAATATTATTTTTCGCAAAAATCGGTATATCCATCGCTCCTGACGCGTGGTGCATATCCCTCAAGTCAACCCCATGAATAAATTTAGACTCATACCCCTTATATCTATCGATAGTGAGAATTACAGAATTCTACTCCAATAATTAAATTAGGGAAGATACCGGGGTGTTTCCATGAGAAGTGAGATATACTGTAT
Organism: Gonioctena quinquepunctata; assembly: GCA_018342105.1. Lineage (NCBI taxonomy): Eukaryota > Metazoa > Arthropoda > Insecta > Coleoptera > Chrysomelidae > Gonioctena > Gonioctena quinquepunctata. Next base: position 82,057 of record JAFIRS010000246.1, read on the forward strand.
GAAAATATGAAAATAAAAAAAAGTTCAAAATACACTAACTTATTCCTGAAAAACGAAATACTTGTAGGCTCAGGTCACATGTAAACATTACTGTTGCATCAAGTCGATCTAATAAAAGAATACATAAATTAAGAAAACAATGCCTCTGAGATCGTATTTGATGAACAAAATGCGGATTCATATGGCTCCTGCAGTCAAGCACAAGAGTTTTGAAACATTTTGTAAACGTCGCGACCAGAAAACAAACTACCATCTATAGGCAACACAAAATACATCAAAAATCGCATATTCGACCTGTTTTCGCAGTTAACACACATCCCGCGTATTTATCCGGTTCCCGTTGTACGATCACGAAATTGTTTCACGTAGATATCCGGTTCCTGCAGTGAAAAGGATAAAAAGCCGCACCGTATAGTCTGATTATTCTGTTTCATACAGGGTAACCCGCCAAGGCTGCGTGAAAGCTCCATAACTTTTTTCTATCCAAGCCATCGACTTAATTTTTTCAAAACGATAGGTCCAACAATGAGGCACATTCTGAAAATATTTTCACTTTTGAACAGGATGTCCCAAAATGATATACATACCCAAGTTCTGTTTTTTAAATGGCAATCCCCATTTTCGTTACATTTTCAGGTTCGCCACTGAATTGGCGATATAACGCACCCAGGTTTCTCAGACTTACCTTCAATCGTTTTCGATTTATGTCAAAATAGCGTCGTACATAGACCTACAGAAAAATTCAGGACCCACAGAAAAATTCAGAACCAACTTTTTCCCAGTCGATTCCATATCAAATGCAATTATTGGACGATCTCTGAATACCATTTTTTCCACGTACCGCCAATGCAAGAAATCTACAGGAGTGAGGTCTGGGGATCGCGCGGGCCGAGGAATAGTACCTCCTCTGCCTATCCAACGATTAGGATAGGATTGATCTGATTGCACTGTCCTATGGTTAGGCACTGCATCATCATCGTGTTGCAATCACTTGGTCCTTCTCGTGTTCAACTCCACTTCTCCTAGCATTATGTGAAGATGTTCGTGAAGAAAATATAAATACCTTTCACCATTCGGCACATTGTCAAAAAAGTTAGGTGAAATCATGTGATTTCCAATAACTCCCTCCAAAACACTAAGCGACCATTGCATTTGGTGATCAACGGTCCAGAACCGGTGAGGATTTTGATTGCATAACAATGAATATTATGTCTGTTGATCGACCTATTGTTTTTAAACGTTGCTCCATCAGAAAACAGAACTTTGTTCAAGGTAGTCTCGTCAATCATGCCATTTATTTGAATACGAAACGCAACTGTATTTGCAAAATTATAACCATACAATTCTTGATGTAGGTTCAGGTGATAAGGGAGGAACAATGTTATTCTGTACACACTACTTTGTGAAATATCCGTTTCCGCTGCTAGTTCCCTAGTTACAAAGCGAGGATGTGACGTAACAAGTTCAGATCTATCGCTGATTGCAGAAAGCGCAAGATAATTACAGAGTTGCCAAGCGTTATTCATAATATTTCTTTACAATATGAGCAAGTTATGGGAAGAGCCGTTATACAGGATCCCACGATTCCCGCAGGAGTCAGCAGGAATTAGACACCTCACCGACTTCAATAAAACCAAGAGAAGAGCATTCTCTCGAGCTTTTTGCTACTAGACTCTGAACAATTAACTTGTATTTCATGTACTTAAAGTTCCTTCTGAAATGAAATTGTTTTTTAAAAAGTCATTTTCCGAAATCGAACTTATTTTTAGCAGGCCTAGAATATAATGACATAGCACTCGGAATACATACATACCATTCAAGAATGACTGAATCAAGAGCAGCTATGAAATGAGCAGTCTCCATTTCAATATAACACATGCTGACACAAGTTATGTTTCATTCATAGGATGAAACAGAAAAACATTTCCTCAGAAGGTCCGCAAAATAGTGACCCTGGAAACTCGCCGATCGCCGAAAGTGCCAGTGGAAAATGCCAAATCAATGGACTTATGACGTCAAAAGGAGCGGCAAGAACGCTGTGTTTGAATGTCTCACTGGATTTGCGTGTTTTAGAGCAGCGTTCATTCGAATATTACACAATATTTTCTAGAAAAACTATGCATATATAATATTCTATCACTATATTTCAACTTCGAGTATATATGAAGCAAATTTGTGAGTTTGTGATTTCGCCTATTTCCTTCTTGGTATGAGACACACTACCAGTGGGTTCAAACTGATCTCTTAACTTTTGGAATGAAGGCACCCATGCACTTCTTGATACTCTATAATTTTGTTTGCCAATAATGAATTTCTGCCAGCATCGTCAATATAGTAGACCATATTCACTAATTCTTCGTGAGTGAAATTCATTATTAACAATTAGACGTGAACGGTTATTGATAGTACATGGTTGTGTCAAATTTTACGACAACGGCCTACTCATTTTTTTTTTCGAAAAACCATCGAAATTTTTTATTTTTCAACAAATCTCGCAAACTTTACAAAGTAGACCCAACAGAAATATATCTGAAAATGCCATGCAACGATGCAATAAAATAAAAGTCGAATACTGCCATTTGGAATTTGTCATTCTCAAAAAATCGTAGTAGACGATGGAACAGGGACTCCGAATTCACTTTCATCCCAAAACATGTGCTGAAGCCTATAGAATCCACTGGATGAAACTTTGTTGAATGATTCTGAAGTTATGAATATTTCAATGAGTCTATGTAAGACGCTACTTTCACACATAAATTGCTATAAGTCTTAAGAAATCTGGGTGCATTATATCGACAATAGGGGATTGGCGTTAAAAAACAGAACTCAGTTGTGTATCCTTTATATATATATATATATATATTTATATATATATATATATATATATATATATATATATATATATATATATATATATATGTATATAAATATATATATATATATATATATATATATATATATATATATATATATCCCTCGGAATGTGCCTCATTGCAGGACGGATCGTTAAAAAAATCAAGTCGCTATCTTGGATAGACGAAAAGCTATGGAGCTTGCACGCACCCTCGGGTCACCCTGTATCAAGTCTGGGAAGTCATTGATACTTTTGTGGGCCCAACTAATATTCCAGAAAAATTCCAAGCAGAGTCCAAATTCATTTATTTCCCAAGAATATGTTACTTTCAAGCCTAATAAGGCAAAAGATATAATTTAAATCAGGAAGACTGTTATTGAGATCACCACATCCCCTTCCGAACAATCAACTCCAAGGACCAAATGGATGGTGATAATCACTCATCAATGACCCTCACATAAATTATATATGTAGTTATTAACTAGAAATGATATAGTTGTAACAAAAAATGTCTCCAAGTTCCCTAAACCTCCAAATGATTTTATAAACTGATTATTCACCTGATTATGGAATACCACTGCCTATTGAACCAAAACGCTTACTCAGATCGATCGAAAAAAATTGACTCCATATTGAGACTCCATTTCATGGAAGAGGTAGCTTGATACATGGGCTTGAATCAATCACCGCGTGCGGGTGTGGTTCTCGCCATCAGTGGAGATGGTCTATCCACAAAAAGTCATCATTGCCTTATCATGGTAGATTTGTTCGACCCTACAGACTTTTATCGCCAGTTTGTGCTGGATTAGGTTATGTGTAATTGTCACCTGGCGCAATGCTGAATTACTCTATTTTCCTTCTCCTTCATATTTTGGGGGAGATGCTGTTCCATATCCTTGGGTTCTTTGTCATGACTTCAACAATGTTGTCCGAGATAATCGTTTTCTCTCTTAGTGGTTCGGAATGCATCCTATCAACTGCAAGCATCATCTGCCGTTTCCTGGATTCTGAAGGTTTATGTGCGGAAAGCTCTCTCTCTGATCTCCTTTGCTTTGGCGGGTCCTTGCCCTCTCTTCCACCAGAAGTTCAATTGAAGGAACTTCGACAAGAACATAGACTGCACAAAACGGTATTCTTCTATACGCTGATATCGTTCTCATCAACGTTTTTCTTCGCAGACTAGATAACATTTTTGTATGTATTTTTCATGACGTTCTCCCAAATTGGGGACCCGTATAACATGACAAATTGTGTTACTCCACACTTGCATGGTTTAACGAGCGTGATCGTTATGGTTGAACGAGCGTGATCGTTAAAGATAACCTCATCATCCAGATAGATATCCAGGTATTTTGGTCCTTTGAGGATGATCGGCTCCGTCTTGTGCATCACTATCTCCAGGTCGTTCCTATCCTTCCATGCCTATCCTTCCGACTGATATTCGCGTTAACTATTTTCTTGACGCTTCGACTATTAGGGCCAGGTTATCTGCGTATGCTACTATCTGGCATCTAGAAAGGAGGTTCAGGTAGAAGATCGGGTCTGATAGTAGGGGTATTGACTGGACTTGTTTTTGATTGAAAGGGTTCACGAACCTCACTGTGGAGTATGTCCTCACTTTGAGAATACTGCATCATATTTTGTATGAGGGGGCTCAACCCATGCTGCAACTATAGGACATCGGAATTGACAGTCTCTGGCTCTTCATGAAGGAGAGCGGACCATTCCAGCTCTGATATTGAATTGATGGCCAGAGTGTAGTTACTGGTGGGATTTCTCCCCTACCCCTCATTTATCCATATAAATAATAATGATAATAATAATGTTCATTCAAATTCAGCTTGGATTCCTGGATAGAAACATGACAATCTATACAATAAATAAACATTTGAGAGCGTCCAAAATACTTGTATGTAATCATGATCTTATGCTTTCTCTATTATAAATTCTGAGATAATGAAAATTGTGTAATGATTATAATTTATACTAATTTTTCACAAACCTATTGATCAAAACATGGAATTCTTAAAGCTAAGTAATTTAGGATGAAAAAAATTATAGGATATCAAAATTCGCGCTTTTGGATAGTTGAAGTTGACGCATAGTAAAACGCCCGAAATTTTTTTATTCATACATTTTTCAATATTCAACTGATTTTGATGAAATTTAACTCTGCAAGATTCTTCTTGGAGCCTATCGGACTCTTCTTCAAACTATCAATTCAAAAACATCATCAATAAAGGAGGTGAAATAAAAATTAATGAATTCATGGTGAAAATGTGAAAATAATCCATCAATATGTTGTATTTTGATTCAGTCATGAATATTGTGAATGGAATGTATTACGCAGTATCCACTTTTACAGTTTTTGATATAAATAATTTGCTTCTTTCATATCATCATCAAGAATATTACATAACTGCGGACCTTTATATAGAAAGCATTTCTGTCCAATTATTTTCGAAGTTTAAAGTATTTTTAAAATTTCTGGAAATAAATATCACAAATTTCAGAGATATTATATAAGTGATCAGTTGAGAATCTATGGTCGTCTCTATATATTATTTTCAATATATGCCTATGGAGACGTTCTATATTGAGATATGATTTCTTACTTGCAAGGGCTCCAGGTGATGATCCCATATTGCAAAAGTGCAAATCAAATGAAAATCAAGAGAAAATCAACATTATGATAATTTTCCCCGACTGTGAGTTGGGACTAAAAGTTTTTTTTTTCAAGCCCCATGTTAATTTTATCAACTCCAGATTTTCAAGAATTGAATGGTAATTATTTGATGAACAGGGTGAATTTGTGTTTTCTTCTTTTAATATAAATTTGATCAATTCATAATAGGTGAAAATGACTATTATCAATGCAGTTTTATCGATCTGTTGTACGAAATTATCTACTTCTATATTATTAAAAGTACCTTCGCCAAACTGGATGTCGAAATGGTGAAAATGTTTACTATAAATAATTATACCTACTGTAAATATTTCACTATAACCTGGATATTCCCAATATACTGATATTGTTTTTTTTTTCTGTTGCAGTGGTACCCGAAAATGGTAAGTTTTTCCCGAATTTGTTTTACTTCGATCCAACTTTCCACTAATTGAGGTGTTGTGTTGCTTTTAATACTAAAATACTGGAGAGAGTAATAATTTATTAGGACATGCTCGTGTAATTTAGACTCGAACGAAATGCAATATATTTGAGTTATCCTAACCCAAATGGAAAAAAAATATTATGATTTAATCTATGGAAATCGATGAATGAATACTTTTCCATGAAAGAATGAAAAAATATGGAATTTGAATGTTATCAAGAGAGATATATGAGAGAGTCCGAGACATGGAACTACAAAGGGATAATAATATTAGTGATCGACTCAATTCATCAACATTAGGATATACGAAATACTCCACGATTACAGATAATGGTATATGAAATTGATTCGGAAGGCAATATCGAATGGAAATACGACATTTCTGCGAACATAATCTATAATTCACCATTCCTGGATCCCAAAAACGACCATCAAAAATATATTTCCGGCCGAAACATCCGGAATATTCGCAGGTAATATCTCAAGTCTATGACAAATGGCCGAATATTATTTTCGTCATAATTTTATCAAGAGTACTTCGTATTTCGACACAATTTGATGAGACCATATGAACATTAATAATCTGATTAACGCCCGAGAGCTTTAGCTCGAGGGAGTTATTCTTTGATATGGTCGAATTGTATTGCCTCGAAATACAGGTTGCTCGAGATAAATTGAAGAAAATAATAGTCTCTTTTTGTAATAGTCGAGTGATATTCAGGAAGATTATTTCGTGAACACCACAAAATCACTCGCTAAGATTCTGGTCATATTTGTCACTTTCGCTAATGTGAAAATAAGCCAATCATTCATATAATTTTATCAACATTTGAGCTGATGAGGAGGCAAGCAAAGCTTTCCTCCATTAGAGTCCGTGTGTCTTTCTTGTGAATTTTCCACGAAAAACCATATCCTAAAAAGATTTTCTTGACATTGTTGTGATCCTCAGTCATAGTGAATATTATGAAATAAGTGCAAAATTCTATAGAGGTGTTATAAACATGGATTTTCTAGTTTAAAAATACGTTGTCATCATAATAACACACCAATAGAGTTTGTTTTTTTAGAGTTGATAAGGTTTTATCATGACATTTTGTGCTGTTATGGGTTGTAGTAACGATCAGGACGAGCACGTGAGATTTATCCGATTCCCTTCCAGTGGCATAATTAGGAAATAATTAGCAAAATTATTGGATTTTTCAATGGAAAAGAGAATCTTCCACTAAATTAACAGATAATATACTCACTTAATGTCTACAAAGTTTATAAAATCACAACAAATCTTCAACAAACACAAAAACCAATGATCTCCACAAACACTCAAATGCTTTGTTGCTCCCGATCAGCTGATGACCGCCGTGTTGTGACGTCAGTTGACAGTGCTCTATTCAACTTACTTTTAACAACCACCAATCACCAATTACTCATACACAACAAGAACCATTTTTCCAGACAGACTCGTTACTTTTTACACGCTTTATATTAGCTTCACTTGTATGTTTGTTTGTTTGTAACCGACTCTTTGTGCGCGATTTTGACCCACTTCCAGACGTCCGACTGATCTGAAATTTGGCAGGTGTACATAATTCCGGTGACAATACATAGAGAAATTTTTGTATGGAAAAAAAAACAAAATGGCGGCTCCAATATGGCGTACGAGTTTCGTGATTATAGTCTGATTCGCTTCAAAATTGGTTTTCGTGGTCGGAAATTATGATTCTCTTGTCAAAATGGGAAAATTCAAGATGGCGGCTCCAAAATGGTGGACGAGTTTTGTGATTATGGTCTGATTCTATTCAAAATTAGTATGTGGGGGTTTTTGGGGTCGAATATTATGATTTTTTTGCAAAAATTGGAAAATTCAAGATGGCGGTTCTGAAATGGCGGCCGAGTTTTGTGATTATGGTCTGATTCAATTCAAAATTGGTATGTGGAGGTTTTTGGGGTCGAGTATTATAATTCTTTTGTAAAAATTGGGAAATTCAAGATGGCGGCTTTAAAATGGCGGCCAAATTTTGTGATTATGATCTGATTCTATTCAAAATTGGTATGTAGGGGTTTTTCGGGTCGGAGATTGTGATTACCTTATTTGATAAGATCATTCCATTTTTTGATTTGCAAAAAAATAATAAAAATAATAGTTAAAAAAAAAACTAAAAAAACACGCTTTTATAAAATAACCACATCAATAAGTAGGAAATAAATAATAGTTTAAAAAACTAAAGAACACGCTTTTATAGAAAACCAGACTAAAAAAATAGAAAATAAGAAAAACATATATTTTATTTATAAAAAAGCGTGGGGTGCATGGTATCAATAATTATATAGTACATTACCTAGGGCAGTAAAGTGAGAAATGTCTCAGATCACAGGTAATTGTTGGCCAAGGTGATACCATGCACCCCACGTTTTTTTGAAATAAAATACATGTTTTTCTTATTTTCTATTTTTTAGTCTGGTTTTCTATAAAAGCGTGTATTTTAGTTTTTTTAAACTATTATCTATTTTGGTATTTTCTGGGATGGATTTGCTTATATGTTCACTAATTTCCGTAGTGGGACATAAACCAAAACGAGACATTTTCAATTTTGAGTGAATGTTACGTCAAATTTTGACATTCATCATAGCACTCTTATTTCTTTATTTACCTGAATAGTCGATCATATTGCATATCATGTGACAAAATTTATGACACTTTCATAGGTGTGAATGAAATAATCCAAGTAATTTTCAATTCCGGTTAAGCCAGGAATAGAAAATTAAAGTTAATGTTTTCGAAGAATAACTGGTTTCTGCAATAATGCACGCAATTCCTGGTCTCAAAAGATGAAATCTTTCATTATTAATTTTATGAAAAAAGTAACTATTCATGAAAAGTTCATGTTCTCCAACAAACAAAAAATCTCATATTTCAGGAGGGCGGGACAATAAATGAATTCAGCTCTGTGGTGAAGTACCTTCTATTGTGAAAATATTGAAAATGAAATAAGTTGTAGACAGTAAAATTTTAATACACACATGTAGAGTCACGCGAACCAAGAATATTTTTAGTTTGATGTCATATCCCCTTAATGAAAAAATTAAGCATTTTCATCCGTGATAATTATTTCTAGAACATTGAAAATGGGAATCACCGCTTAGTTTCATTCATCAAAGAGGCTACGAAAAATTACAATAAATTTCAATTCCTAACAAATTTTCTAAAAAACTTTTTTTAATATTTATGGTGGGGTAAGGGGTAAGCTTTATTCCAAGTAGAATAAGAGGATTATAATGAAAAAAACTATGCTTTTGAACAAAATTTAAAAAAATACACGTTCTTTCATACCCCTGTATTTTATGAGGTATTTCCATTTTTTTTTGTTGAAGTAGTTTCAAATTTGAGAAAACCAGGACTTTTCACGAAGAGTAACTTTTTTACCATTTGTAGACAACTTTAGCGGATATACTGTAAAAAGTATAGGGATAAATGAAATGTGAAGCTTCCATAATCAAATAGGTCATAAGTTTGTTCTGGTTCATACCCAGCTGAGAGATATTAGATTAAGCGTCCACCTTCGTCATCATGTACATTGATTTTTTGAACGCCACAAGTGTGCCCCACGTTTTTCGAAAACGAATAGAAGCTTCAGAAAACGAGTAATTTCTCAAATATGAGCTCTGGCACAATCTCGATTCTATTATATGAGAATCAAGGACCCATCCAGCATTTTGCAGCAAAAACATGAAGAGCATCATGAGTTCCCTTCACAAAAAGTAGTTATTACCACCGGTTGAGCTGTAAGTGGGTAATTGTATATGTTCCCCAAAAACCTATACTTTTATTATTCTATCCTACCTATCAGAGGCATTCTAGTCCTCAACCTTTCCCGTAGAGTCATTTTTCCTGTTTTTATATTTTTGTTTATATATTCGGGTACCTTCGTTGACTGAAAATAATATTTAGAAAGTGGTCAATATCAACTGCAAAATACCAGGAGGTTGATGTACCACTGTGTCAATGGATCAAAACATTCACAGTTTTATAGATAACTTCCACATGGAATGTTACGAAGGCGTAGAAGGGCCAACAACAAAATATTTTTCAAAAACATTTGGAATTGCCACTTTGAACTGACAATTATCACTTTGAAGTGCCAATTGTCACTTTGAAGTGACAATTGTCATTCAAGTGACAATTGTCACTTGGACTTCAACGTGACAATTGTCAGTTCAAAGTGACAATTGTCACTTCAAAGTGACAATTGTCAGTTCAAAGTAGCAATGCCAAATGTTTAAAAAAAATATTTTGTTGTTGGCCCTTCTAAGCCTTCGTAGAATGTAGACCAGGGCCAAACCGATTTTAAATACACGGATTCATGAAAAATTTTTAGCAGAATGTGGGTGGTCGGAAAATTTAGGGTAAATTATAAGTGAATTAAAAAAAATCAAGATGATCCAGTAAAAGTTCCGGAAGGAGGTGGGGGTGGGTGTAGTTTTGAGGGTTGGATATTGTTTTTTTACTATTTGTAGCTGAAATATGCATCCTATCAGAAAAAGTTGTAGATAATTAAGAAATCTGAAACTTTTGTATACATAATTTTTCAACATTACCTCAAAATTAACGAGGAAAACGCTAAAGACTGTTTTTTCTCGTTTTTCATTAATATCTCCCGCGAAAAAAAAATTATGAAATCAGGTCAATCCGTTCTTTCTTGTGTTTTGAATAAGCTGTCATTAAAAAAAAAGCCTAATTTCCAATAAAAAATGTTGGTTTACAAATATTTATTATTTTAACTTTAACAGTGCTCATTTTCTCCGTTGAATCCTCGATTTTAAGAAGGTATGGAAAAAATATATTGTTCGTACGGAAACATATCGTTGAAAATGCAACAAACCGAAAAAACGAATTTTTCATAATCGATTTTTCAGTAATTTTGAGAATTTCTTATTTTTTATTGCAAATAAGCGTTGAAATTGATGAACAAGATTAATTTTCATGTAATATAACCTCGTTTACATTCAATTATTTGTTAATGGTTTTGAAATTACCGAAAACATAGTTCAATCAATAATCGAATACGTTGAAACCTCAAAAAACAAAAGGTATTTATTTAGTTAATTTTTTATTTTCTAAACATAAATTATAAATAATGTACACGTCACTTTCCATAAATTGATATATGAAATTGTTTTATTACAGTCAAATATAGAAAAATAAATGTCGAAATAGTTTTATTTTAATTTAATTTTCTTTGTAGGCACCGCTCCATCATCTGAACTAATGCAGCTTTCGTTTTCTTCGGGTTCATCTTCTAACTCTTCGATTTCTTTTAGTTCTAGATTTTCGGGTTCAGTATTATTTTGATTTAAATTCATTGGTCAGTGTGTACTGTCTTCGTCTTTGCTATCCTCCTCCTCGGAATCAATTTTTTTTTCGTACGATTTCAGCATTTGAACCATGACAATTAGAGCACCAATTTTTGCATCTCAAGCCATGCTTGCAACAGCCACATCTTCTAATATTGCATCATGTTTCGCAGCTTCAGCAGATAAATTCGACCAATTTTTCGGAAATTAATTCTTCTTCTGTGAATGTAGGCATCATACCGTCAACATGATGTTTCCATCCCCAATCCGTAGCTGTTGATTGATTGATTACCAAGCCAAGTTTGAATTAACCTGTAGCAGTATTGTTCAGCTGCTCCTTCAGTTGGAGGTAATTTCACGAAACGAAATCAGCATAAACAGTCGCTGTTTGATAAAGTTGAAATATCAATTCATTTAGAGGTGTAGGTATATTGTTTTGCTCTTTCGTAAATAGATGCTATTAGTTTCATTCCATTTTCAGCAATAATTTTGTTGCCTGCATTTTTACTATAAAAAAAATCTGCTAGCACCACCATCGCACGTCCTGAACAAGGGAGTTTTTACACCGCGCTGAATGAGGAGAAGTCAACGTCGAATTTTCAGGCCAATCATTTCATTGCGAATCTTGAAGTGTGTTATGATTGGCTCGAAATTTCGACTTGACATTTCAAGACTTTGCATTTCCCATACCTGTCTGAAAGTACCCTGAAAGTTTGAGTTATTTTGTTGCATGGAAAGGGTGTTACCGAGCTACATTGAAAAGAGATATTAGATCTTTCTCTTAAATGCTGACAAATGAAACTTCTACCTTTGTTTACTATACTACATTAAACAATATTAGTGCTACACTTTCAACAAACGAAAAACCTTTCGTTTTACATCGAAATCGAAATGGACGTTTTGTTCATATTTATTTCTCTGGCTAATTTTAGCTGATATTATCATTAAGATGGATCAGTTGTGTGCGAATGGATGTATTGCTGAAGGAACTTCTTTCTCAAGGATGAGGCCAGGAGCACACATTGCCATTGAACGTAAATGACATTATATTAAATGAAAATTAATCTTTATCATCAATTTCAACGTGTATTTTCAATAAGGAATAACTCTATAATAAAAAATTAGTTTTTTTGTTTTTATCGATATTTCTTCTTACGAACAATACATTTTTTTCATAGCACCTCAAGTCGAGGTTTCAACGAAAAAAATGAACACTAATAAAGTTAAAATATTGAAAATTTGTAAACCAACTTTATCGATTGGAAATTAGTCTTTTTTTTATTTGAATTCGTATACAATCGAAAAATAAATATTATGCTTTGATGAAATTACAGCTTATTTAAAACACAAAAAAGAACGTTTTCACTAATTTTAATATTTTTTTGCGACATATAAAAATTAAAATAAAAAAAAACGGTCTTTAGCGTTTTTCTCGTTAAACTTTTTTCGATAGGATGCATATTTCAGCCAAAAACCAATATCCAACCCTCAAAACGTATATTCAGCTACCCCCTTCCGGAACTTTTACTCAGTCGTCTGGATTTTTTTTTTGAGTTACTTATAATTTACCCTAAATTTTCCGTCCATCCACATTCTGCTAAGGAAAATGGTAGACCTTTTTTCACGATAAAATAAATAACTATGCGATCGAGTTCTATTAACATCGATCTGGTTATTATTTAATCGTATTTTCTGTATATATTTTTTTTTGTAAAGAAGATTTGAAAAAACTTCTTACCAAGAAATTTTACTTACGAAAAAATAAACTGGAAATCGTAAAATAAATCTTTTTAGCGATAACTAAGCTCCTGAAATAATGTAAATAACAAAGTTTGGGTCGGTGCCAAACAAACAAGCAAATTTATTACGTAAAGTGTAGAATGATTGCAGTGTGATGCGCGGTGGCGGCGCGGCACGTTCCTTTTCCGGAAATTGCCAAGCTTGACAAAAGTGATATTAGCAAGACAGCTGCCCAAACGGGGATACACGTGAGGGCACACATCTTTGCGAGTGGTCGTGCGGAGATCACATTTTTGGAATGTTATTGTTTATTGCTGTAGATTCCGTGTTGCATTTTCATGTTATATTATTTTGATTATTTCTTCAAATAAATTTAATGATCTTCGTTGATTGTTTGTTTGGTGCTTACTCGAAATTAGTTACATACATTAGTTTGGGATCCTAGTTATCAAAACTAAAAAGGTTTATTTTATTTTTCGCTTTTCAGTTTTCTCTTTCATGGGTTTGATTTCTTTTAGCTAAAATCTACTGATTACTACCTACTCAATTTTGGATTACTTTTAAAATACTGACTTACCTACCTTACTTTTACTATTACCTATTATATACTATGAGTACCCGAGACACGAGGTAGATGATGCGAACTGTTGAGGAGTTCCTTCTCCATCATCATATTAACGCCAGGTCTCCATGTTGTAGTGTCATTAGAACTACATATGTGTGCCCAGTTTCAACAGAATCGGTTCACAGGTCAAATATCCTTCATTCCATGTTTTTCTACCCTTAGGTTTGCTTTCAGACTTGAATTGCCTAATTTGAATCATATTCCATCCGAATGAAAATATGCACATCATCTTTGGAATGAAAGACTCTGCGTGACCTAAATGGTTGGTGGAGATAGATAGTATCATAAAATATTTACTCAGATTGAAGGGAGTCTTATCGATATGCAAAGTCAGGCAACTATCTCAGCTAGTACTTGAATAGGTGATCACCTGGCAAGGAAGGTGCGCGTTAAAAATGCCCTAACAACTGTAGCGTGTAGAATAGTCGAAGCTGCAGGCGTCTTATCGATAAATTGAACCCGAACATTGTTTTTTCAAAGCCGGTTCTGTGTAATTCTATGCTAATTTTTTCTGTCACTCGATACGATGATTTTGTTATTGTTTTCGAACTGATCGACCCAGGCATAGACCCCAATCCGTAGTTGAACTATCTCAAGGAAGACATTCGCAAGTAAATGGCAATCTTTAACCCCTCGGTTTCAATAATTCATACCTCTCCGAATTTACAAAGGTCCAAGCCTTTGTATTCTTGGAATGGAGATGAAATATTCACACAAATTCGGGGAATATCCCGAATGAAGAGAATAAAAACATTTCGTCCCGTCATGTGAGGGCTACACCAAACAAAATCATATTTCATACGGCTGAGATCGCTGAAATCCATATAGACTCGAGGCTACATCATGGTTTTCCGCACGATTTTAGGATATAACCAAAATGAATGACAATATGTTGTTATAACTATCCTTATGAAGTGTCGTGCAATTGTGCTTCGGTTTCTGGAGGGTGTCCCAAAGCATGAGGATATATTTCAGAAATATTTTAAGAATAAATTCACGAATTATTTTTATTTCCATTTTTTTCGCATATATTTTCCCGCGGAGTTTTCTGTGAGATCTCTATGAGATCTTGATTATTATACCGATATATATATATATATATATATATATATATATATATATATATATCTATTTTATATACATATATATATATATATATATATATATATATATATATATATATATAGTGTGTCCTCAGCCCCAGCACCCCCTACTTCATAATTTTCAATGGGACTACTATACTTGTGATACATCATTTTGAAGGAAATTCAATCCCAAATACATGGATGTACTGAAATTGAGGATCGATCAAGTGTTCTTGAAGTTTTAATGAAAACTAAGTTTTATCAAGATATTTTTATTTTTCATCACCTAAAATGTTATCATCGTAAGAAAGGTTCAAAATGTGAACCATTCAGTTCCATACAGAAGTATAAGCGATTTTCGAAATGTCTTCGCACATTGCTCAACATTTCTGGAGTCACTGCACGACACTCCACAACAATTCTCCTGCGTAGATCATCAAGAGAAGTTGGCTGTATAATATAAACTTTGGATTTCAAATGACCCCATAGAAAGAAGTCAAATGGTGATAAATCAGGAGATCTAGCCGGTCATTCTATTGGTCCTCGCCTTCCAATCCATCTCCCTGTGAAATTGTCATCTAAAAATTGACGTACAGGTGCAACAAAATGTGGAGGAGCTCCATCTTGTAGAAAGGTGAGCTGACCTTCAAGTAGCATATCATCGTCTTCAAGTAACTGAGTGATTCTGGGGTTCACAGTTGTATCAAGAAGTTCAAGATACGTTTGTCCGTTGAGGTTACCATCAATAAAATATGGACCTACAATATGGTCTCCCAGAATACCAGCCCAAACATTCAATTTCTGGGGAGTTTGTGAATGAGTTTCCCTGTACCAATGGAGATTTACGTCACTCCAGTATCTGCAGTTGTGCCTGTTCACATGTCTATTCAAATGAAAAGAAGATTCGTCAGAAAAGCACACATTGTAGAGGTAATTATTATCACCAATCAATAAGTGACTCATGATTTCACAAAACTCTGTACGTCTGTCAGGATCATCTTCATTTGTTTCGTGTACATTCTGCATTTTATAAGGAAGGAATTTTGCTTCTTTTAGAATTCGATGTACGCTGCTTTTCGAAACTCCAGTAATAGTCTCAAGTTGTCTTAAAGATTGAATGTTGTCCATCACTGCTTGTCCTACAACTGCAACAGCGACCCCTTCATTTCTCATAGGCTTCTCTCGTTCATGTTTTTAATTCAGCACTGATCCCGACTCCATGAACTTATTCATCAATTGAAGCACGTACTGATATGATGTGGTTTTTTCTGAATGAATTTCATTGAAAATTCGAGCCGTAGCTCTAGCACAGCGTCCATTTTCAAAATACGCAGCTACAATGGATGTTCTCTCTTGTATAGTATAAACCATTTTCGAAAGTTTTCAAATTGTTGAATGAAGTGACTCGTATACATCAATATACCAAGGTGTAAACAAAGATATGCGTATACAAAAACACATAGCGACAATTTTTTTTTCATAAAAACGTCTGTCTCATTTTCTCAACTATTATTTCTGACAGCATATTATTTTTCAATACAGTAGCGTACCCACAGTGAACCTTTCTTACGATGATAACATTTTAGGTGATGAAAAATAAAAATATCTTGATAAAACTTAGTTTTCCTTAAAACTTCAACAACACTTGATCGATCCTCAATTTCAGTACACCGATGTATTTGGGATTGAATTCCCTTCAAAATGATGTATCACAAGTATAGTAGTCCCATTGAAAATTCTGAAGTAGGGGGTGCTGGGGCTGAGGGGGTTGACAACACAATGATGATGTATTTGGTGAAAGTGTTCCTCCTTGAAATAAAAATCGACGGGTCTGAGCGATTTCCAATTTTTTTCACGAGTTCGGAGATTAGGGGGGTGACAAGTTTTAGCTGGGACACACGGTATATAGAGAATAAGAGAAACCTCTTACGAATCCAAGAGGGCCCACCATCTGCCTACAGCTTGTGGTCTCTTTCAAATTCGTATCAGATATCTCGTAGTGCTAATACCTATCGGCAAGTACAAAAATGTGAAAAGCATCAAATTATAGATAGTGACACCTATAATCTGTGCGGTGAAGCTTAGACCTGTTATCGTGGAATTTTAATGACACGAAATTTCGTGCACATTAAAAGGTCACCAACAGATGTCAGCATAGGCCAATCCACGCACTAGGAGTACGACTATTGGTATCCTGACATCTGTTGGTGACCTATTAATGTGCACGGAATTTCGTATCATTAAAATTCCACGATAACAGGTGAAAGCTTCACCGCACAGATTATAGGTGTCACTATCTATAATTTGATGCTCTTCATATATATATATATATATATATATATATATATATATATATATATATATATATATATATATATATATATATATATATATATATATATATATATATATATATATATATAATATATATATATATATATATATATATATATATATATATTCCCTGAATAGTTTTGGATTTTGTCTGCTCCTCCGCTAACAGAGGCGCAGAAGCTGGATCAGTTCCTAGACAAATTTTCGAATCCTAGTACATGTCCATCTTCTGATATGACATTTGCTGAAGTCTTGAACTTATTTGAAAGCCTTGTTACGAAACTGGGGTTCAAAATAATCCAATAAATTCAATATACGTTTTATTACACTTCGAAACCCAATACTATAATACACCAACAATATAACACTTGTTTAGTAATGAAAGAAAAAGCCATATGAAGGGAGAGGAAATAAGAAACGAAATGCATAAAGCACACAAAGTCGTCTTCACAAAAGGTTCAATATAAATTGAAACACAATTGGTAGACCGACAGGCAAAAAACAACTACTTTCCTAGCAAATACCACGCAGAACGTTGAATGTTATTCACCTGACAATCCATGCAAACTTCCATATAAATGGATATTGTTCGCAAATGTTTCTTTCTTACTGAGAAGGAATCTTTTATTTAGAATCCTATCGAGGTAGGAGAAATGTATGGAGTGTTTCTTTCTGTCACTAGGTGCCGCCGGTTAAAAGTTATCTTTTCTGACGCACCTATAGATGTTTTAAGCTCGATGATGATTTTATTTATGTTGTGTCTCGCTTCGGCCAGAGCTCTCCGGATCCTCTGGCTGATGAGGGCCAAAAGCATGAAACCAGTATGCGGATTGTTAGGCGGACACGACATGGATTTAAACATAATCGAGCTTATCAGAAAAAAACATTTGCGAACAATATCTATTTATATGGAAGTTTGCATGGATTGTCAGGTGAATATCATTCAACGTTCTGCGTGGTATTTAATAGAGAAGTTTTTTTTTTCGCCTGTCGGCTGCAAAATCTCTACGTTCATCGCGTAGTTAATCAAATTCACTTTTTTACATACATTTATGATGAGGAGAATACATTGATAACAGGGTGCCAGTCAATAAGTGGCCGCAACTAATTTTAATTAGATTAATGTTAATTAATTTTCCAAAAAAAATTTCGTTCACTCATTTTTTAAATAAAATATCATCCACATCATAGCAATGTATGTAAATAATTCGAAAATCGATGGGTGCCGTTGCACACTCGGCCGCAACTACTTCGCAGCCAGGTGTAAACAGGTAATATTTTGTTGTATTTATACGTTCATGACGTATACGCATGTTTTTTATATTAAATTAAAGCTATTTTTTTTTAAATATGATGATATATCGCTGCCTGTGAACAAATGGCCGCAAATTAGGGTTGCTAGCTGTTAAACACTCGTGGTATTCGAGATAAAGTGGAAGAGAGTTAGCGCGCAACGCCACTTGTTGAAAGAGGATGGCGTCTGCCAGCTGTGTGAGTATTTGAAGCCATTGCGCATACGGCAATAGATAGGGTTCTCAGTCAGCGACGAAAACAGTAGTAGGTTGTTTTGGAGCTCGGACTTCGATTAGTTCATAAGAAAATGTAATACACTGATAAAAGATATAACTCAATTTAAGAGACTGATTTTGAATAAACTGATATTTTGGAGTCAAGAAAACAGATTCTTAAGCCAAGAAATTATTCTGGATCTCAGTTGATTTTTCTTGGTTCAAGAATGTATTCTCTTAAATGTAATCAGTGTATGTATTGTATTAATTATTTGATGAGTTCCTTTAATGTTCTCTTTCTTTTGTTTATTTTAAGTACAATGTTAAAAAAAATTTGAACTAATATTTAATGTCAAATTAATAACTGTATTAATGAACTGTAATAAAAACTAATATTTTTTCAAATATGATATGCGTAGTATCTTTTTTGTTGAAAAAGTAAGACATAACCAGAATTCTGTTCTTCATAAATACACTTTTTTCATTTTTACTTGATCAATGAACAATTCTTCTATTATAAAATAAATGTTTTCTTATTTAAATTTTTTTCCAGAATATTAATTATAACTTTGGAGTGAGTGTAAAGTCGTTCCTACTACTGTTTCCGTCGCTGACTGAGAACCCTATCTATTGCCGTATGCGCAATGGCTTCAAATACTCACACAGCTGGCACACGCCATCCTCTTTTAACAAGTGGCGTTGCGCGCTAACTTTCTTTCACTTTATCTCGAATACCACGAGTGTTTAACAGCTAGCAACCCCAATATCCGGCCATTTGTTCACAGGCAGCGATATATCATCATATTTAAAAAAAATAGCTTTAATTTGATATAAAAAACATGCGTATACGTCATGAACGTATAAATACACCAAGATATTATCTGTTTACACATGGCTGCGAAGTAGTTGCGGCCGAGTGTGCAACGGCACCCATCGATTTTCGAATTCTTTACATACATTGCTATGATGTGGATGATATTTCATTTAAAAAATAAGTGAACGAAATTTTTTTTGGAAAATTAATTAACATTAATTTAATTAAAATTACTTACGGCCACTTATTGACTGGCACCCTGTTATCAATGTATTCTCCTAATCATAAATGTATGTAAAAAAGTGAATTTGATTAACTACGCGATGAACGTAGAGATTTTGCAGCCGGATCTTAGACTATACGTAAAGTGTACAGCCAAACCTCGTCGCCTTCACTGAATCCTCCATAATCAGCTTTCAATTCCTAACGAGCTTTCATGCTGTTACTGCCAGTATCAACATCTCCCGAGCTGTTTCGTGGATTTTCAGTAGGCTATCCCTCAGTGTATCTGCATAGTCGTGTACTTCCACCTCTTGGGTTACCGATGTTCTGAACACCAAGTCACAGGGTAATCGAAGTTTTCTTCCGAAAAAAATGCTAGTTGGGGTGAGCTTGGTTGAATAGTGGACGGATGGTCTGTATGCCATCAGAAATAGTGAAAGGTGTTTGTACCACTCCTTTTGATATTTTTCCACTTCCATAGTTCGGTTGATCTTTCAACCATGCCATCTGAATGGGAGCGAAGCGGCGTAGTTCTGGTTTTGTTGATACCCAGCAGCTCACAAACTTTCTCGAATAACTTCGACTCGGAATTCATTCCTCGGTCGGAATGTTGCTCCATCGGTACTCCGATTGTTGAGAACATGTTGTCCACCAAGGTCCTGGCTACTGTGGTTTGGAATGGCATAGGCTTCCACCCATCTCCCCAGGAGGGTCTGCAAGTTCCGTCTAATATCGCTGACTCCTTCGTGGCATTCAATACGCTGGCAACGCTTACATGCTTCTGGGCCCAGCCTCCTAGATTAGGCATTCCCATAACTATGTAGTCGTCCTGGGCTATGTTTGATTTTGAATTGGTAACATTTCAGCTTTTCTATCCATCTAGCTATTTATCCTTCTGGATTTTCCATCTTCAGTAGCCATTTCAGGGCCGCTTGATCGGTCCTAATGGGAAACTGCCTTCCATATAGGTATTTATGGAAGTGATCTACTGCCCTGATCATCGCTAGAAGTTTTTTCCTGGAGACACAGTAATTTCTTTCAGGCTTAGACATCACACTGCTGAAGTATTCGATGACTTTTTCCTGACCATCTTTGATAACACAGCTCCAAGTCCGGTATTGCTCGCATATGTATCCAGCATGAATGGGCTTCTTGCTGTAGATATGCTGAGATTGGTCTGAAACGAAGCACTTTCTTCATCTTGCAGAGAGCTTCATCACGTTCGATAGATCAATGGAAGATGATTCGATCTCCTGTCAACGTATGCAGGGAAACTGCGATTTCTGCAAATCCTGCCACGAAACGACGGTGATAGGTACACAGGCCTAGGAAGCTCCTCACTTTATGATTATCTTTTGGTTTCGGCCAGTCTCGAATAGTCTGTATTTTTTATTCTTTTCTATTAACTAGGGTTATTGTAATGTCAACTTTTCCCGTTATCGGTGCATTCTCTCCAGTGACTGCTCGTAGAACGATATTGGATGTGAGCGGTCTTACGCTGTCTGGTTCTAGTATACCACTGCGGACCAAGGAAACTGAGGCACCAGGGTCTATAGTGCATATGACTCTCTTCGGTACAACTTTCCTCTGATGGTCAGACTATCGGTGGTTCTTCTTATCCTGTTGACGTGGATGACCCTGGAAACTTCGTTATCGTTAGCCAGTAGCGCCCTGATATGCTGGGTAATTGTAGTTTTTCTGGTGTATATTCGATGACTCTCTAGATGGTCCTCGCAGGTGAGTAAAAACCTGGGAGTTTCCTGGCAGGTGATGACGAACAGTGGTACCTTCACATTACCAGATCTCTTGAAATGTCTGCTCCAACCACAACTAAAGCAGTTTTCTCTTGATTTGTTATGAAATCTGCTATTCCTTCAGTTTTTCCAATATTCTGAGCAACTGTGAAATGCTGTCGCTCAATTTATCTCCTGAGGTGGCTCTTTGATCGTTACCACTCTCACTTTCGGCCTTGAGGTGTTGAAAGCCTCTTCTACTTCCGAAGAACGGACTAGAGCTTCACTGCATTCCTTGAAGTTTGTCGATCTTATGGTCCTCTGTATTCCGAAATCCCCCAATCCATCGATAAAAACCTGCACTGCCAACTGTTCTTTGAAATCCTCGGGGGCATCTGGGTAGGAAAGCTGGATGAGTCTTTGCACATCTGCTCCAAACTCCTGCAGACTTTCACCCTACCTCTGCACACCTGTTTCCAACTCAGCCCGATATAGCTGGTCTCGATGTTGGTTGCCATATCTCAATACTGAGGCAGCAATGAGTTCTTCCCACTTCTGATTCTGATCTTCTGGGATGGTCTCCAACATTGCCAAAGCAGGTCATCTCCAAGCCACTATATGCATTAGCATTTTCTCCATCGTCCCACCCATTAGCTGTTGCTGCAGCTTCAAACTGCTTTCGATATAGGGACCATGGCGATTGCCCATTGGAAGTCGGCGGTTTTTATTGAATTGTGCGATGTGGCAACCCTGTCATGGTGGTCTTGGATCTCCTCGCACCGCCCACACTTCTTTCTTTGCTTTTTCTCGTGCCACCAAAACTTCTTTCTTTGCTTCTTTCCATATTGCACTAACTTATTTTTTTCATCTTACCATCCATTCCCTCCATCGTTTTCCGAACTTTGTTAATTTATTTCTCCAGGCAAACGATTTGTCCTTCGGTTTTCAAATTTTCTGGATAATTTGCTCGAAGAATGCATCATGTTGTTCTCTATTTGGTTTCTCCATAATTTTCCGGATTTTTTTGCGACCGTTCGTTTTCTTCCTATTTTTCTCTTTGTCACCGTTCTTTCTTCTCTTGTTTTTCTATCCGCCGCCTTTCCTCTTCTTGCTTTTCTCTCTGTCGCTGGTCCTCATACTCTTGCTTTTCCAGCCACCGTCATTTCTCCACCTTGTGACGTCATCGCAGAGTTCCAACGGTCACAGTCGTCCGGTACTCCGTTTAATTGTAACGATATCATAAGCGGATTTATTGTCTGAACTATTCGAAATTACTACTCTAGAGCTCCTACGATAAGCGAGATCCATTATAAAGTTATTTGATTTGGTAGCTAGTAATGCCGGAAATTGATTTTTTCTTTCCCTTTTTAAGGCCGGGAGATGTTTATTGGTTCTTTCACCGTTTTGTTTTATTTCTCGCGAAATTACCCAGCAACTTATATAGCATAGCTCTTTCTTTTTCTCTCTCCTACCAAGTACCTATTTTCCGTCTTTTTTGCGTCAAAACTTCACACTCAAATTAGACCTTGAAGAAGAAGTTTCACTCCGAACACAAATGAAAATAATTGATGATAATTATTCTTATACCCATTATCCCAAAAATGCAACTGAACTAATTTGAGAGTGGCAATGCTTGAAAAATAATGAACAGTCACCACGTAAAAATCCCTTGTTATGTGTCACTGTAAAGTTGAATGAGTCACGTTTCATTTTTGAAAAAGATCATCATGTTACATAAAAATATACTTCCATAAACGTTACTAATCATTATACATTCAATGAAGAATAACTATCAGAAAAAGTTAAATGTCAAATTTAATTCATCCTACTTTTCTGGTGGAATTGCCTGCATCGTACTTACCATTGAGGAAAAGAAGAGAATCAGTCAATAAATACAAAAGTGTTTATTGTTGATAGGAATCATTATTCATTAATAAAAAGTGAAGTTGTGATGATTTTTGAAGATATTTTGAATGTGAATGTGATAACATATGGAAATTCAAACTCAGCTTTGCTGAACTTAATTAAAGAATTGTATTCTGTAAAAGCTGAAGACATGATGAACAATGTTGATAAACACATTAAAAGTTCAAACACACCTGATAAATCCAAGAAAAAAACACCTAAACACTCATACAAACTATAACAAACCAATGTTCTACTTTTTGAAACTCTTTACTCCTTCGACTATTAGGGGGTACATGGTTTACCTTTGGAGGACAATGCATCAGTTATAATGAAGACTGGCTTGACGCTGTGGTGTCACACAATCACAAAATTGCACAAGTAACCCCTTCACCACCCCTGTTCAATTCACACCTATATGCGCATTTCGATAACTAAATTGTCGTCATCATCAGTAGGTTATCTACACTGTTATGTGGTGTATGTAGTATGTAGTTAACCTACTGATGATAACTCAGTTATCGAAATGCGCATATAGGTGTGAAGTGAACAAGTGTGGTGAAGGGGTCACTTGTGCAATTTTGTGATCAGTTATAATGCCTATGCAGTTAACACACATTATTTCTTCTTCTCCTTTTTCTACGCTACTGCATCTTGTCTCATGTCTAATCGACGTGACTTGAGAACGCGCTGAGAGTTTCCAAGCATCGAGAAGTGGCCGTCGATAATTTTTATGAAACCTATTGACCTCTATGAAAGGTGGCGTATATCGCTAGTGGCCAGTTCATTCATAATGAAATACTTCTGAGAAGAATGAGTAGATGAAGGTTCAGTGAAATTCATTGAAATGCACGGTATATTGTATCGGTAAATTTGAATCAAGTTATTTAATTGTGAAAAATCATTTTTGTTTTGTGTTGTGCAGTGCAAATGAACGGAAAATGAGTTCGGTATTCCAATAGCCACAAAAACCCGTTAGAAAGAAGATACTGGTGAGAATGACCACTTTGTCTGGCCGTTCTTTCGTCATTAAATTCAGGAACGATTGAGATCTATACACACAAATAAATTTTTCTACACCAGGTAAACAAAATATAACCTTCTATTGATGATACTGAAACTAGTCGGATTGTGCTCAATTCCGATAGCAATATTAGTTGTATTACTTTTTACACATGCGTAATGCAGGTTGGAAGTCTGGCAGTCAAAGTAGATTGGTATTGCTCGTCGCGGGTGGGTGTTGAGCGTTCTCAACGATAGTGGCACAGACCACATATATCACGCAAACGGTGAGGTCATGGATGCTTTTTTAGTTCGAGAACTCAGCCCCAAATGTCACCACAATAGCTATTGAGTTCTGTGCTATGGACTTGGTTGCTATTCTATGCAAAGATAACTGGTCTGTATATTCTATGTTTTGTGTATCCCATATTAGGAAATCAAAACCTCGTGACAACCAATTTGGCGGTTCGTGGCACTTGGCACACAAACTGATAATCGTCATAGAAACAGCATTTGTCAGTGTGCTCTTTGGCTAGTAGAATTTATTTTTGATTACTTTCGGAGCATTCGTGTTCTTGATTAATACTATTCAGATGGAGAGTGATTACTGAAAACTATTGTTGAAAAGCAGAGACGTTGGTGAACGGTATGCTTGAAAATACATCCTCATCTTCTGTTTACATTTTTATCAATGTATTTGTCACTTGTATGAAATGAAGTTGAGATCAGTGATTTAGAAATGTGTTGAAATGCCGAAACAGGGGGCTAGGGCCATGCCTATATCTCCTTCACTTATCAACCGAATTGATTTCAATTTTTTACATAGATATGAGACACAATTTCGGATTGACAGACATATGAAATCGAAATGGCCGACTCTCGGTTTTGCCCGAATAGCCACCAACTTTGATTTTTCAAATGGAACACCCTATATGTACCACAAAATCCAGAACAATGAGAAAAGTGGTTGTATTTTTTTTCAATTTTTTTTCGAAGTAGTTTTTCCAAAAAAAATCGCAAAAAAATTTCCTGTTTGAACACTTTGGAAACCGTGCCCGGATATGACGTAACGAATTCAGAACTTTCGCCGATCGTCAACAATTTCAACGTTGCCAAGCGTTTGTCATAATATTTCTTTACGATGTGTGCAAGCCTAAGCAATAATGATATAGCACTCGGTACACATGCATATTATTCAAGAATAACTAAATAAAGAACATCTATCAAATACGATGTCTCAATTTCAATAAAATACCTGCTGACACAAGTAATGTTTTATTCATAGGATGAAACAGAATAACATTTCCTCAGAAATTTCACAAAATAGGGACACGGGCAGCTCGCCGATCGACGAGAGTGCCAGGAATTACAGCGTTGCCGATTGTTATTCATAATATTTCTTTACAACATGAGCAGACCGAAAAAATAATGACATAGCACTTGGTATATATACATATTATTCAAGAATAAGTGAATCCAGGACAGCAATCAAATACGAGGTCTTCATTTCAATATAACACATGCTGACAAAAGTTATATTTTATTTATATTATGAAACAGAATAAAATTTTCTCAGAAGTCCCGCGTGATATTGATACTAGCAACTCAGGAAAATGCCAAATCAGTGGCCTTATGACGTCAAAAGAAGCGGCAATAACGCTGTGTTTGAGTGTCTCACTAAACTAGAGGGTTTTAGAGCGGTGTTTATTCGAATATTACAATGTATGACCCTGGAAAAACTATGCATACATAATATTTTATCACTATATTTCAACTCCAAGCACATATGGATGAAATTTGCGAGTTTGTGATCTCGCCTATTGGGACACATGTTAGACAATCATATCTTTTAAAAATTACTGGTTTGAATGATATTGAGTCGATAACCGTTTCTTCAATGTATTCCATTACAAAATTTGCTACAGTTGCCGCTATTGGAGATCGGAGATGCCATTGCAATTCCAAATATTTGTGAATACTCATTGTTTTCATATTGAAAATATGTAGATGTTAAGAAATGTTCCATTCCTTTCAGAAATTCCTCTAACGTTAATGTTGTGTGACTTTGAATTGCTAATTTTGTGTCTATAGTTTTTTGGGATTGTTATATTTCTAATGAATTCCACAAATTCCCATGAGGTTTTTACGTAGCAGTCATTATTTCCAATAACTTTTGTGAGTATTTCTGAGAAAAATTTCGATAAGCCATAAGTTGCTGATTGTATGTTACTGACGATGGGGTCAAGTGGAATGATGTTTTTGTGTAATTTGGGTAACCCATATATAGAAAATATTTCACATATCTTCAACGTTCGAACGAGCAGCAAGATAATGATCATATATGAATAAAACGTCTGATTATTTCGTACGTAGGTTTTTAACAAATACAGTTATTTTACCAATCAGTTATTAATACTCTATTTATAATCCCAATTATGTACACTATATATTGTTATTTTAAATGAATTGAAGTGTTTCAGTTTTGACCTAAAGATGACAAATATAAATGTCGAAACGTCGTTTTCAATAAAGCTATTGACTGATGATGACCTTTATTCTGAGAAACTGGAGAAAGTAAAAAAACATTTGTGGTCAAGAAAATCAAAAAGAATATATATATACATATATATATATACATATACATATATATATATATATATATATATATTTTATGTTATAAAAACCATTATATATTTTAAAAGAAAAAACATACAAAAAGAATAATTATTTAATTTTTAATTTTTTTACATAATTTTTGAAGTTGTATTTCCTTTATTAAGCCTCTGTATAATATGAATAGATAAAAATGTCCAAATACTATAACACAATCAATTTCATACACTGTCATAATGATTACAAACCATAATTGTTCAAAAGACAACAAAAAAGTCTAAACTTACAAAATCATCCTGAATAAAATGTGATCCACAAAATTATAAGCTATATGAAATTGTATCTAACTAAAAGTAGCCAATGGGAGAACAGCAAACTTCCTGATTACAATAGCCAATCAGGGAACAGTATGGTCAAATGTAAGATCTGAAATTGTGAGAAAATAAGAACGAGAAAGTGTCAGAGACAATTATCACTGAAATTGTATATAGTTTATAAGAAAGTAAAAATAGTTCTATTTATAAGTTTTGACAAATAACCCCAAACAGTGAAAATGTGACAATATAGTGCGCGAATTCAAAAATTCAAATAAAAAGGAATGAGGGAATAATGGTATCCTGGAAACGGAAAACAAAGCCACGAGGAGACTGAAAATAATTTAAAAACGAATGCCACGTTTTGTTGGGAGAGGAAGAAAAATTCAATAATTCAACATAATAAGCAGAAAACCAACATTACCTTATTTGTACACCATATACAAGTATTCAAAGCTGATTTCTGAATTTGTATGGTTCCTTCTTTTTGGTATTGGAGTTCCTGAGAGCATTGGAGTGAAAAGGAATCCAAATCCTGGTGTGTATTGAACAGCGACAGTTCCAGCGACAGGTATAAACTTTCCCAGTGCACATCACGAACTGAACAACTTCACTAATAACTCATATCCCATCTGAAGAACTTTATTTCATTTGAATTCGAACTATTAAAGAAATTTTCACTTTCAAGGTAAAAGTGAGGTTGTGTATATTTTACCCATGAACTTTTCTCATGATTATCCATGAATATTTGTAGATTCACCATAGAATAATTCATCTATCGTAGGCCAGGTAAATTTAAGTTTTCCTGAATAAAGGAAATTATTGCTTTTTGATACTTTGTTGCTTATTTTCCACAATTATCAGCAATCATATTTATAAACACTGAATAGAAAATGACATCAAGCAGTGGCTAGTGGCTCAATTGCCTGAACCGGCTATCTGAGACAAGAGGCGTACCAACTGTGCTTAGCTGTGGTAAGGAAAGTGATAACAATTGGCAGCAACGTGACGAGATTACATTACATTACAATTGGCACCCAAAAGTGGGGCGAAATATAAAAAATATATATATATATATATATATATATATATATATATATATATATGCTAATATGTATTGACGATATTTTTTCATGTGAATGAAAGCTAAAATAAAAATATTCATTCAGTTTCAATATAAATTGGTGTCAACCAATAAATATATGGGCCACAAGAAATATATTTTTGTGAAAATAAAATAAATCAGAACTATTTTTGATACTACTGGCGCCCCATATATATCACGCTATTTACACAAGTTAGGTAGACAGTTCTACAATTTCTATGTATTTGAAATACAGATAACTATTCTTGACTGAATGTGCAAGGATCCTAATATTGCATAGGCGCTAATCTACATATTTGAAGAGATTTCACGAGGCTGGTCACCCTTCGATACGAATTTATATGCCAGATATTTATAAACCTTCAAATTGGTTGCCGAAATAGACATACGAACTTTTGCGGATCCGTCGCGTTATTCGCGAAAGTTTGTGAACTTTGTTCGAGTTCTCTTGTTATGTTTCAGTTGAAATTGTTGAAGTAGTTGAATTGAAAGCATGAGCTTGTCCGTTTCATTTTGCGACATTATTTGTATTCATTTGATAGTTTCATTGAAAGTATTGGTTGGACCTCAAACGCTGAAACTACTACAGAACACACAAAAGTGGGCTTACATTTTCCTTCAACAATTTTTTATCATATGAAGTGAATTGTATTATCATTATTGGAATATACCAGCTTGAGAAGGAATTGCACACCACTGGCCTACCTCAACTCAATATGTGCGTTTTTACGGATGTTGAAACAACGAGCAATGTCGGCATTTCGACATCCGAATGAGTGCACCGCCTTTTCTGTTATAAACGCGAATAAAGCGTATCTGGAATAAGTGAAATATTTACAGGTGAGGTATTTCTGGAAATGAAGTTGGTGTGTTAGGCAGGAGGCACATCTAAAATAGAGAAATCGGTCGGAAAAACGGTGATTTTCAAGCAATTGTAATTGTTTAAGCATTGACGTATTGTTAATACTACATAGAACAGAAGGATCTCTAGAATTTTCATTTCAAATTCAATATACAATTTTTAAACCAACTGTTTTGCTCTGTATTCTCCACATCACGCTGGAATAATTCGTATGACAATTATATCCCTCTTACTTCAAGAATATCAATCTCTTGTCATGAGATATGATGAAGAGATAGAGAACGTGCGTAACACGTGATCCGCTCGACCAATGAGCAGTTTTCGCATGTGTGGTTGTAAGCAGAGCCAGCGAGATGACCCACCACCATTCGTCATCTCAGAACTATCGTCAGTGTGAGGATCTCTCGTGTTTATGCACGCGCCTTAGCCTAGTATTTCAATTCAACAGTCAGCATGGACATGATTTTGTTTTGCAAACAAACAACTCAGCCCTCCCACTATAAGAGGAAGGACACAATTTCAGACAAATCTAATTCAGAAACTTGAACATTTCAAGCGTCAAAGTTCTTTTGCCCCACTTCGCAAAATTTACTTCGCGTACCGGTCGACTGTGCCCGTTGGAGAGAAGACGGTGGCTGGAAAAGCAAGAGGATGAGAACCGGCGACAGAGAGGAAAGCAACAAGAAGAGGAAAGGCGGCGGATAGAAAAACAAGAGGAGGAAGAACGGCGTCAAAGAGTGAAACATGAAGAAAATAAACGGTCGCAATAAAATTCCCTAAAAATTATGGACAAACAAAATGAACAAAGAGAACAACAGAAAGCATTCCTCGAGCAAATAATCCCGAAAACCGAAGGACAAATCGTATGCCTGAAGGAAGAAATTAACACAGTTCGGAAAACAATGGAGGAAATGGATGGTAAGATAACAAAAAAAGTTAGTGCAATACGGGAAGAAGCAAAGAAAGGAGTTTTGGTGGCACGAGAAAAAGCAAAGAAAGAAGTGTGCGTGGTGCGAGAAGAACTGAAGATCCAAGAACACCGTGACAGGGTTGCAATATTGCACAATTCCGTAAAACCGCCGACTTACGATGGGCAGTCGCCATGGTCCCTATATCGGAAGCAGTTTGAAGCTGCAACAACAGCAACATGGGACGATGAAGAAGAGGCTACTGCACTCATAGCGGCTTTGAGATGACCTGCTTTGGCAATGTTGAAGAACATTCCAGAAGACCCAAATCGCAAGTATGAAGATTTCATTGCTGCTTTAGAATTGAGATATGGCAACCAACCATCGAGAGCAGCTATATCGGGCACACTTGAAAATGCGTGTGCAGAAATCGGCTGAAAGTCTGCAGGAGTTCAAAGCGAATGTGCAAAGGCTTATCCAGCTTCCCTCCAGGAATAGTAGCTCTCCTAACCAATCAAGAGAAAACTGCTTCAGATGTGGTAGGAGCGGACATTTCAGAAGAGATTGTAATGTGAGGTTACCACCACGATCGTCAGAACCTGCCAGGACACTCCCACGTTTTTACTCACCTGCGAGGACAGGATCATCTAGAGAGTCATCGGATAGACACCAGGAAAACTACAATGAGCCAGCATATCGGAGCGCTACTGACTAGCGATAACGAAGTTTCTAGGGTCATCTACGTCAACAGGATAAGAAGTACTACCGATAGTTTGACCATCAGACGAATGGTGAACCAAGGAGACGTCATATGCACTCAAGACACTGATGCCTCAGTCTCCCTGGTACGCAGCAGTAAACTAGAACCAGACAGCGTAAGACCGCTCACATCCAATATCGTTCTACGGAAGGGAAGTTGACATCACATTAACCCTTGGAAGACTGCGAATAATCAAAACCGTTTTTGTGGCCGACATAGAAGACGAGTTCTTTTTCGAGATGAATCTGATCAGTGACTCTGGATTTTCTTCCGATGGTGAGCAGATAACTATGAAATTTGAAGGGAAATAATTCATTTTAACAACATCCGTAAGGGGGCACTTTGTGAAATTGCGAATTGCCAAAACTGTCAGGATACCTGGTTCATCTGATAAGATCGTTGGAGATCGAATAGAAGAAGACTCTGGGTACTGCGTTGGAATAATATAGCCATGAGAAGAACTCCCTAGCAGATGATCACTTCCACGAGCTCTAATAAGGACAAAACAGGCCATTTAGGTTAGAATTGCTAACGTATTTTCTGAGTAAATAACAGTCCGGAAACGAAACATCATAGGAGTATGCGAGTCAGTTGAGTGGGTAGCAAATTGCGAAACGGAAGGATATTCGGATATACAAAACACGTCTGATGACATACTAAGAACCGTCGAGAAATCGTTGAAAAATTTGTCACCGAATGAATATAGAGCCGCCATGAAATTGATTGCCAAGGAGAGTGATGTATTCGAGACCGCAGGATCCTCAACAGGAGGAATTAACCTAGTACAGCACAGGATAGATACTGGTCAAGCCCATCCAATTCAACAACCACCGAGGAGATCAACATTTGCCAAACAATAGGAAGTGAAAAAGCTTGTCGAGAAAATGACCAAAGATGGCGCGGTACTAGTTTCCAAAAAGGATGGATCTACAAGATTCTGTGTAGATCATAGGAAACTGAATGACAGCTACCCATGATCGACCAACACTGTCCACATTAGCAGGCTCACAATGGTTTTCAACGCTGGTTTTGAAGAGCGCATACTGGAAAGTGGGCATTCATGAATACCACAGGAAAAATACGACGTTCACTACCGGTAGCGGACTGTATCAGTTAAATGCCTTCTGGTCCCTGTAATGC
The DNA here is from genome assembly GCA_018342105.1 of Gonioctena quinquepunctata. Taxonomy (NCBI): domain Eukaryota; kingdom Metazoa; phylum Arthropoda; class Insecta; order Coleoptera; family Chrysomelidae; genus Gonioctena; species Gonioctena quinquepunctata. The sequence continues at coordinate 114,040 of JAFIRS010000246.1, forward strand.
TCCGTCGATCTTCGAGAGAATGATGAAACTGATATTACGTGGACTCAGTTGGAAAACTTTCCTGGTATATTTCAGTGGCAGGCAGACCGTTGACTACTAGGACACCAGAAGTTGAAAAAGCTGTTCTTCAGGCAATCGAAGAAGATCCACAGACAAGCACGAGAGAAATTGCGCAAAATCTGAACGTACATCACAAATTAGTTTGTTCAATAGGCATGACGGCAGTATCAAAAAATCGTCGATATAATGGTTTTAGGGAAAAATTCATATTAGAAATTTTTAAAACACTGCTTTAGTTTTATTTAAAAAATTCAGATTATCAAGATTTTCAATAAAATAAGACATTAAAATACTGCAATTGGCCATTTTGACTGAAACACCAATCACAGCGCATGACGTCACGCTTAGGTAAACTCCGCTGTCAGTCAATACACTCATTCTCTGTGTTTTGTTGTTGTGAATACTACTGATTACGCATTTGGATTGATCTATTATTATTTTACGTGTGATTTATCGTCTCCACTCTACTATAACAATGAAACCAAGCTTTGTTAAGGCAAATAGCTCAAATTTGCCCAGGATTGATGTAATGATGTTGGGCGATTTCCTCGCAACAAATCGAGAATTTTGCTCGTCTGAGTTTAGAAACGTGAAAACTTCCTTGTAAGTAAATTTTGTATTTATCTTTACCCTAGATACAACCAACTTAGATATAATCAAACTCGTTTTGAACTCATGCGAGTTTATTTAACTTTCATAGGTTATTTTTACAATAAACTTGTCATTGTTTATTTTTGAGGTTAGCTCCCTCACAGCTTGTAAATTGCTATTTTATTAACATGATTGTTCTGTAACTATAAATTTTTCTTCGAATTCCTTTTTACACTCTTCAAGAATCATCATTTTTCGTTTCTTAGCTATATAGGGTCGCTCAGTTGTGTCAGATGTTCTTGGTTTCCTGTCTGGTTGACATATAAGTTTATGAGTATATGACCCCATCACATGATTCTCCATTAAATTTTCCATGTCATTTGACAACTGCAAAAAGAAAAGTAAACGATTAAAATTGATGATAAGAATGATAGACAAGACCAAAACAAACATACAAACATAACCTCAATAAATTAGTTATTCCATAGCCTCAATATTTCAACTATTTCACGTCGAACAAACGTGTTTAGTTTGAGAAATATAAATATATGATAACATACTCACATCAAAGTGGTCTTCACAGAAATAAAGTGGCGAATTCGTGACTACGTCGTTCGGGTTTCGCCTTGCGAGCTTCAACCACTTATCTCTCATTATTTTCTTGTTTGGAACATGTACAAACACTTTGTTGGGTGTTCTTATTGATGTGTTTTTACACTGCGGTACTGCACACCACTTATAAACTTTGGAATTCATTTTTATCACACGAATTAATTTAATGTTTTGTTTACTTTCTTCGCATAGACACAATGACATGTTTACCTAGGCGTGACGCCATGATACCTGCGAGCTGTTTTTGCGCACTATTCAAAAATATTAGTGAAATAGCTTCAAACTTCGATAAACTTAAGTTTATTACCGAAATAAAGGTTTTTTCGTAAATAGTGAATGTGTACCCATATTACGGAAGAGTATTTCAAAATCTTTCGTTACGCCTATTCTCAATTAAGATCAGTTGTATCCTCATCACATACAGCGTGTCCAAGCATTGTTGCCCCGAGATTTCTTTCCCCGTATAACATTTTGCCAATGGATACTGAAGAAAATTGCACAAAACCCTCAATTCATCGCAAAGATATTATTCACTGACGAGGCACATTCTTCAAAGAACGCCATAATGAACTTTCATGATAATCAAGTGTGGTGTGACGAAAACCCTCACGCAATAGTTCAGTTCAGGTTTCAACACCAGTTTTCATTGAATGTGTGGATTGGTATTGTTGGGGATTATTTTATTGGTCCCCACTTTTTGTCCAGGGACTCTTGATGAAAATTCTTATCATGATTTCCTTGAAAATATTTTGCCTGAATTACTTGAAGACATTCCACTTCACAAAGAATATGGTTTATGCATGATGGAGCGCCAGCGCATTTTACTTTAATAGTTCGTGAATTTTCACATAAGCGATTTAAAAACAGATGGATTGGTTGAGGCGCTGAAGTTATAAATAAATTCCGGCCTCCGAGGTCCTCGGATTTAAATCCAATTGATTTTTTTTCGTGGGGTTACTTGAAGGCACTAGTTTATATGGTGCCAATAGAAACCAAAAAACAACTTGGTCAGGCATTGCTGGATGTGACGCTATCCGAAATACGCCAGGTATAATGGAACGTGTGCATAATGGTGCAATGTGGCAAGTTTGAACAATTACTTCAATTATTACCCTCAACTAACTAGTATTAAATTTGTCTTAGATTAAATTGGCCTTAATTAGTATTAAATTAGTCTTAATTACTGTTATCATCATTTGTTTTCAATTGTAAAAACACCCGATTCCTATTTTTAAATGAAATTGGAGAAAAAAATTTTTTTCAACTAAGTTAATTTTGAATTTGGAATTCTGGTAATTTGAAATCACTTGCATCGATTAATTCAAATCTCAATAACTCGAAAACCGTTGCTCGCAGCGACCTCTACCAAGAATATACTTTTCACTCAAAAATGTTAGAAAAATCGATTTTTCCACTAGAAAACATGATACAGGTACGTACAAAAAAGTAATGACATTTCAAATGACTGAAAAGACATGTAGGTGGCGCCACCCCCACGAAAGAGACAAACTAATATCAAATTTGATTTTTTGTCATTGAAAAATATTACCAGATACCAGATTTCACTCGAATATCACAATTATTTTGAAATGTATTCACAAAAAATTAAAATAAGAATTCAACTTTGACACCCTGCATCTCAGAAAGGAATGACTTGCGGCATATGTTTATAGAAACTTTTCTTCTTATTTTGACGTCAGCAATATGCTCCTTAATTTTCTACACGTTCTTGAGAAACACCATGTATATACAGTATCCGCATTAAAGTTGGCTACATATGGGAAAAAATTTGTTACTGAAATTTCGGAAAAAATCTAATAGCGTTCGTTTCTGCATGTCTGACAACTAAATAATCCGTTGCGATTTATATCACGTGACCTCAGATTTGGCGAAAATTCAAAAAAAAGTTGTGTGTGGTGCCGAAAAATGGGTCAAATTGACAAGATATCGAAAAATTTCAGTGGGAAAATATGTTTGGAATCCAACGAGAACCGCATGTACCAATTTTGAACCAGATTTAAAATAAAATAAAAATACCATGTTATTCCTCTACCCTTACTAAGAAACATTATACATTCTTGTTTCATCTGGAACCAGCTTTAATAATCTAAATTACACAAGTTTGGGTCAAAACCAATAAAATATTTGTTGAATAGACATTTTGCGGGAGATTAATCATGAACACACGATTAATCTCGTCACTAGGTGCAGTATAGTGATGCACATGAGCTTATTCAATATTCTCAACCTGTCATTGAAATTTAAACCAACTAATATTTGTAATTAAAACTTAATAATACATTATTCATCCTAATTGACTTTAGTATTGTTTAGGTGGATGTGGAAAAAAAAACTCAATGAACAAACAATGTACAAATTATCATTATTCCACGTGACCACTTTCGCGCTCCATACATGGAATTGTTCTGGAAAACATTTCGCGGCGAACATTTTTCAACGGTTCTGTTGATCAAGGCTGCACAATTCCTTATACAAATTTCTCAATGTTCTACATTTCGGAATGGGCGTTGTTTATAAACATTGCTTTTCAGAAAACCCCATAAAAAGAAATCACACGGCGTTAGGTATGGAGACCTAGCAGGCCAAGGATTATCTTAATATCGACCTATCCACTGCTCACCAAACTCATTGTTCAACCACTCCCGCAGTTCATTCGTGGAATGGATAGAAGCCCGATCTTGTTGAAAAAACGAATCTGTAATGGTGGGTTGTCCATAAATGTAGATATCTAGGTCCGTAAAAAGTTCAAATACCCGTTCGCCATTTAAACTTTGTCTGAAAAAGAACGAACCTACAATTCGCTCATTTAAAATTCCACACCATACATTCATATTGGCTCCAATTATAAAATTAGGATTAGAATCTGCCCACCATCTATAATTTTGAGAACTGACGACACCATTTGATGTAAAAGTTGCTTCGTCAGAAAACAGCACATTTTTTGAGAAATCACGATTGTCTTCTAACATTCCCAACCGGACAAGTTTCCTTAAATGTTTGCGATATCTTTGCCACCGTAGTAAAATGCAAATTTTGGTCGGATGCCTTCTATTGAAAATTTCAGGTACTCCTCTTGGGCTATGATAATTTTCGCCATATAGCAAAACTATTTCCATTTTTCCTTGTATACTCAGTTTTGGAAACATTTCTATTGATAGATTGAAAAACACAAAAACTGATAAAGAACGACAACTCCAACAAAATTGTCAACAAGTTATTTTGACATTAGTTATTGTTACAACAAAAGTAGATCTATGTTCAAAACCACCTTATAAAATTCAAAAATATAGCTAAGTCATTGGAGTTCAAATTTACTAACCGATATTAAATTCAGCAAGGAGAAATAATGTATTATTGAGTTTCAATTACGAATATTAGTTGGTTTTAATTTACGGGTTGAAGATATTGAATAGGCTCATGTGCATCTATATACATGGCATGACTTCACCTAGTTACAAGACTAAATCGTGTTTTCATAATTAATCTCCCGCAAAATGTCTATTCCACAAATATTTGATAAGTTTTGTTTTGTTTCCAGATAAAACAAGAATGTATAATGTTTCTTAGTAAGGGTAGAGGAATACTTTTTTTTATTATTTTACCTATTATTTTCCAGCTCTTCAGTATTTGGGAATATTTCTGTTATGGAGTAATTTCAAGGTAGACGTGAAAGCTTTTTCTCGAACTGTTTATTGCTAGTACGGTACATTACTGTATATTCTATATCAGACAGCTCCGTCCCTTTCATTTGTTTTGAACATACTCTAATTGTTCAAAAACTTTATAACGAAAAAGCAATGTATAATTTTTTTATCGGCAAAATAAATTAATAACCAATACGATTAGGAGCTTTGATAGAACGGCCATATCTCGTAACTACTTCTTTCTCCTCACTCAGTTTTGACCATTATTCCTAAATTTTCAGCTCGACTAGTATTTTCTGTGGTTCTTTGTTGATTTGCAGAAATAATGAGGTCTTCGTTGGGATTAGAAATTTCGAGAGGGTAAAGTCTCTGAAATGGACGAACTGCTCCTGCTCCTGAGAATTCTGCTGCATGTTAGTTCTACGACAGCACATATAGAACAATTGTCTACTTCGAGTAGGCCTCGCGGTTACCAGAAAGATCTGGATAGGGCAAAAGATCTGGAGAGTCAATCAAATCATTAACTATTTTGAATAATATATAGTGATCGTTATGATTTCTTCTATTTTCAAGAGTAAAATATTTTTTTCGTTCAAGAAAATAAAACAAGTGAAGGGTGCCAGGAGAAAACAGGGAATGTCCATTTTCTGTTCAAAAGGAGTCAGAGATGCCATCTATCAGCAAAAATAATGAAATAACACATGCTTCATTCACATCAAGAGGAAACGTGGAGCGTCACATTCTACAACATTGTTTCAAAATGTCCAACCGAAAACGTAATAAACCGAGAATGTCCAGTCAGAACTAGTTATTGTTCGTTGAAATACAATTATTTTAATAACTAGGCTTCGTCTCTCTTCAGTAGTAAACGTGAAATTGTGGAAAACGTACTGTCGTATTGTTTGCGTTTATTATACGAAAATGGCTGGAGTTTCTTAAAATTAAAAAGTGGTTAGGATGTATGAAGTTGCTCAAAAATTACGCCTTCAATCGTATGAATTTGGAAAGTTTTGCGAATGTAAAAGGCTCATGTGTATGGAGAAAGTGAATCAGAGTGACAGACAAGCTATTCCTAATCATTTCAATTCACTGGATTCGAACAATAATCAAAATTCCTATTTGTGCTCTCTGATATCAATAGTTATAGTCCATCCAATATCAATTGCAGAAGCTGTTTCTATAGGGAGCAAATAAAAACTCACTTCGCTAACACGAGCGTATATGCGAAGAAACGGAACGAAAAATAATGTGTACTACTCGTAAACATTCGCCGCCGGCTAAGCGAAGATCATAAGAGCCGAAGTCAACGTGGACCTGAGTGACAGCTGTCACCGATTCGTCTGGGCCAATCGAATCGAATCGAATGCTTGGGGGTGTGTCTATACGATGGGAAGTCATAAATCACGCGTTATATGTGTGTTTTAGCAAATTTTAGCAAAGTTATACAAATATCGGGTAAGAATTAAAACCGAAGTATAGTCCATCCAATATCAATTGCAGAAGCTGTTTCTATAGGAAGCAAATAAAAACTCACTTCGCCAACACGAGCGTATATGCCAAGAAACTGAACGAAAAATAATCTGTACTACTCGTAAACATTTTCCGTCAGCAGATGGTAGATCAAAAGAGCCGATAGTCCATGTGGACGTGAGTGAGGGCTGTCAGTTTATACAACCGATTCGTCTGGACCAATCAAGTTGGATATAATGCTGGCAGCTGTGTCTCTACGAAGGGAAGTCATAAATCACGCGTTATATTCGTGTTTCAATAGCTCTGAAAGATTAAAAACCAGTAGCGTCTATGGTCTTGGTGTGTGCCGATCGAAATACGTTTTGGGATATAATAATAACCTACATCAAACAAAGAAAGGAATTATTTTTCTTTCTTAATGTATTTGTATAAATAAAAGCTTGTCTTTAATTTTTTTTCATTTTTCATTATTTATGAAGTATTTTTAAAATCTTAAAATATCTAAATAAAATTAGTTATCTCCGCCACTGCTGGTAACACGATTCCGCCGCAAGACTTTTTTATGCTCCTGCAATTGATATTGGGAAAACTATAGAAGTGTGCGCAAAGTTTTTCAAGGCAGTGCACGGGATTTCTAAGAGCAAAGTTGAGTACCTACAGAGGTCTTTGAAAAAGTTTGGTTCTTCTACAGAAGATAAGCGCGAAGGAAAAAATTACAAAAAAATCAGCTGCGATACTTTGTTTCATTCAAGAGAAGGCAAAGTGATTACAGCTCAAAGGACAACAAAAACAGGTCTTATTTGCCGGATGAACTTAACATTTAGAAGATGTACATGATGTTCAAAGATCTTTTTCCAAATCAAAAAGTATGTTATCAATCTTAAGAAAGAATATAATATAAGATTTGGATAACCTAGATCCGATAATTTCAGTCAATGCTACCAATTTTCGTCAAAAATGAAAGCTGCTGAAAAAGGCCCCGCAAGCGATAACTCGGAAGTTGGTAAGCTGAATATTGAAGAAGAGCTCCACTTGCGAAAGGCGCACACTTTTCATGATCCAAAAAGAGCTGCTCGCAAGAAAGCTGAAGAATTTGAAGCCATAGCAATGGACTATCAAAAAAACATATCCCCTTCAAATATATCTACCAATGATGTATATTACAAGCGTCAACTCTCCATGTTCTCCTTCAATATTCACGTCCTTTCCAATGCTCAATCATATTTTTATACATATCGAGTATACATAGCAAAAAAAGGAGCTGATTAAGTGTGTTCTTTTCTCTTCGATTTTTGTATGAATCATTTGCCCAGAGAAGTTGAAAACTTGCATATTTTTTGCGTTGCTGCAGGAGGGAAAAATAAGAACTGCACTTTCGTGCGTTTTACTCACTATATGGTAAACGTTATGAGACGCCCCAACTCTCTTCAGTTGACATATCCAATGTTGAGCATTCATATTCAGAGTGCATCAAGAACATGGGACTATTCATTGCAAAATCAAGAATGGAATTTCCCAGGGACTGGAAATAAACTATATTAACATCTCGAGTGAAACCATTGCCAGTTAATGTAGTTTCAGTAAATCAAAGTTATGTTAAGAAGTGGACTGAGTTTTTCTGCACCAAAATATGCAAAAAAAAATTCGTTCCCTGATTCAAAAAATCAAAGACTTTAGGGTGACTAATGAGCATGTACGATTTGTATCAGATCGTGATTCCTGCAATGGATCGATGTTGCAATCATCCCTTCCCTCTGCAGAGTAGTATAACATAATTTTCCCGAGTGAAATCAACCCAAGCAGCAGAGGTTTTGAGTTTGAATTGCCTTTCCAACTTATTTTCGACCTTATTCCTATAGATACAGAGAAACACATAGATCTCATTTTGTTATTAACATTTTTGCGAGAGTTAAACAACTTTATGCCAGTCTTCCACATCAAGTCGAAAACGTACAAGGAATGTCAATCTTGGAAGTTTTCCCAACGAAGAGGATAAAATTGGTTCTAGAACTCGTTCTAGAAAGAAAGAGGCAAGTCTTCCACGTGCTGAAGAATCAATTAGCAAACGTACAAGGCTAGATATCAATCGTGCAGGTTCCTCTAACAAACAGGATGAAATTGGTTCAAGAATGAAGGGTTGAAGGGTAGAAACTCAAGACGTGAAGCTACACCTAAGAAAACAACCACCAAGAAAATCATCGATCGGAAAAATCCTCATACTACGTAGGTATAAACCGAACTAAAAAAAGTTTTTTGCTTAGAATTATTTTCTTGTTATAGGTACTCACGACCCCGTTTTCAACTAAAATAAGTAGACGATACCTCAAAATTACTGCTTTTCGACAGAAGTTTCACTCTTATGTTTGAGTTGAATTTTATTCTAGTTGTTTAATAAATATAAGGTGTTCATAAAAAAATTGCTTTCATTATATAAAAAACAAATTAACTGTAACGTTTCGAATTTTCAAATCGAATTTATTCCAACATTTGTCGCGAGGACCTTCCCTGTTTTCACCTGATACCCTTCAAGTGTCAGAAACTAGGTAATTACATGTTACTTTGAAATTCAGGTATTTAATGAATTTGCTTTATATTTCTTCTTATATGAAAGCAATACCTTGGCGACCAAATGGCTGACCCAAAATTCAGCCTACTGTAAATAAGGACATAATATATTGATGCCTTTGCAGACCTTAAGTCTCGGCAGATACGAAAAATAACTTATTACATTCCATAGCTATATAATCAATATGTTAACTAGAGGACATATTAGAATCGAAAATTATCTCAAGATCTTTTACATTATCTTAGTAATAACTTCATTATTAATGTGATATTCGATTTTGAAATGAAGGATATTTTTGGTGGATGAAATTGCTGAAAAACAAAACAGTTACTTTCACAATGAAGTATCAGGTTATTCAAATCTTGCTGGATCTTACCACCGTCTTCAATGTCTCCAATCACAGTAAATAACTTCAAGTCATCAGCATAGGGCAAGAATTTACAGTGATTGAAACACTGGTTTATGTCGTTGATGTAAATTGACAATAGTTATGGTCCCAGATGGGACCCTTGCGGAATACCAGATGGTGCGTGAGATGGTGATGATTTACATCCAAGAACCGAAACTATTTGCAACCTATTGCTGATATAGGATGCTATCCACCTCATCAAATTGCCGTGTACACCGATTTCGATTAATTTCATTGAGAGAATATCATGGTTTATTTCATCAAAAGCTTTGCTGTTATCCGTGTACACAGAATCCACCTGTATGCGAGAGTTCATGCAGTAAGAAATGAACTCCGTGTAACATAATAAATTAGTTTCAATTGAGCGACCTGAAAAATATCCGTGCTGTTCTTGCAAGATTAGAGACTCAACACTTTCTAATAGAACATGATAAACTATGGATTCGAACATTTTACTGAAAATACAGAGCTTTACTGATACCGCGATAATTATCGACAGCATTCCTATTGCCCGAATTTTTGGAAATAGGGATAAGTAAGAATCCTTCCATATAGTAGGCAGTTCACTTGTCTGAAGTGACAAATTGTACAGAATGAATAGCGGCATTGATAAAGATATAGCACATCGGTTTATCCAATAATGAGAGTTCATTCTCAATCCCAGCAATAGTAATTTGTTTAATATCTATATTTTGATAGTTAATATTGCGCGGGCTATAACGAGTTCTCGCATCATATCCATATCATCGAAACGAAGTGAATAATTGCATATTTTGTTCGGTTCGAGGATATTCACATTACAACGGAAAACATTTCTCAAATTCCGAATCTCTATTTCATAAAGTGCATGAACTTCGGGATTCGATTGTATTCCCCCAAAAACACTTTGTATGACATTTTCAGAACCAATTTTCTTGAAACACATTCCATCACCGCAATCTTTCCAAATATAAGATCACTATGAAGCCTAATCCGATAAGGCTCTGATAACCTTTGAACCAGTATTGCTAACGAGCTTAATAGTTTGTAAAAATATTCCAGTTGTATGAAAACATTTTTACGCTGATTTTCAATTCTTGGAATGGAATTTTTTCTACGAAAAATTAAAAAGTATATCCTACCACAGATTATGCATTTCATGAATGTTTTACCTCTTTTGATACTATGATTTGGAGACGGGAAAAATAGGCGTTATTTTTATCGAAATATATTTTCTGTCAGAAAGAGGTTATGAACGAGTTTTGAAACAATCCTTACTTGAATGTGACTGCCCTCAGAGAATAAACAGTAATTGGATTTTTCGTTACCTCCTTGTCCAATTGACAGAATCGTGGCAGCCGTGTGGAATTCAGGTTCACTTCTGGTGTGATATCTTGTCCGTTGTCGAACTGAGTTTGGGATATTTTGCGGCAACAGAGCTGTTCCCGGCCATATTCACTCGTTCCACATTCTCCAGTTCGTTACAAAGAAAGTCTAATAACAATAATTGAAAATGATTAGTTGAATTGTCAGAATTATTACTGTCGATCTCCCTATCCGTGGTACTGTTACTACTCCTATGCCCCTTCCATACTTCCAGTATTTCTTCAGGGAGAGCTGATTCAACTGATGAATATAGCATAGGAGCTCATGGATTCTAAAGCTCCCAATAGTGTCTCTAGAGAATCATATAAGACAGTTAATGGCATACCTGCTTTATGACTCGTTGCTTGCTTCAACACTAGATTAAATAATTCCATTGCCTACACTTCTATCAGAAACTCGTCTTTGGCAAATCTGGTTTTGAGTTGGTCTGTGGAATTCTTATAGTTGGCTCCCGATGGAGGAAAACTTTCGACCAATAGTCTTGCTGGGGTCCTTGGCTCCATGGCTTGTGAAAGATATTGGAACTTATCATCGTCATCAATATCTTTATCTTCGTCTATTTTTTTAAATCTGTCCCAAAATCCTATCCAATATTTGATATCTCCATTGAATTTTTTCAATTCCAATTTCGTTAATTTGAATCTACGTTTGGCATTGAAAGAACAACTTACTGTACTTATTCCTTGGGATATCTTCATTTCTGTTGACATTAATACGAATGGAGTCACATTTGGATCGGTACCTAATAATCGAATTCTCCTTCGATTTCTGCGTCATCTTCGGAAGTCAATAATAAACTTTTCATTTTTCCATCGAGGTCGAATATTCTTTCGATTTTATCTTCCAACTTGCCCATAATAATTTGATTTCGTGTCTCCTTGCTACTGAGTTTTTCATCCAAGTCTTGGCACGTCTGGGTGAACATTTTTCGAAATACCTTACGTTCTTTCTTGGCTAATGAATGATTCTCCACATAGAGAAACTGAAAATTAAGAGAGTTGTCAAACCTGCAGTAAAAGTTGGCATCACGTTTAGACAGTGGCGACATATCTAGCAACTGGCCGAACTTAGTACAGTTGGTCAAACAGATCTATCTTCAGTTACCGATTGAGATAAGGCGTTTTTTTCAAATCCGTTACTATTATATGATTGATATGGTATATATTTTATGAGTGATTGATTTGCTATTCCTGTATTTCATATGAATGGTTGTATCATATGAAATACAGGAATGGCAAATCGATCACCAATAAAATATATACAGTAATCGATTCGTAGAATCTGTTAGTTCGTTCGTGGTTGAAATAAAGTTTCAACATAAATCTTTGTTTCATCATGATATCAAGAACAAAATTAGAGTTCTTATAAAACAAGAATAATAAGTTGAACACTATAAAAACACATTTTATTGTATCTAGGACAAGGTACAACTACAGAAAAAAAAAACCCTAAAAAACAACAAATTCAAAAATATTCTTTAGTGTTATCATCAAATCAACCAAAATAAAAACAAATTACATTCACAACAAACATTCAATAATTTTGGTTATTTATTAGCACAAAGGAGAAGGAGTAGGTATAACAAATACTCCAGTTTGTTGATAATCTTCGTACTTCCTCAAATGGTGATAGGAATTGGAAACTGATGGATGGAAATAAGTATCAGTTTGTGAAAACCTTTCTGCAACCTGATGGATGGAAATAAGTATGAGTTTGTGAAAAGCAGCTTATATTTTACCTTGTAAAAGAATATTTCCAGGAATTTCAGCGTCAACTCGAATAACAAAACATTCTATTTTCGACGTTGGGTTCCAAGTCGATGGTATAATTTCCGTCATCAATTTTTCGGTGACAATAATAGTAGATAAAAAATACATGTGTGAACAATAAACTTCTATTTTCTGACAAATGTCGAAATTGGAAAATTATCATGTCATCAGTCGTCTGTCGATTGCGGGCAGCGCCTCCATGCGCGACTGGCCGTACCAAAAATTTGGTGGTCAAGATCGCCAATGTTTCAAACAGTCTCTTTATTTTTAATTTGTCTATGATTCTCCATGTCATGTCCTGTCACGGTCGCCATTTGATGTCATGGAGTAATCTTAAGACGTAAAAGCTTTTTTTTAAATTGTATATTGACAGTGCGGTATAGTTTATTTTGCATCTGATAGCTCCGTTCCTCCTATTTGTTTCAAACATACTAAGTATTCAAAAACTATGTAACGAAAAAGCAATGTATCATTCCTCAATGTTCAACAATTTCAATCAAAATATTTACTGAGGATGTCACCACAACAAGACTTTCAAAAATTCTGATATATCTTTTTCTATCATGGTTCCCAGAACCCAAAAATACCGACATTTAGAAAGTTCGGTATATATGGGATATAACGAAATTGGTAGAAAAAGTCGGGGTCACATTGTCAGCCGAATGGAACAAAATTTGGAAAAATCGTTCCATCAGTGCCTCGGATGCCCAATCTTTCATTTTCCTTCCAATATCGGTAAACTATAAGTTTTTCGATAGAGCTTCATGATATCCGCAACTTTCATCCAAAATGATTATCTCTGAGATGTACACAGAAATTAAATTCGCTGTTGATTGCCATTCATGGAAACTATTGATTTTTGTTTACTTCGTATGTTCCTTCAATTTGAGGTTCATCCGCTCGTGTCAATCAGATACTAAGTATTTGAGTTTATTCCGTCAATAAACAGAACACTGTATTTTAACATTTATCGATTTCAAAGTTAAATGGATGATAATTATGATTTTTTTAAGTGATAATCAGATTGAAACACGAGTAAGTACTATCTGTATCCTTGTGTGTTAGCTTTTTTATTCGAGTCAGATTACAAAGATATATTAGAGAGCATTTAGGGAGATTTGGATCGTTCACCAACTTTTTATTGAAAAGTTTCACAAAAATAGAAACGCTGTTTCTGTTTCCAATGAAAATTTGCCATTTTTGTTCGCCTGGTTAATGGCAGATTCATAAGAAATAGATAAATTATGTACATAATCTCCTTAATCCACCGACTGGCCGCGTAATCAGTTTTTTTTTAATTTATAATCCATTGATTTTAAAATATCTAATGAAGAATTATATATTCAAAATATTATCTTCATCAGTAAAGAAGTTTTTGTGTAGCATTCCTGAACTTATCATTGGAAGTCTTTTCCTAGGATTCATTCTTCAAACTCTGGTTTGTCCTTTACCCACCCTGCTAATAAATGATTCTCCATGTTATGTCCTGTCACGGTCGCCATTTAATGTCATGGAGTAATCTTAAGACGTAAAAGCTTTTTTTTGAATTGTATTTTGACAGTACGGTACAGTATATTCTGCATCTGACAGCTCCGTTTCTTTTATTTGTTTTAAACATACTAAGTGTTCAGAAACTATGTAACGAAAAAGCAATGTATCATTCCTCAATCTTCAACAATTTCAATTAAAATAATATTTACTGAGGATGTCACCACAACAAGACTTTGAAAAATTCTGATATATCTTCTTCGATCATGGTTCCCAGAACCCAAAAATGGGATAAAACGAAATTGGTAGAAAAAGTGGGGGTCACATTGTTTAGCCGAATGGAACAAAATTCGGAAACATCGTTCCATCAGTGCCTCGGATTGCCAATCTTTCATTTTCCAACAAATATCGGTAAACTATAGGTCTTTTGATAGAGCTTCATGATTTCCGCAACTTTCATTCAAAATGATTATATCTAAGATGTACACAGAAATAAAATTTGCTGTTGTGTAGTACCCTGTACAAACTCAGTTCATTACATATTTCGTTCAGCAAATATTTTCGAGTATACGATTGGAAATATATTCCAATAATCATATCGGTAAATGAAATGAGATACTCCTGCCCAGACACCTGCAGATACAGAATCGTTACAGAATGGTCTAGACTTGATAAAACGATCAATGGGTTATTCATAACGATAAGTAGGACCACCCAAGGCAGCAAAAATATCATTTTTCTCGCCCTACTGAGAAACGCTGAGTTGGAAACTTTAAGATAACCAATTTTTGCGTGGGATTTATACAGATCGCCGTTGAAGGGATAATGAAATAAAAAACTACAAACGCCATTGCATTGAAGGCGGGGCTGTAAGAGAAAAATTGGGATTAAAAGGTGGGCCTAATTGAACGTTTCAAGATACGAAGGGAGTAAATAATAATTTTGGAGGCGGGCAAGGGAGTCGGTCAGGGTTCGCGAAATCGGACGGTCAAGTGGGCAATACGGGGAGACGGCGAAAACGCGTCGAGAGTTTAAGGCGAGGTTGCGTCGCGACGCCCTGGATTAAGGGTTAAGTATCGTTTCGGTGGTAATTAGTACACGCGTGTGTTTAGCGTTGAACCCGCTACGGAACGGAAAAATAGTGACGGTGATCGTGCACTGGAAAACAATTCGTGAATTCAGGGATTTGATGAAGTTTCTGGATTATCTGCCACTGATAGGGAATAGCAGCTCAGCACACAGGGTAAGCGATTTGAAGCTGTATGTTAATGTAACTAATCACTTATAATCTCTGGGGAGGATTCCTTTTCAATTCTAAGTTTCACAGTACGCTTTTTGCAAATGAGAATAATCGATACAGGGTACTCGTCTCTTTCCACTCCATTCTGTTAAATGAATACAAATGTGTTTTGGAGATAAATACTTCACATTTTGCTGAGCTCCAGGAATTGATATTTCGATCATGTCTAGGTGTTTTTTTTTATGTATTTTCACTAAAATATTTTGATACTATTGCCGTTTTTCTCTAATCAAGAATTTGTTTGTTATGTTTATTTTTACCTTCTTTATTATATAGATATTTTTTTAAGTTGCCTTTCATTTCTCTCAACTCAGAGAAGTCATAGTAAGATCTAAAAGACCTGCCTTCGCGCGCAGGCCGAACTGATGTCTTTTTGGACTACGAGGGTGAAAGAAATGTATTTTTATTAAAAATACACTGCCCTGAACATCAATATAGTAGAACTACACAGGGCAGATGTAACAGTTGATTGCCATTCATGGAAACTAGTGATTTTTGTTCACTCTGTATGTTCCTTCAATTTGAGGTTCATCCGCTCCTGTCAATCAGATAATACGTATTTGAGTTTATTCCGTCAATGAACAGAACACTGTAGTTTAACATTCATCGATTTCAAAGTTAAATGGAGAATAATTATGATTTTTTAACTGATATTCAGATTGAAACACGAGTAAATACTATCTGTATCCTTGTGTATTAGCTCTTTTATTCGAGTCAGATTACAAAGATATATAAGAGAGCATTTAGGGAGATTTGGATCTTTCACCAACTTTTTATTGGAAAGTTTTACAAAAATAGAAACGCTGTTTCTGTTTCCAATGAAAATTTTCCATTTTTGTTCGCTTGGTTGATGGAAGATTCATAAAAAATATATAAATTATGTACTCAATCTACCTTTCCATTCCATTGATCCATTGATTTCAAAATATCAAATGAAGAATTATATATTCAAAATATTATTTTCATGAGTAAAGAAGTTTGTCGAGAATGAAGTTTTTTGTGTAGCATTCCTTAACTTATCATTGGAAGTCTTTTTCTAGGATTCATTCTTCAAACTCTGGTTTGTCCTTTATACTTGGTTTTCATCCATCCTTATGAAAACATTAGTTTTCCACGATTCCAAAACTCAATTCAGGAAATTTTCATCCTACCCCGAATATATAATGTATTTGAAAAAAATATAAAGATTCTGATAGAGCTTGAGGAATATTTTGTTACATAATACGAGAAGGCATAAAAATAAACTTCGAACATGGAGTATAATAATTTTATTTTCATCATAGTTTGATTTTAATTTATTATGATAGTCAAATATAAAATATCAGATGAAAACCATTTATGAAGTATTATTCGAATCATGTTGGAAGAAAATCGTACAAAATAGTATCAACGGCTCTATTACAGTTGTTTTGAGTAGTTTCATTTCTGTTTGATGTTAACCAGGGCTTGGTAATAGTGTTAAAAATCTAATACCAAGAATTCGTTGATTTCCGGCGATTTTTCAAGTCTCCTTAATTCACTGATGTTGGCGTGAATTTTCCCAAGGGTTCCACCTAGTACAGTATTTATGTATTCCATTATTTCTCTTTGAACGAAAACTTTGTAACTCCATCTCATTCTTCATTCGCAGACGCTTATGCGGTGCTATTTATCTCCTGTAATTCAAAAACGAGCACTTACCAAATGGGATGATCGCTCAGTTATTCCCTATATCCACCCTCAGAGACTCATCTGTCACAATACTCCACTCCATATTTTCAAATCATATTGTTGTGTGCATTCATTTTCTTGCCTTCCTCTCTCTGATGAATGTTCAATACGGGGTTGAGCGTTGCTGTGTTGTTCATATTCGGTATCTCTTTGAAAAATCAGGACCAATCCTCAATGGAAATGGCCAAGCCTGTAGTTCGAAAGTTGCTGATTATTGTTTCATGATGACTGGAAATCTAAGAATTGAATTCTTCTACTTGGTTTATCCGAACTATTCTTCTGCTATTAGTTTTGAATCAATTGGAAAACTTAGAGATAATCAAAAATACTATGTATGGCAACTAAGCTAGACACCAAGGTAACAAAATCTAACCATTATTGGAGGCTATCTGTCTAATAATGTTCATCTCTTTGTCAAAATTATTTGTTGAAAGATGTATGTTGAACAATCTGTGGATAAGGTTGTGGACGGAGGCAACTTTTTGGTTGTGTGGATGGTTAGATGAATATGGGATAACTATGTCAATGGCTGTCGATTTTCTGTAGATATTGATTTCAAATTGGTTCTCTTTTTTTATGAGTAGAAGATCTAAGAAGGGTTAAGGGTTGCATTCGGAGCAGGGACTGTATCTTCATACCAGCTCAATTTGTCAAAAGGTCGGCGGTAATCGTGGAAGATCACAGACAGACGGACTTCACTCTGGAAATGGTCTCCATCGTCCTGGTGGATATTTTCGGCGATACCTCGATTTTCTTTCCGTGAATATACAAAACAAATCTGGGAATGCCTTCAAATCCTCGATGAAGTCGCAATGCACAACAAGATCACACTTTTGTGGGTGGATGTACACATTGACTGCAATGGAAATGCAGATGTGCTAGCCAGACAACCATATGAATTATCATTCACTGGCTTAGAATGAGCAATTGGAATCAATAAAGCTCGATGTGGAAACCTAATGGAACAGTCGATAAAATAACACCAAATATATTGTGGCAACTCGAATGGCCGAAGGTACTTAAACGATAGCCGGCTTACTGACTAGATACTGTGACCTAAGAAATCACGTGCAAACTATGGGAGGAGGAAAAATCAACCTCTCACCTCATCTTCGAATGTAATGCCCTAGATTATAGGCGTAGGAGTTCGTTTCAACAAATCAACACAGAAACAGGTATACCTTGTGAAAGACGCAGGTATTTATAACTAGGACCTACTGACGACAGAGAAATACAATTGTACCTCGCAGGATTCAGTGGTGAGAATATCCCTCTAGGAAATTCCATTCTCTCGTTGTCAGCCTTCAACCAACCTACAAACCCGGACCTTTCTTTCCAGGATATACTGAGAACGTCAATTTCCAGACATTCTGAATAGATACGAATAAGTTTGTACTGGTCACGTTCGTTTCAGGTACGTGGATATTTGAATAATTGTTTCCTGCGTGATACATAGGATTTAGAATAATTTTTATTTAAATTTACATTTTTATAATATCGCATTATTTCTATTCGGGTTGACAAAGGAACGGATCAACACATCCATCATTCCCGTGAAATGAAATAGACTGCAATCAGTGACAGAGGGGAGAGGCCGTTTCAAGGTGAATTTTCATCCATGCTATGATATGAAAGTGTCCTTATGTTGAATTGTTCTCAGAAGTTCTTTCAACGTCTCAGTGCCCAGTATCAACAAGCCACTACAAAAAATCCAGATCAAACTTGAATATAAACAATAACGTTGATCTAATCAATTTCTGTATAAAAGGCCCTAAATGAAACCTCTTAGAAATTCTTGAAATCCAAAAATCAAAAATTGCACCCGATACAAATTGTGTCAATGAACAAACCGAATTCGATTGCCTAAATCTGTTTAAAGCTCTTGCTGCTATTCGTTAATCCCAAAATAGTATATTAAAGTATAAGTGGATAAAAAGGGCTTTAAAACACGCGCGAAATAGAGCAAGTGTTTTTAAGACCAGTTATCCACGAATACTTTACGTTATTTTTTTTCATTGGTGCACTTTGAAATCATATATACTGGTATTATTACTACAAAAAATAGAAATAAGAACTAATAATGCAAGAAGGTTGAATTCGTGATGTGACATCAGTATACCTTTCGTTGTCATGGAAATGAGAAAAACATTCATTTGAAATTTGTTACCAAAGATCAATATTTGTTGTCACCAGAGCTCAAAAATGAATGATTCTAATATCGATTTTTTTAATAGTGAGGCAGAATCGCGGTTAATACCGCGAAAATCCAGTGATATATATAAAAAGGAATATGAAAAGTTCATCAAATGGATGGAGGAGCACATATAAATGAACGAATTGTTAGTAATATTTTATCTGACGTTACAAGGTACTCCTGTCAGATCAATAATCAAAAATTTGTCATTTAGACTTCACGTTTCTCGATTTGTTGATGTTGTCATGGTTACCTTTAAAAAACGCGCGTTTTTTAAAGTTCGATTTAAACACGCTGAGGCGTGCTTTAAATGGGTAAAAAGGGGCACCAATAAAAAAAACAAAATATTATTTCTTACTCACACCATCTATCACATCTCTGTCACTGTTAGAAACCACCTTTAGGGTACAGCGACATCTACTAACCGATCACTATACTTCGTAAGGTTAAGTTAACACGCATAGATTTCATTGTTTAACTAGATCTCCGCCAGATGTCCCATACTAAATGAACAATCTGTCAATTTTTCCATTTTGTTAGATTCTCTCTTCACACGTTCCCACCAAGTTTCTTCAACATTCTAAAAATGTTTCAAACTTAAACCTCATCAATAAGGACGATAAAACTTCGCAAATGGGGTGTTCATAGTGAGGTCCAAGCTGAGACCACACCCAAGCTTTATTTCCAAAAATTTTTTCTACCATAGCAATTGTAAGTAATGAAGAAGAAAAACTCGAAGTCGTCTCCACAATATAATATTAACAATCGATTAGATAAATACCATCGATCAGGTGAACATGTTTCGAACCTCTATAGGTTCATCATCAGCGGATAATAAAAGTTTTCTACAATAAAAGAAGAACAAAGACTTAATTACATAGGTAATGTGATACAATAAGTGCTACTAACATGGAGATGAAAAAATCTTCCTTTTTGGATATTGTGGAAGATCAAGGTAGGAAAAAGTTCTATATTTTGAAAAATAAACTCAACCGCCTGAATTTTTCCCAAAACGTTCATGATAGGTCTCTTCATACTGATAGCAATCAAAAATTTTCCAATCACGTTTTTCATAACAGAGTTTTAAACCTTTCTTCTTTCAATGATTTCTCTGAAAACGAAATGTCTTTCCTCAATTATGGACTTAAATATAACATTAATAAATATAACAATAAACAAAATTATAAGCTTTTGGCAGTTGAATGTGAAAGGGTTATTGAAACATACAATCTCAATAATAAGGATTTTATTAGAAGTGATATTTCTAGATCTCTCAACAACAACTTTTCACTTCTCAATTCTGGCTCTAATTTTAATTCAGACATTCAAATTGGCAAAAATATCTCCAAACAAATTTCTGAGAATCAACTAGTGGTCACTAAGGCCGATAAAGGTAATTGCATAGTTATAATAGATAGAGTTGATTATAATAACAAAGTTACACTTTTTTTTGAGTACAGATAGTTTCTCCAGATTAACATTAGACCACACCAATAGATTTTTCAATAGCATGAAGGTCACTTTGAATGTCTGTATCGACACGATCAAATTTTACAATTCTTCCAAGTTTAAACTTACCCCCATGAACCCCGCCACCCTTTTGCTTTACGGTTTACCCAAAATACATAAGGATGATATTCCTATCAGACCTGTTGTTTCTTACTGCAACTCTCCGGTATCTAAGTTAGCATCGTGGTTAAATTCCCTTATTAAAGAGATCACCCATTTTCATAATCCTCTTTCATTGTTAAATTCATTTGAACTCACTCAAAAAATCAAAGATGTGGTGGTGCCACCAAATTCCATTTTGTTGTCCTTCGACGTGGTTAATTTGTTTCCTAGTGTTCCCCCAGAAGATTGTATCAGGTTAGTAAGAGAGCTATTATTTAAGGCAGATGTTCTTTCATTTCATGTCCTCAATTTATGCAGTCTGTTGAACACTGTTTTACAACAAAACTTCTTTCAGTTTAACAATGAATTCTTTGCACAAAATTCTGGCCTAGCTATGGGTAGTAATTTGTCCCCACTTCTAGCAGAAATTTTTATGTCTGATTTAGAACATAACCTCAAACTCTTTCCTTTATTTAACAAAATATGTTTTTGGTACAGATATGTGGATGATTGCATTGTTCTTTTTAACGGGAATCTTCAAGAAGTAAATCTGATGTTAGAATTTTTAAATTCCTTACACCCCGCGATACAATTTACAATGGAAATAGCAAAAAACAATTCTCTCCCTTTTTTAGATTTATTGTTAAATATCAACGATTCTAAATTTGATTTTTCGATTTATAGGAAACCAACTCATACAGATACAGTAATTCCCTTTTCTTCTTGCCACCCCAATTCCCATAAATTCGCAGCGTTCAATTCTCTTTGCCATAGACTATTTAATATCCCTTTGTCCCCTGAAAGTTTCAATATTGAATGGAATATCATTAAACAAATAGGTCACAACAATGGTTTCCCCCCCTACTTAATCAACAGAATTCGTGATAAACATCTAATTAAATCTAAGATGTCTAAAAACCCTGGTGAATGAACTGATTCGATATTGTTTAGATTTTTTAGGGGACACCACCTGTTACTTCAACAGAGCTTCTCTCTCTGTGGTAGATGGCGCCGTCCAAAAATGTTTGTCTATATTCTCGCTTAATGTCAGAACCTAATTTCTGACATCTGCAGCATCTTATATGAAATTATTTCCAGCGTTTTGTCGGTATCTATGCGTTTTCCATCTCTTTGATATGAAATCTTGTTTAGCTTATTCCTGAGTTTGTTCTTCAAACAATCACTCGTTAATCAGTTCAATAGTGCGCGAGGAATTGTTTATTTTGAGGTAGTGTAGTGTGTAAGGATACTTTTTGTAAAATGGGCCACATTTGTATTTTGTGTGGACTGAAGCCTGGATTTTTGCCTTATTCAATACCAAAAGCAAGTACAAATCTTGACGAATAATGATATTTCCATAGTTCATTATATTGTATGCATTGAATTCTTTATT
This sequence comes from Gonioctena quinquepunctata, assembly GCA_018342105.1. Classification (NCBI taxonomy): domain Eukaryota; kingdom Metazoa; phylum Arthropoda; class Insecta; order Coleoptera; family Chrysomelidae; genus Gonioctena; species Gonioctena quinquepunctata. The sequence goes on from JAFIRS010000246.1 coordinate 136,243, forward strand.
TTCTGCAATTTAATGACAATTTCATTTCCAATTCTCCGTCTGTGTAAATGAAGTTAACCTCAAATTTAAATCGTACAAAATACGAAAAACAACACGACAGTGCTTTCTTTGTACAATGTTCGGGGTCTTCGAATTCTAGCTTTGCTATTGGTGAAGTTTGACAGATGTCTCTTTTGAACCAATAGCAAAGCTAGAATTAGAACCCGCGCACAGTTCACCTCCAAGAGAAATCTGAGGAAATGAATATACCCTGTTACTGAATTGAAACTGAATCGAAATTGGCGCCATCTGACTCGCTAGTAATCTCTATTATCAAGTGTCGCCAAGTCGATCCCAAACTTCTACAGGTATAAGTGCAAGCACCAGGGTTTTTATACATCTTAATTAAATCCCTCAATCGCAGTTTAGTTCCGATAGAAAAAACCAATAAATACTGTTCTATTCCTCATTTAGGCAAAGTTTCTCTTGATATCTTGAATATTTTCAGACGTTTCGGTAATGATATCAATTTCTCCTTTTACACTACGGATTCGATTTTCAAAATGTTAGTTAATACTAAAGATAAAGTACCTCTCTCCCACAAATCAGGAGTCTACAGAATTTCATGTTCACAGACTGATTGTGTTGCCCAATATGTCGGTCAGAGTGGTAGAAAAATAAAAACAAGAGTTGGTGAACATGTTAAACTGATTGAGAGTTCTAGAAATCCACACATAGATGATTATAATACCAAAAGTTCATTTGCTAACCATATTCTTAATCACAACCATACCTTTGATATTGAGACTGATTTAGATATTTTACATGTTTGCCAAAAGGGCTCTTTACTCAATTTCCTTGAAATATTTGAGATCAATGCTGTCATAATCCGAGTGTCATTTCCTTAAATGAACAAGTACAGTTTGATTGTCGAAAGTTTTTTAATTCCCTTACATTTCATTAGAACTTTTTCCTGCCTCGATCTCCGATAAACCAATTGTTCTATGTCATAGTGGATTTGTTCGTTTGGACAGGTGTTATTCCGGTTTGCTCTGGGGTGTGGTTTTCCTCTCTTTAGTACAAGTTGCACTTCGGGGTGTTCGTTGGAATAACTAGTCTGTCACATACATACTGTTCTTTATTTTGATACACAATTGTTCTACTCTTATATATATATATATATATATATATAGAGAGAATATGAGAAATCTGTTAGAAATCCAAGAGAAATCACCATCCGTCTACAGCCTGTTTCATGGTTTCCCAATCATCAGGACGGCTTGTGGTCTCAAATCATAGAGAAACTAAAAATAAAGAGAGTTGTCAAACCTGCAGTAAAAGTTGGCACCACGTTTAGACAGTGGCGACATATCTCGCAACTGGCCGAACTAAATACAGTTGGTAATACCGATTGAAATAAGGCGGGTTTTTCAAATGTGTTACTTTTATGTGATTGATATGATATATATTTTATAAGTGATCGATTTGTCATTCTTGTATTCCATATGAATGGTTGTATCATATGAAATACAGGAATGGCAAATCGATCACTAATAAAATATATACAGTAATCGATTCGTAGAATCTGTTAGTTCGTTCGTGGTTAAAATAAAGTTTCAAAGTAAATCTTTATTTAATGATATCAAGAACAAAATTAAAGATCTTATAAAACAAGAATAATAACTATAAAAACACATTTTATTTTATCTAGGACAAGGTACAACTACAGACAAAACAATAATAAAACTACAGACAAAACAAAATTAAAAATATTCTTCAGTCTTATCATTAAATCAACCAAAATAAAAACAAATTACATTTACAACAAACCTTCAATAATTTTGTTCATTTATTAGCACAAAGGAGAACGAGTAGAATGCTCCAGTTTGATGATAATCTTCGTACTTCCTCAAATGGTGATAGGAAATGGAAACTGATAGACGGAAATATATCAGTTTGTGAAAAAAATTCTGCAACTGATGGATGGAAATAAGTATCAGTTTGTGAAAAGCAGCTTATATTTTACCTTGTGAAAGAATATTTCGAGGAATTTCAGCGTCAACTCGAATAACAAAACATTCCATTTTCGACGTTGGGTTCATAATTCAAGTCCATAGTATAATTTCTATAATTGATTTTTCGATGACAAGTAGAATTATTCTGAAATTATTACGTGGTTTGTCATCTTCTGACAAATGTCGAAATTGGAAAATTATCATGTCAGTCGTCTGTTGATTGCGGGCAGCGCCTCCATGCGCGACTGGCCGTACCAAAAACTTGGTGGTCGAGATCGCCAATGTTTCAAACAGTCTCTTTATTTTTAATTTGTCTATGTCTCAAATTCATATCAGATATCTCGTGTGGTTATTACCTATCAGTACGTACAAAACTGTAAAAAGGATCAAATTATAGATAGCGACACCTATAATCTGTGTGGTGAAGCTTAGACCTGTTATCGTGGAATTTTGAAGACACGAGATTTCGTGAAACTTCAATAGGTCACCGACAGATGTCATCATAGGCCAACCCACGATACCAATAGTCGTACTCCTCGTGCGTTAACGCAATCCAAATAACGAGAATATGAGAAATCTGTTAGGAATCCAAGAGAAATCACCATCCGTCTACAGCCTGTTTCATGGTTTCCCAATCATCAGGACGGCTTGTGGTCTCAAATTCATATCAGATATCTCGTGTGGTAATTACCTATCGGTACGTACAAAACTGTAAAAAGGATCAAATTATAGATAGCGACACCTATAATCTGTGTGGTGAAGCTTAGACCTGTTATCGTGGAATTTTGAAGACACGAGATTTCGTGAAACTTCAATAGGTCACCGACAGATGTCAGCATAGGCCAACCCACGATACCAATCGTCGTACTCCTCGTGCGTTAATGCAATCCAAATAACGAGAATATGATAAATCTGTTAGGAATCCAAGAGAAATCACCATCCGTCTACAGCCTGTTTCATGGTTTCCCAATCATCAGGACGGCTTGTGGTCTCAAATTCATATCAGATATCTCGTGTGGTTATTACCTATCGGTACGTACAAAACTGTAAAAAGGATCAAATTATAGATAGCGACACGAAACTTCAATAGGTCACCGACAGATGTCGGTGACCTATTGAACTTTCACGAAATCTCGTGTCTTCAAAATTCCACGATAACAGGTCTAAGCTTCACCACACAGATTATAGGTGTCGCTATCTATAATTTGATCCTTTATATATATATATATATATATAAATATATATATAAATTGGTAAATATGGATAGGTGACATCTGAGCTCTTTGCATGGTATAGTAACTGCTTTGGTTGTGATTTACATCTAGTTCATATTTGTTCCGTGCATGGAGTTCTCTTGTCGCCGTTCCATGGTTAGGTTTGACAATTCAGTCTGCCAGATGGATGGCTCTTTGGTTGCTGTCAATCACCAGCCATTGCTTCCTTTTTTTCACTGTCCTCATGTCGTCCATTCATTTTGCATCGGCTAAAGTATTTAGCTCTCCTAAATTTAAAAATGGGACACAGCCCTTGAAGGGGAACTCCCAACTTTCCATATGGTCCAAGTTATGAACATTGGAATTAAAATAATTGTATATCATTAACCTACAAAATATTTTTTCATCTCCATGTAAGTAGCACTTATTGTATCACATTACCTATGTAATTAAGTCTTTGTTCTTCTTTTATTGTAGAAAACTTTTATTATCCGCTGATGATGAACCTATAGAGGTTCGAAACATGTTCACCTAATCGATGGTATTTATCTAATCGATTGTTAATATTATATTGTGGAGACGACTTCGAGTTTTTCTTCTTCATAAAATTATACCACTCCACTTCGAGATACAATGGACTTCTACCACAGGTTAATTGTAAGTAAGATTACTTCCATTTTGTTCCATAACCTGTACCATGATCATTATTTTAGATTTTTGTAATTATGCTGAAGATGGGGATCTCAATCTCCGAAATGCATACATTTTTCCGGTAGCCATGCTGTTTTTATTTCGTAGACTACGACTCTCTTTTCCTTCCCATATTATATCATCATTTCTTGTTTGTGAATATTTGAAAATAAACCTTATTATTATCATACTTTTTCATTACCAAATATCATTATTATTGAAACAAACAGAGAGGCATGGAAGGAAGAACCTGAACACAGGAATCTCACTGAGTTTGAATAAATATGCGACGGTGTTCCAGACAGAAACTGCTGCAATACACCACTGCGCAGAAGAACTTTCAAGGCAAGTGGTTGAGAAAAAGACCATCTACTTCAACAGCTGAGCTGCTATAGGTGCAAAGAGTTCCATACAAGTAAATACAAAATTCGTTTGGAACTGCCTGAGATCATTCCTATGATAGCTGACCAGGCAAAACAGACAAACTCTTGTGTGGGTTCCAGGTTACGAGGGCAACAAAGAGGCTCACTCCTCAGCCCGAGTAGGAACACGACGTCTTCTCGATGGCCCTGAACCATGTTTTGAATTAACATCCAGACATGGCTGAGAAAGAAATCACAGGAAAGGTGGCACAAGTCGCCAGGAATGAGAGAGGCGAGAGATTTAATCAAAGAACCTTCGCAAAAATCCACTCAGAACCTACCAAGCCAGGAAAGAAGGACCACTAGGATCATGGTTGGTCTCCTTACAGGGCACTGCAGACTAAAGAACACATGAACAGAATTTAAATTGCAGAAGAAACCATATGTAAGTTTTGCCAGGAAGATGAGGAAACTACAGTTCACATACTATGTCAGTGCCTGTCAAGACATGGGGACCTGAAAATCCACCTGTGGATTATACTGTTAAGGAGGGGACTAGATCAAGATCTGAAAAGGTCGCCATGATGAGGTTTTTAGTCTATAAGCCCAAACAATCGCATCGGATTAATTTAATATTATTATATTCACAAAAACATGCTTCATTCCAGATATAAACTTCAAATCACCAGGTTATGAAGTTGCCTATTCTTCAGATAACTATAACCAGAATGATGGGGTCATTATGCATGTCGATAATGATTCATTGCTTGAGAGCTCCATCGTCTATTAGGTAATATGAAAATATTGCACACGATGATCGAAGGGAAAGATAAAAACTAATAACTGATGCACTATATTTCTCAGCATGTTCTTGCCCACACGAATTCAATGAACACCCATCAGAATATTCAGAGAATTGCTTCAACAATGGAAAACATACCCACTTTCTTGCTGGTGATTTTATTATTGGAATCAGATCCAATATAGACTACAGTGACGATTATCTAAATTAATCCGGAGAATTTGGATATTATTCACTGATGAAGTATACGAGTACAAAAAAACAACATTACTTCATATGAATCACTACCCCACATTGAAGAATTGACACCAAAATTAATGAACTTGTTCAAAAATTATCCCTTCTCTTCACGAAATCGAAAGAGTTAGTTGAAGTCACAAATGTCATTTATAAAACTGAATATTGAAATTGCCATGAATCTTACATATGAAAAATATCAAAGAAACCAAATGGCTGAATAGTAGTGATTGTAAAACCAAAAAATTCATATGCATTGGTCATATCATCTCAACAAAACATGGAATGGATTACGAGAATACACGAAAAATAAAAGAACATTTTTAAATCCATTAATGAAGAAGATTATTGCTTGAATAAGAAATCTGATATCAACAATCTCAATCTCTCAGAATTGTCAAATATAATTTGAAATTAGAACATGAAAGTCAACAACAAAAAAAAACAACTGAACAACTGATTTTTCATATCTCCAAATAATATGTATTGAATTTCAGATCATATTGTACCTTTGTTCTGGATTTAACCGCAAGTTTTGATTTTCATTGTGTTTTAAAAAATACTGTCTGTTTTCTACATTGGTTTTCGTGTGTTTTTTATGAATATTGCTGTTTGTTTTCTGCATTCTCTTCAAATTATCATACAAAGCTACACAGGAAGAGTATATATATAATTAGTATGTATTTTCAATAAGTGACTCGTTTCAACATAATGCTACCTGATACACATATTGCTTTCCATAATTTTAAACCTCAAGATAGTGAGTATCACAAATCTTTCAAATATGAACATATGTTTAATTTATTGTTTTGCATATGTCTTGAGAAAGGAATAAAATCAATTCCGAAAGCTGGATAAGTGACAAATAGTCCCCACATTCAATTCGAGAAACAACAAACTGATTAATGAACAATCAGTCAGTACCACAAAACACTAGATATTAACTAAAAGTAAAGACAAATCAAATTATTTAAAAAAAATTGATTGCTCAGATTGTCATAGAGCATATATTGGTCAAACATCGAGGAAATTAAATGGTCGAATTATTCCCCACAGAAGTGACTCTAAAACGAAGAAAAAATGAAAATGAACTGAATTAATGTCACAATTTTAGAAACTGAAAGTAATTATCATAAAAGGACCTTTCTTGAAATGACTCACATTAATAAAGGAAAACTGCTGGAATAAAAAAATTTATATTGATAACCTGAGTAAAATGTACACCTACATATTGAAACTTGAGATTGATAAATTCCGTTCATTTCTAAATTATAATTCATTCTGAAATTAAGGCTGGCAATGCCAAAACTAAAAACAAAAATAATTCATGTCCTCCTGCATATTTGGCAAGTATGTTCATACTTTTTACAATTTGTATAGATTCCTCAGTTTGTTGAAATCAAGTGAAGGTAACAGTTGCTTCTATCGTGGGAAAAAGCACCCACTTTTTTTTCTTAATATTTTAATTCGTGTCTTGTATTCAACACTTAACTTTTCTCAGTGAAGTGCATGTTTTCTATTTTCAGTTCTCTTCAATCTTAAGTTAGTATTACATAAGGTTCATTGAATAATGTTTTGTTATGGTAACCTTTTTGTCCATAGATCGTAATAGAGAAATAGATTTTTCCCCGAATAACATAGAGTGTTCTTTCAATGTCTCTAGCCTGATAAAAGAATATTTGACTGCAATTGCCATTCCATTTGTATATATATAAAAAGGTGAATTTGGAAATTTTCAGTAACTGTAATATGGCCTGATGAAGTTAAACTCTTGTGTAACTTGTCGAGCTTTCGAAAATTTTATTTTCTTTTTCAAGACATTAATGGGAGGTTTGTATAAAAAAATAGCTGATGCATGTCCTTAAACGTCATAGGAAAAAACAAACAAAAATAATATTTTTTTTTGTTACTGGAATGTTGGATACATTGAAAAACATTGGCGAAAATACAAAAAGAACACACACACACACACAATATTGATTGTAAAAAACTGGACTACTTGAAGCACGAATTTGTTCATGTGCTCCGATTATACATAATTTACTTAGTTTAAACAATTTTTCCTCGTTGAACAGTCACACATGGTTCACTGTGATCACAGAACTGTTCTGTGCGGCTTCTTATAGTCCACCCCTCCCCCTGTTAACTTTTGAACGGTTTGACGTAGAACAATGGGACACGAACCGTTTTGAATTATATCACAGATACTACTCTTTGAAATGAAAGACATTGTTATTGCTCGATAGATGGCGCGGGAGGGCATATTAACTTAAAAAATTTAAATAGCATGGGCCGTGGGGAGTCAAATGGCACATCGTTGAAAATATAATTCAATTATTTTTCCAACCATTTTCTTTTATTTCTTTAATACTTTTTTTCACAATATGCATTTGAAAGGTCAATTTAGCAAAAAAGTATTATGTAGGATATTTAATTAGGTATTGAGATTAAGAAGCAAAATTGTTCTCAATTAATTAATCAGATGTTTGAAATGTCCGCCTAATGTTTCTTGACCATAAAATATTCGATTTGAACATTTTTCCCTAACATTACGTAACATATCTGCAAGTACACCAGCACACACCACTGTTTTTCGTTGTTTAATTTGCGATCATTCGTTTTTAGTATGGAGAGCAGGTGAGTAGTGTTGTAATCATTTATACATTAGAAGGTCTCAAACATCGACAAAATAATCCAACTTCATATAAGTCATTCCTAGGAAACTGATTGATTATCAGTTAACCAAATCCAATAAATGGTAACCGTTATGATTATTGTCATTAAAAATAAATGAATGGGGTATTATTTGGGTCGGAAAATGAATTGATGTATGGATTCAACATCTCTACCTGATTAAGCTTTGATACTCATTCGATAATGAAAAATTATTTAAGTTGTGAATTTTTATTAACCGTATTTCATGTTACTCATCGCAATTGTGATTCCGTAGCACAACCGTGGTTGAAAGTAAAATTGAATCACCTTTTCAACGATGTGCAACTCGACCTCTATGCCTTTCGAAATTTTTAAGTTGATGTGCCCCAAGCGCCTTCTATCAAGTAATTCTAATGTATTTTCTCTCAAAAAGAGGGAGCGGTAATGAAATTCAAAATATTTTCTGTCCCATTGTTTCACATCAAACCCCAATGGAACAAGTTTTAAATACTGTCCAGTAACCTTTCAACTCGACTTGATGAGATATCTGCCCTGCGAATTACTCTCAAACCATCCATAGGCTACCCCACTGATGCCATGCATCCGAAAGATTTATCAGCCCCACATTGCATCAGCTTTGTTATAAAAACTTAACTGGAAACTTTTATCATAAAGAGCTCCGACAAGCTTTGTCGGATCTATTTTGTGCATTTATGCGCCTGAGGAGAGCTAAATGATCGAGAGTTCGGGGCACTGATTCCAATCGATTTAAAAGTAGAACTTTTTCCCGCATACAAGCCATTTTATTAGTTGAGATTTGCATAATACTACCGACATGGGAAATTGGATTTTCGGAAGGTAGCATCTGATACTGTCTCTCGGTGTCATTCGTGAATGAAAAAGAACGTTTCATCCCACGACAATGCAAATGGACTATACATAACTGATCAGAGGCGGTCTGTGCCTCGATGATGGCTTTCGTCGAAACAACAAAGTTTCAGATTCTACGAAGAATAATCCGATAATGTGGGAAAAACGAAAAATTATCTGAAAATCCAGGGAAATAACTTCTTGACTAGGAACTTCCCTTTTAGTCTAATCGACAAGTTGAAAATGGTCTAAAATAGAGATACTGCTCTTGAAACTATGTGTGATAGCTCATTGGATCCGGAATGAAGCCTAGAAAAATGTGCCAAAAGCGTGTATTAGCACATAAAAAATTGCAAAAGTTATAAACAATTAAAGATGAAAAAAAATACATTTCGTTTTTTTTCAATATTTCATAAACTATTAATATTTAAGAAATTTCAAAAAAAGATTCTGAAAGGTGGAAATTTCCAATAGAAAACTCAGCTCCCGGAACTCCATCTCCATTATTTATAATTTTAATTTAACGCTGAAAATGGGTCTCCGCGCGACATTTTTAGGCTGCTCGCGTGGCGTCAAAAGCGAGTACGACACATTAATTAATTTATTTAAGGTATTAAATACTTTTTTTTAAATTTGAAAAAACTATGGTGTATTCGGAACACTATAAATAATTTATTCCCGTTGTGAATTTTACTTAAAGTTGATTTTTCAACAAGTTAAACGATTGTTAACTAACAAAATTTTCTCAAACTTCTGTCTTAATTGTAAATGAAAAAAAAAATGTTTGAATAATTGTCGTAAAAATGTTTCGCTTCGTAGAGCCTTTCTTATATACATACTTAACAAGATCACGCCATGAATGTTAGAAAAATATTCATATTTTGTTTATAATAATGTTTGTACTTGAACAAAAACAAAAAAATCCAAGTAATGTTGTTAAAAAATGTCTTTTTTCTCTTAATCATCATATTATCATTTTTTTATTAACACAAGATATAAATTGATTTGCAAAAAAAAAAACCCGTCATTTGTTGATAAATTTTTTATAAAAAATTGATCATTTCAATATATTTAAAAAATTTACAACTTCATTATATTACAAATATTATGATTTTTGAAAAAAAAAATCCGTAATAACAATTTTTAATTGTTTATAATGGTTTCTTTATATTTCTATTGTTTAAATAATTAGTTGGGATTTTTTTTTTTTTCTAAAAATCATAATTGACAGTCCTCTATGGAGTAACAAAAAAATATTTTTTTTATCAAATTCCATTGTTTATTAACTTACCAATTTTTATAAACAAATTTTTAATTTTTATTTTTTTACAAAAACAATCATATATAATAACAAAAAAACAATTTTTCCGATTTTTATTGTACTTTGGGAATTCGAATTGGGAAAAATTGATTTTTTTTAATTTTTATAATTTAAATAAAATTTAAAAAAAAAAATAAAAAAAACAATGGAATTGATATAAAAAAAAAATTTTTTTACTTTATAGAGAGAATTATGATTTTTAGAAGAAAAAAATCCTAATTATATAAAAAATAGAAATATAAAAAAACTATTATAAACAATTAAAAATTTTATCAAGGAATGTTTTTTTTTCAAAAATCATAATATTTGTAATATGATGAAGTTTGAAATTTTTTTTAAAAATATTGAAATAATAATTTTTTATAAAAAATTTATATAAATGGAGGATTTTTTTTTTTTGAATCAATTTATATCTTATTATAAAAATCGAGAATATATGATTAAGAAAAAAAAATATTTTTTTGCATTACTTTTTTTTTTTTGTTCAAGTACAAAAATTATTATAACAAAGTATGAATATTTTTTAAATTTTTATGGAGTGATCTTGTTGAGTATGTATATAAGAAAGGCTCTACGAAGCAAAAAAATTTTACGACAATTATTTAAACATTTTTTTTCATTTACAATCAAAACAGAAGTTCGAGAAAATTTTGTTAGTTAACAATCGTTCAACTTGTTGAAAAATCAACTTTAAGTAAAATTCACAACGGGAATAAATTATTTATAGTGTTCCAAATACACCATAGTTTTTTCAAGAAAAAAATAATATTTAATACCTTAAATAAATTAATTAATGTGTCTTACTCGCTTTTGACGCCACGCGCGCAACCTAAAAATGTCGCGCGGAGACCCATTTTCAGCGTTAAATTAAAATTATAAATAATGGAGATAGAGTTCCGGAAGCTTATTGGAAATTTCCTCCTCTTTCAGAATCTTTTTTTGAAATTTCCTAAATATCAATAGTTTATGAAATATTGGCAAAGAACGAAATGCCATTTTTTTTTCATCTTTAATTGTTTATAACTTTTGCAATTTTTTATGTGCTTAATACAAGCTTTTGGCACATTTTTCTAGGCGTTACTCCGGATCCAATGAGCTATCACACATAATTTTAAGAGCAGTATCTCTATTTTAGACCATTTTTAACTTGTCGATTAGACTATTTCTCGGAACTTTCAGGATTTCAAATATTAAAATCAAAGCACTTGATATTCTGGATGAAATTAAATTCGGTTTTGACTTGGTATTCAATTTTTCTTTATGTATAGGTTGAGGTGGTATATGCCCGAAATATATTTGCGGAAATCGTTTCGTATATATTGTACTTAGTTAATCTAAGTAACATAATTAACTGAGCCAAGTACAATATATATAAAACGAAATCTCTTTTGCATTTATTTTTGAAAATGTATTTACAAGTTTTCCTCTCGAAAATATATTTCGGTCATATGAAAATATCAGAATGGTGATTATAAAAATTTAAACAAGAGAGCCATGTGAAGTGTAATATTAGAAAACAAGGGACTTGAGAGTCTCTTCACAAAAAATCCAATATAAATTGAAACAAGTGGTAGCCCACAAGCGAACGTTGAATGATATCCACCTGCAAATCTATGCAAACTTCCTTCGTCAATGGAAATTGATTGCAAATGTTTCTTACTGATAAACTTGATTATGTTCAATTATTCCAGGTCAGCCCAACAATCGGTATATCGGTTTCAGGCTTTTGGCCTTCATCAGTACTTTTTCCTGCGTACAGGTTATTAAGGTTGAGGATCTTTTCATTTGTGTTGGGTCTCGCTTCGGACAGAGGTCTTCTGATCTCTGACTGGTGACTACTCCGTACTGAGGATTGTTAGGCGGACCTGGCATAAATGAAACATAATCAATTTTATCAGAAAGGAGCATTCACAATCAATTTTCATTGTCTATGAAAGTTTGCATAGATTTTCAGATGGATATCATTCAACGTTATGCGTGGTATTTGCCAGGAAAGTAGTTGTTTTTTGCTTTTCCACCACTTGTTTCAATTTATATTGAATTTTTGTGAAAAGACTCTTAAGTCCCTTGTTTTCTATTATAAAATTAGTGTTTACAATGAACGATCTTGAAAATAAAACAAATATTTTGTAGTGCTTAGGAGTTGAGGGTGTATTTATTAACTACCAATATGGATAACACTCCATAAGACGCCATGTTAACAAAGTGAAGTCACGAAAATCAGTCTGTAGGTAATGAGGTAGGTAATGAGCATTAATTTTGAGTTTCCTCTCCTTTCGAAGTGGAAAATATATCAGTTATCTGTACGTATACGAATTTTATTTGGAATTAGACTTCCCTTTGTACAATTCAGAAATATGCAAGTATGCAAAATCATACAACTAAAGAACAAATCACAAAAGTTTGAAATAATATCCAGGAATGAATGATAGATGTTTTAATGAATGAGCACACATTTATGTCTGCTGCAGACTCTGATACTTGATTTTCGAATCCGTAAGATCATCTCGCTTGATTGCAGCTAACCATGAAGATCTATTCATCGATAAGTAATTTTTACTAGTCAACTTGTTATTTCAAACTGTTGGCACCGAGTAAAACCCGACTCTATCCCTGTTTCACAGTTGAGCTACAATGCAAGTAACTGGCATTTTCCTTCAGTTGAAGCACGAATTATCTAGAGAAACTACTCAAATTCGCATAGAAAATAACAAAATACATACGTTTACTGCTATGGTCACGAATTTGTGTGCCCTCAGCCGCCATATTGCTTTCGTTTTGACAGATCGCTGGACACGTGAAAAAAAAAGTAACAATTTTGTGGTTATGTTACCATAATGAGAATTTGTAACAAATGAAATAGGCTTGTCATATTCCAACATTCATTCACGTGGAATAATGACTACTAGAACGGGATGGACAAACAAAATCGCGTCTTCGATTTATATATTTCTTGGCGCATGCGCATTTACTTTCAGCGCTCGATTTTTAAAATCAATGTTCAATTGTTTTGGGTATCCTTATTATCCATTTTTGAAGTGAATAAATATATGGTGTACTCATATACGCGCGTTAGAATTTATACTTCTTTGTCGTGAAATTACTCAATTTTTTCTTTAACACTTTCATATTTGAATGACAGACAACGATATGTGTTAGTCCATTACTAAGATGTCTAAAAACCATGGTGTAATCACTTATACCTGTAAAATATTGGCACAAACTGGGGGACACTAGCCCACTTGATAAAGGGAGTTATCTGGAGACAGACCACACAGGGTGTTTTTGTGATTTGTGTCTCTGATCCGTTCTGTGATTGTGCTTTTGTCGCTTTAGGGTTATGTCAATTCGTTGTGAAATTTCAGAAGAACAAACTATTCAATGTGCATGTATGTCAGTGTTATATAGAATTTTCGAGAAGTGTTCTTTCCGGAATAATTCTAATTATGAACAATTGTAGTGTATACCAAATTTGTATGGTTAATTTTCTGTTGATCCGGCTCCACCGAGTTGGTACTTATGTATTTCTATCCCATCAACACAAATTCAAAGTCGATGCTTGTTCTGCAGATTTGTGGTGTTTTTGAATTAACAAAGTACTCCATAATGAAATATCGAATTCAGTCCATATTTTGAATGTACGTGTGGAATAATTATGTTCCGTGTTGGTCTGTTAACTGAATCATGAACTGTGGTTATCTCATGAAACTCAAGATTTCCAAATGTTTCATATTCTTTTTCAAAGCCTGAATGTTGAAGAGTTTGAAAAATTGGTAAAATTTTGGTTTATACATGAACATAACACTGAGCGTGTATCACACCTTGTTAAAAAATCCATTCAGCACTGTAATTCTTATTATGAACAATTTCATGATATTTGTTCTCTAAAGATTTTGGAGTATACTGTCCTGCTTCACTAGCCAAGATGAATACGTACAAGAGAAACTTCGAAATACTTGTATAAGGCACTCATACAGATCAAAGACATACGACAATTTCTCTCAATATATATAGGCATTAATATTTTGAATTCAGAAGACAGGTTGTTTCAATATTTCTGAATCCGCTTGTTATCTCATAGTAGATCTGTACAGTGTTCCGGAATATACGAGTATGTCATCGCAAGTACAACGTGGTTTTCTTCTATAACATGGTCAGAACATTCAATTCGATCCTTGTACATATCGAAATCCACAAAACCTTGAATAATTTCAGAAAATCCTAGATTATATCGAAAGGAACAATACTGTTACGATAATAAGTAGAGTACGCTCCTCCGTATTTTTACGGTTGTTTATCGCAGAGCTAGACGGTGTAACTGTCGGGAATTTCCAATGACAAACATGCAATCATCTAGGTGTTTGCGCAAAGTGCTGAGATTTTGGAAGCCTAGGATGAGGGTATATAAGGTCAGGTGTGTCAGTGATTCATTCAAATAGTAATTCAGTCACAGCGAGTTCAAGGTGAATGTAGCGCAGTGAAGTAGCGGTACATTGCGGTACATTTTATTAGTAAACTGTGATCGAGTATTTCATTGTCAGAGAGCATTATTGTATTTCCAAAGTGTTATAATCAGGCATTGAATTAATCGAGTATTTTCAATAAAAACAAACCCAGTTTCGTAATATTATGAAAAATATTTTAAAATTCAATTCTCCGGATTTTTATTCTTTTCTTTCCAGTTGATTCATCATTCTGTTTATTATATAAATATCTGGAATAAATATCAACAAATCCTATGAGAAATTCTGTTATTTTCTACTGTTTACATGGAAGAGCGTTTCCGGCGGAATGTCGCCATCTTGTTTCCAATTATATAAAGAAAAATGCTGTGAATAGAGACGCTATTATGATCACGGAGATGTTGTGGTGTTACTCAATTTCCCTAAATGGAAAATTGAAAATGGCATCGCACAATGAAATGTAATTTCTTAACATATGTTACTCTAACCCCCCATTCACCGTTTCGCCATGACATCCCGTTCCTCTGAATTCAATTACCCAGCAGTCACATAGCAAGCAACCTTCCTGCCGGCAGACGTATCCGTCTCAATACATCATGCAGATAATGACTCTTTCTTTTTTCAGCTCCGATTAGCAGCGCTGAACGAAGCGTACACCGGCGACGTGCATGGAGTACGCGGTGCAGATTACGCGTGTTATCGGGAAGCGCGCAGAGCCGGCCTCAGGGGAACCTATAGGGCGCTGATGTCGTCGAGGGTGCAGAACGTCGATTCCATCGTGAGGCAAGCTGACAGGAAGCTACCTGTATCTAATCTCCGGGGAGAGGTGCTCTTCAATTCATGGTGAGTGAGGGTTTGGTCCTTCGGTCACTTACTATCGATCACTCGGATGATATTAACATGAAGGTGCGGTTAGATTTGAATACGCGTGCACTGAACCATCGAGAAAACACAGCCGTGAAGCCCCTTTCTGATTTCTAAGACTCAGCCGGCATATCTTTGTAGGTGAAGACAGGAATGGACTGTGGAATAGTATATCATTCAACGAGCGAGAAATGTAGACATTACTCGTGAGAATGAAGTTTGTCGTGAATCATTCGAGCGAGTAATGGCTATTTCTCGCGAGCAGAATACTATACTTTTTCTGTGACTTATATCAGGACTATTTGAAAATAAGATTCATTTGTGAAGGGAAATCCTGAAAGAGTGTAATTCATTTAATTGCATAATGGGAAGTTTGTATCGGATGAAAAAATCTATGATAATATTTCGAAAAATTTCAAAACATAAACAAAATCATTTTTTGTAAATGAAATCAATAATAAAATTGGAACAGTTGGAAATCATAACTGAAGGTATCGAGGATGCTATATCCAAATTCACATTTCCATTTTTCATTTCCGAAGTGATCTGTGCAATGAATGTTGTGAGATATTGCTGGTACTGGTAGACGGTTTCATTGAACCCAAGATTTTTTCTGCAGTATTCATTTTATTTTTCATCGAATCATCTATGTATCCTTTCGCCACAGATGTTGACTTCCACCCTCCATGCCTCTTCAAAGAAGTGATATATCCACTTACATCCACTAGCATGTGGCAGATGATCTATAAAAGATATGCCCAGTATATAGTTCTGGATTTGGAAGTTTCAAAAATTTGTTTTACCATGGCTCCGAATTTATTTATTCCAATTCTTTAATTGGTGCATTTACCTTTCTGATAATTCAAAAAAAAAATATCTGTTAATATATTACTCGGTCGTAGCGTGATATATTTAATACAAATATGGCGAAAAGGCTCAGTTATGGTGAACTTCCAAACAATTTTCGTTTTGGTGTTTGGTATGGTGACTAATATAGCCGATCCAAGATGTTTCAAGTCCCCTATTTTCATAGAGTGCATTTATTCGCACGACAAGCTCCCATGGTTCCCATGATCAGTGCAACCTAAAAAAAAGATACATAAAAAATATTTCCTATTTTCGTTATTTTATTCAATTTCAATCAGTTTGATAATTGTTAAATCAGTGGTTGGAAAAGAAAAAAAACCTCACCGGCGCCGGCGTGATCCAACTCACGATCACTGGATTGAAAGTCCAGAGCTTAAGCTATGTGCTACCGAGGTGCTTGCAAATTAAAATGATATGACGCTATTCAAGTTCCTAACTAGGTTCTCTCATTTTGTTAAGTAACTTTTGAAAAATTATCAATTTCTCACCTTTATCGGAATATATATTTCGTCAGGAGCTTCATTTATGAATGAATTTATTTCATCTGGGGTGAATGTTTGAGCCTTTCTCGGTATATAACCATCGGATTTACGTTTAAAAAACGCACGTAATTTTGAATAACGTTCTATGTTGACGTCGTTTGATTAGAATGGTACTTCTTAACATTGAATATTGTGTCCAAAGCGAGGACGATTTATATTTTTCAGCTAATTGGGGAAAATATGCTAGAAGTTCATTTTCCAAAACGAATTCACATTATTTTTCTTTCGCCAATCCATGAAAATTGCATATATCGTCTCAAATTTTTTTCTGGATTTATTTGGTAATAGATTTGAAGATGTTATTTTCGCCGCACTACACATTTCTGGTGGGGTACACTCGTTGTCACTTTCCGAATCCATCTTTTTCTTCTTGTTTTTTGTTAGAAACTATAATATTTTACAAAACGAACTGTCAATTCGATGATTATAACGTTTGAGAACAAGTTTGAAGTTGTTAAATTCTCAAGGCATACTTGCGAATGGAAACAATTCAAACACAACTGCACAGTAATGAATATGCTCATCTGTGATTGGCTTCAAAGTGTTGAGTAATGAATCTGGTTCAACTGAGATTGCTTCGAACCTGTTGAGTAATAGATCATTACCTACTCGTGGACGAAACTAGAGTTCATTACTTATCAAGAAATGGTCATATAAATGACGCTTTTTTCAATGGTCATAGAAAAAAATCATTACTCACAGTAACTACCGTTGATAACTTTTCATTCATAATGTCACGTAGCAGATTCAGATAATTAATATACAGCGTATTTCGAGAGAACGGAACCACAGATCATGAATACAGTGTTGTCGCTTGTATCAAAGAGTAGTAGCTACTTTGTTATTTCACATGAAACACCCCTTATACGATATCATTTTTGAATTCTTTATAGTATTTCCCATAACTTTTCCTTATAATTTCCTTCTACCCTTGAATTATACCGAATTTTTTACAACGCAAATTCACAAAGTATTGCAATTAGGGTCATGGCTCACTTTCAGCATACAGAGAGACGCTCAAAAGTAAGTTCCTTCCCAAGACTCATGAAAATGACTAGAACTCAGTTTTTTTTCAATGAACACTCATTTATATTATGAAATGTTTGAATCGTGAAATGCAAGAAGTATCAACGTCAAACATATGTATTAATGAATGTAGAGAGATGTAATGGTGCTGAATCCTTTCAATAAATGTTGACCATTAGCTTCCGAACAATTTCTTTTCTAATTCCTGAAACACTCCTGGTAAATATTTGAAAACTTGGGAGTATATTTCTTTGCATTTGTTTTGGTGAGGATCTTTAATCAAAATTTCACATTTTGTGTTGCTCAAATGGAGACCACTAAGCTTTTCAAATTCTTTGATTTTGCATATATTATGAATCAAATTTTTACTTTTCCTGATAAGGTGCAGTCGCCTAGATACCATTCGTTGAAGGAAGACTTCAATTCTTTGGACAATTTTTCGGTAGCGATGTAGAATAATGGTGGCCAAGAGAATCGCCTTGTTGAACTCCTATTTCTGATTTGATCATTTCATTTCCGAAAAGTAAGATTGATGGATTGCGGTAACACTGCCAAACAAACCTATATCATGTTGGTAATACATTTCTCGCTAGTTGTAATAAAAAATATCTATGAATAGCATTGAATGCATTTCGGAAATCTCACTTGATCATGATTAAGGAGTGTCTGGCTGGTTCAATATATTTCGTTGCTGCGTATATAACGGCCTCTGCCCCCTTTGGAATCCCAAAACCAACTTGTTGTGGTCTAAAGCGGGTACCCAATGTTGTCTTCATTCCTTCACAAATTATTTTTGGCGTTATTCTTCTAAATACCCCTCCTGATGCGACGGGGTGGATTTCACCATCTTTTTTTTAAACCAATGAGATTAGCTCCGTATAACCAACAACAAACTTTTTGTGGAACTGATCTTCTGCATAATATCGACCAATTTTGAAATGCTATTCAGAAGTTGGGTGCCATATGCAGCATTTTTATCGTTTATCAAATCTTTCAAATGTTGTGGAGTTATACCATCTAGGCCTCCTGATGAACCACAAGAAAAACTTTTATTAGCTTTTTCAACCTGGTTAACTGTTGTTGGCGGATCAGATTCTAGTATTTCTTCTTTTGAATTGGAATTAGGAAAATTAGGATCTGTTCTGATAGGTGGATGTTTTTCTCTGAGTGAAATTAGAGAATTTTGATCGAAGGGTGCTAATCCTTTTTCAGAGGTTAAAATACGTATTGCTCCTTGGACATCATATTCTGCGATTTTCGTATCAATAATTTTCTTCAATGTTTCTCTATTATTTTTGGATATATATTGTATATAAATTCTCTCTCTACTTTTATATAGTGGTGTACCTGATGCCATATGATTTTCGATATTCTTCTTGATAAGTGTCACATATACTTTCCGTGTTTCTCGAGTGTCGAATGATAATCCTAAAACTGCATATGCGAACTTAGTTAATTTTTCCCAGCTGTCAATCATTTATTTTAGCGACTTCTTCGATACAAGAAGACAAATTTTCGGATATTACATTGCGAGCACCTTTTGGTATACGTCTCATTATTTTGATATTGCGTTCTGCTTTTGATAAGTAAGTGACAAATTGTTCTGTATTTGGATCTCTTCCGCAGTCTTGTACTTCATCGTCTTTGTCGAATGATTTGCAATAACGTAAATGTTGTTTTACTCTTTTATATATTTTGGAAAAGCTGGTTCCTGAATGAGGGGCACTTCCCCATATTCTCTTCATGGCAGTTGCAGGTACTGCCGTGGCCACCTCGAAATGCTGGAGGTTCATCTGGATGGCCCTCATTCCACCCATAATTTTTTTTTGTTGTTTGTTCGGTACCCTAAAGAGACCCTTCTCAATCCTCTTCAGTACCTTGGAAAAATCATAAACTGTTGGAGATTACGACAAAATGCGAATTATTTATATAACACTCTCTATGTTATATATTTCTTGTGATAAAAAGTGTGCTATGTAGATATAAAAAATGACATGTAAAAAAATTATTACTTTTTGACTTCTATCGATTATATTAAAAACGTTTATATTGAGTATGAAGAAGTATATCTAACAGAATATCTAACAGGTTGAACAGAATATATCTAACATGAACAAAATCAGCCGAGGAAGCCAGAAGTTGTCTTCCTTCCCTCTAGGTATTTTGGCTCATTTGTTTCCACGATAGGGGGCAGAGGAGTTGGTCTGGACCTGTGGTGCCCCCTGCATAGGGCTAAGACTGATAACTGTGAAATTACGCCCTGTTTTTTGGAAGGCCCCGATGTGGCACTGTTTCATTTAAAACCCCGGTGCCATGCGTTTGTCGCCACGGCGCTCACAGCTTGGATTTAGGTCTGTTTGCAAGAGCCTCGGTGGTCGATTTTCGCGGCCAGCTATCCTAATGTCTACAAAACTGTTTCTTTCGCAGTGTGGCCTCGATCCGTTCACCCTAAACCCAAATACAAAATATAAAGGAATATGTAAAAAGTAGTAGTGAATTAACTGATAAAAACTGACTTCAACTGTAATTATGAAAGTGATAACCCATCTTGATGGCATGATACCATGTCATTTGCCTCGACTATACAGGGTGTTTCATAATTTAATGCTGATCCTGAAGGGCAATAATCCTTGGAGGATTTTAAGAAAAATTCTTCATATGAACATAGGTCCGCAACCACTTTATTTCTGAGATTCAGGATGTTGAAATTTAACAAAAATATCAGTTCTTCCCCATTGTCTCTGAAACTGCTTTGGCTTTCCTTTCAATTTTGGTACATGCAAAGTACGCATAAAATTTTTTTTTTCCATGATGAAGGATTTCTTAATTTTCATCATTGGCGTCCCTGTTAACATGCCCTGTCATATTTTTTATCAAAATAATGATACCCCACTGTCTTTTTTTCCAAATGAATATTATTTTTGTAATTGTCCTTTTTCTTCTCATAAAAATGTTTTAATGCCTTTTTTCGTCCGGCGGACGGTTTTCGATTTAGAAAATAAAATACATTCATTTGCTTGTCCCTATTCGATTTTTTCTCTCAGTCCTAATTCCACAATTGTGGTAACCAAAGGATCTGGGCAAGATTTTTATAATTTCATGGTAACTATTATTTAGTTTTTGTAATGAGAACGAATAAAAATACATTTTTATTTTTAAATACATAACTATTATGAACAAAAAATACCAAAATCAAATTAACTGTTCAAAATGTCCGCCTCCTGCAAATATGCACGCTTCAGCCCTCCTCGACATTGACTCGCATACTCTTTGGAAAATTCCTGGAGTATTCCTTATTGCTTCACAGGAAACTATTACGCGGTTTCGCAATTCTTCCTCAGTTAAAATTGGTTGATTGTACACCAAAGTCTTAAGATGTCCCCAAAGAAAATAATCAAGACTGTTTAAGTCTGGGATCTAGCTGGCCATGACTCTGTTCCTCCACGACCTATCCAGCGATTATGAAAGTTTCGGTTTAAATATTCGCGTGCCAGAGCACTAAAATGAGCAGGTGTACCATCGTGCATAAACCACATGTGATTTTGCATTGAAATAGGAACATCTTCCAACAGAACTGACAAATTATCTTCAAGAAATCGGCGATAATTTTGTCCATTTAATCTGCGTGGTGAAAAAAGGTCCAAATAGGTAATCTCCAATAATTCCAGCCCAGACATTTAATGAGAACTGCTCCTAATGATGAGATTCCACGATTGCATGCCCAAAAATTATTATAATGAAAATTTCTGATCCTGTTTTTAGTAAAACTAGCTTCATCCGTGAATAAAATTCAAATAAAGGATTTTCGGTTACTTTTTGGAGAAACCATCGGCAGAAATTCACTCGTAATGGAAAGACTCGAGGAAGTAGATCCTGAACCCGTTGAATGTGATAGGGATATAATAAATAATCATGAAGAATCCTCTATACTAGAATATGGGCGATATTCAAATTATTGGCAACTTGCCTCGTACTTATTTCAGGATTTAAAACAGCTACCTCAATTGCTAGAGTTCTTGCAGTCCGATATGCTCCTTTCAAGTGATGATTTGGCTCAAAACTTTCTGTTTCATATAATCTTCTGTGGGTGCTTGGAATCGTCCCAGCATCAGAAACCATTCTATTTGGGAAGCGCTCTTGATACAGTCGCCTGGCTTCATATGCGTTCCCATCAGCAAGCCCATACAAGTAATACATGTCTGCTGATTCGGTATTTGTAAAAATTTTCATGTTTTTAAAACGTTGATAATATGACGTATCCAGCTCAAGAAGTGTCAAAATTTTTTTTGTTGAAAACAACGAAACTCTTCAACGGCTGATTTCGCATAGGGATAAGTAAGCAAATGAGTGCATTTTATTTTCTTACTCAAAAACCGTTCGCCGGACGAAAAAAAGGAAGAAACCATTTTTATGAGAAGATAGAGGATAATTACAAAAATGATATTTATTTGGAAAAAAGACAGTGGCGTATCATTATTTTGATCAAAAATATGACAGGGCATGTTAACAGGGACGCCACTGATGAAAATTAAGAAATCCTTCAACATGGGAAAAATGTATTCTTATGAGTTCTTTGCATGTTTCAAAAATGAAAGAAAGCCAAAGCGGTTTCAGAGATATTGGGGAAGAACTGATTTTTTTGTTAAATTTCAACATCCTGTATCTCAGAAATAAAGCGGTTGCGGACTTATGTTCATATGAAGATTTTTTTTTTAATCTTCCAAGGATTATCGCCCTTTAGGATCAGCATTCAATTATGGAGCACCTGGTTATATAACAAGAAGAATTGATTATGTCTTGAATCATGAACAGACATGATTACTGTGATGAAGCTTTCACAATTTTTCATATTCCCGATAACTTACCAATTGGGAATCCAAATGACCTTGACAACTCTTTTAAATGTACACAAGTATATTTCTATTTTACCGTTAGAAGTGGGGCCAATTATGGTTTCAATATTGCAACAAGAGGTAATATCTCCTATTCTGAAATCCCAATGGTCGAACTAATTTTTGAGATTTTGAAACACACTGCACACTATTCATAATCATAATTTTCAGGTCGGAAATGTTCAGAGGAGATGGTGCCCCGTTCCCTCACCCCCCTCGAATCTACTCTTTCAGTGGCAAAAACGTTCTGACCGACTTTTCCTGGCCCCACAAGGCGGTATGGCACGGCGCTCTCCTCAACGGCGAACGAGCACTGGATACATCTTGCGACGCCTGGCAATCATCTTCGCGAGAGAAAATGGGGCTAGCGGGTAGCCTGAAAGGGCTAAGGCTGCTCGAACAGACCCCTTTCAGCTGCGACAAAAAGCTCATTTTGCTGTGCATAGAAATTACGACAGAATTGTTTGCTCAAAGGAGGAGGAGGGACAGCAACTACAGGTAAGAAATTATTCTTTCACTAATTACAGTTCTCAATTCACTCGGAAATAATTTGATAATAGGTGTGAGTTGTCAACGAATTTTCATTCACAATTTCTGGGAGAAAAAAAAAGTTGTGCCCCATCAAACCGGTGGGAGAATATTCGAGCCATCAAACAAACGTCCGATTATTTTTTGGCCGTATCTTGGCAGCCACCCCATTACTAAACACCCATTTTGAGTGCAGCAGCGACCGTAGGATATCCTTTGTCATCGGACACATTTATTGAATGAATTGCTTGTATATGAAATTTTGAGATACCCTATATCTCTTATATATTTCCAAATATCATTGGGTAATGAGTTATATTCTGAAAAATGTGTTAATGGTATACATGCAATATTTATTTTTGTGATATTTCAGGGATAATGCGTGTTATATTAAAATTCAATCAATTATGACGTATTCATTGTTACCAATATGTCACAATCAACGGGCAGCCTGTACCTACATAAGGAACATACCTACATACCTGTACCTACATAAGGAACTCCCAGAAAAAGTATTTTACAGAAAATCGCCGAGACACATCGATTTTTGTTTGAAGGGGGACACACTTTGACGAGAAGAAGATTATACTTCAACCCCCTACTCCCCAGAGCAACCCCCTCTATAATTTTAATTGGGAATGAGATACATCATTGTGAAGGTAATTCAATTCTGATACTAGCAATGCAAAATTTTCTGAATTTGAAAAATGCGTGCTCGAGTTATTCGAGTTCGAATGGTGCATAGGTGAAGTGAGTAAATAAATCATACGAAATAGATTATCAAACATTTATTCACAAAAAATGTTCAAAATGACTGCGATCAACTCCCAGACAGTAGTGGAGTCGATTTTCAAATGCCTCAAGCACCATTGAAACTGTTTCTCTGGTAATTGCCGGACATTCAGTTATAATTCTTCTTTCCAAATCGTTCAGGTCAGTAGGTTGAGTTTTATCAATAACGGATTTCAAATGACCCCAAAGGAAAAAATAATTGGGTGCCAAGTCCGGCGAGAGTGCTGGCCATTCTATTGGACCTCGACGACCTATCCATTTGTTTGGAAAAGTTTGGGATAGCCATTCTCTCACCTATAATAGGAAATGAGGTGGTGCCCATCTTGCTGGAAATAAGTGTTATCTGCGAATAGATTTGAATCACCATCATCATCAAGGTCCGTGTTGAGAGCATCCAAAATGAGTGGTTCAATCAGATTCTGCATTATATCCAAATAAACCGCACCATTTAAATCACCTTGGATAAATATTGGGCCAATGATTTTATCACCCAGAATCCCTGCCCACACATTCAACTTTTGAGGCCATTGTGTGTGCTCTTTTCTAAGTAGGTTCTGACTCCAATAGCAAGAGTTGTGTCTGTTCACTAACCCGTTCAAAAAAAATGAACACTCATCACTGAAGCAAATATGCTTAATGAATCCGTGATTCCTCTGTATCATTCTTGTTACATTTTCGCAAAATTCAGATCGTCTGTCGTAGTCATCCTCATTCAGTTCATGGTGAAGATGCAACTAACCATGTTTCCTAATACTCACTTGTGAGTTACGTTTCTGTTTTCGGGTCTCTCATTGAAGATCCGAGCTGTTGCTCGTGCACACTCATTTTGAGCAGCAAAAATAAAAATCATTTCAACTTCCTCGTCTTTTGTGTAAACCATCGCGATACAAGTAGAATTGTTGAAATACGTAGTCACTTTTCGATTCTACACTATCGCCATTTCACAAAAAAATGGTTCTCAGAGATTAGTATTTCTTCTTTGACAATCATGTTTTGAACAAAAAACTGGAACGTGTACTCGGTGAGCAAATAAAATAAGACAATCGGTGGATAATTACGACTGAACTGTACTACTGTCTGAGAGACAATGTTAGAGATCATTTTGAACATTTAAACTCGGATATCTCGAGAACGCCTCATTCAAATTCAGAAAATTTTGCACTGCTAGTATCAGAATTGAATTACTTTCACAATGATGTATGACACGACCCTCATTACCTATTAAAATTATAGAGGGGGTTGCTCTGGGGAGTAGGGGGTTGAAGTATAACATATCTTCTTCTCGTCAAATGATGTCCCACTCCAAACAAAAATGGATATGTCTCGGCGATTTTTTGTAAAATAATTTTTCTGGCGGCTATTGAGGTTGGATAGTCGTAAGTGGACTACCTGGTATACAGTTAATAGGTACTTTTTACCAAAAAATAAACCAGCGAAAAAAAAACTGAAAAGCAAAAAATCAAATGAATCTTTCAAGTCTTGATAACTAAAATCCTGAACTAATGTGAGTAACTAATTTCATGTCGGCGCCAAACAAACAAACAAACAAGCGAATTAATTACCTAAAACGTAAAATGATGGCAGCGGGGTGCGCGGCGACGTCCTGTTCCTTCGCCGGAAATTTCCGAGCGTTCTCAAAGTAATATCGGCGAGACAGCTACCCGAACGGGCACACGTCGTTGCGAGTGGTCATGCGGAGAGCGCATTTTTGGAATGTTATTGTTTATCGCTGGAGATTTCACGTTGCAGTTTTATATTATTTTGTTTTGATCATTTCTATAAAGTAATTTAATGAACTTCGTTGATTGTTTGTTTGGCACCGACTCAAAATCAGTTACTCACATCAGGTTAGGAGCTTAGTTATTAATACTAAAAAGGTTCATTTTAGTTTTTTGCTTCTCAGTTTTGTCTTGTCAGTTATTTGTATAAATATTGTATATTATCAATTCTGTATTAAAATTAGTTCACTTTTTATTTTTTCTGTCCTGCTCAAGGCATTAGCTGTTGTGGTGATGTATTTCTAAATAAATAAAATAAATAAATAATCAACCTTTTCCTTAGGCTTCAGTGGAGAGAATTGGGACAACAAGAAAAACATCAACAGTCGTTGGAACTGTACAACTATATATTTTTGAATTATTATTTCATGATTTCTTATTCTTTGCGTCCATATGGTGATGAAAATATTTCACCAATATTTACGAAACAACATTGAAACTTCACAATATTCTGCGAATATTCTCTAAATATATTGTTGGCCAAATTGGACACTTTTAAAGAGAAAGTCCTGTTTTTAAACTAAATAGATGAAAACTGATGGCTGTGTCTGAGGGTGAATTTTTATGACAAACTCAATAGTGGAAACCGCATATCGATATCTATCATCGTTTCTGAGTCACAGCATGTTTTTCGAAAATGTGCATTTTCGAAAAGTTGCTGTAACTTTTTTCTTGTAAAAAATTCTTTGTTTCTATGAAACCATTACCAGGACACCTTTTTACGTGGAATTCAATGGTTTAGGTAATTTATTTTTTCAAATCATATATCAATAGTTATTAATGGAGAAATTTTTTTTTAAATAGGACAATATATCTGCATATTTTGATAGAACTTGGAATTACCATTCCAAAAATATAGCACACTTGATGTTTTGCTAGTCACCTTTGAAATGCAAAGCTTGAACAAGTAGGCTTTGGACGACTCGGCGATAAAACAGAATGCAAATGTTTACTGGTAGCTGTCAAATTTTGATTTAAGCAGTAAAGACGCTCCATAATTCGTGGTTTTTGTTCATTTTTCAAACACATTTGCAATATAATATGAGAATTATGAAAAATGGGATATGATGAGAGTCTGTCTTATACAAACCGGGAAAAATGCAGAGGCAGCAAGCAATTTGTACCACGAGAGGTATCCAGAGAGAAGACAACCTTTTAGAGACATTTTCATAAGATTGCGACACAACCCAATTGATGGTGGTCAATTTGGAAAGAAAAAGCCAAAATTATATGCATCAAATAGGGATAGGGAGTTGGAAGAAATGGTTGTTTTAGGAGCTGTTAGAAATAATCACAAAACGTCAACGCGAAATTTAAAAATATCAACAGGCCTACCAAGAACTAACGTAAGGCGGATTTTGAAAAAGCTCAATTTCATGCAATACAGTACCAGAAGTGCTCGATTTTTCGTTAAATTGTGTTTTTACAGACGAAGCTTATGTAAGCAGTGCCGGCATTTTCAACCGCTACAATTCTTATACTTGTGCACAACAAAATCCTCCTTCTATTGGATTCAGTGTATGGGCAGGTGTTTTTAGGGGTAGAATTATCGGCCCGTTCATTTATAATGAACATCTCAGAGGTATTTAGAAATTTTAAGGCAACAAATTGAACCTCTTGTTGATGAATTGCCGCTAATGGAGCTCAGGAAAATATATATAGACGGGGCTCCGCCTCACAATACTGCGATTGTCAAAAAAAAATTTGTTTGCAAATTTTGGCAATAATTTGATAGCCAACCAAGGACCCAACCGTTGGCCGGCCAGGTCACCGGACCTAACGCCTATGTACTTTTACCTCTAGGGAAGGTTGAAAGATCTTATTTTTAAATTGCCGACCAACTCTAGACACGAATTGGAAGCGGCAGTGATGTAAAGTTTTGCTTCTCTCACTCCCATTGAACTAATTAATTCGGCAAGAAATTTTCGAAAAAGGTGTGTGTAGGAGAAGCTGGTAGACATTTCGAACACCTCCTCTGAAGAAATATTTTGTTCTTGTTTGTTCTTTATTATCAATATTATTGGAGTTTCATTTATTAGTAGTACTTATAGTATACATTGTTATCAGTTTCATTAAAACTATCAGTTTCAATTACTGATGTAAACAGCTTTGTTGATATTTGATAGCTACTAGTGAACAGTTGCTTTCTGTTTTATCGCCGCGTCGTCCAAAGCCTACTTGTTCAAAGTGTGCGTTTCAAAGTCTACATGAAAAAATCCAAAAGCTCTGCATTTCAAAGGCGACTCAACAAAACATCAAGTGTGCTACATTTTTGGAATGGTTATTTCAAGCTCTATTGAAATACGCAAGAATATACAGGTTGTCTCATTTAAAAAAATTATTCCATTAATAACTATTGATATATGATTTGAAAAAGTAAATTATTTCCACCATGGAATTCTACTTAAAAAAATGCTCCAGAAATGTTTTCATAGAAACAAAGAATTTTCGACATGAAAAAAGTTACAGCAACTTTTCAAAAATGCACATTTTTGAAAGAAAAACATGCTCTAACTCAGAAACGATGATAGATATCGATATGCGGTTTTCACCATTAGGTTTGTCATAAAAATTGACCCTCAGACACAGCCATCAGTTTTCATCTATCTAGTTTGAAAACAGGACTTTCCCTTTAAAAGTGTCCAATTTGGCCCACTCGGTACCAATATAGTAGTAGTTTTCCGACTAATACATTGTTAGACATATCTTACTTGTGTTTTCATGACATTCCAAATCAATTAAATTTTTCTTTGCTCTTTGTTCTATAATATTTCATTTTCAAACTTCTGTCAATGCCTTCATATTATTGAACAATGTTATTACAGTCAATGCACACTAGTCGATGTGTACTATACAGTAGAATCAAAATACCATCGTTATTTCTCCATTTCCACTGATCTGTATTGCTTTTCATTACTATTCATGACGTATATATACTCCAGAACGCATCATAGAACCAAGTAAACATCCACACTCCCAACACAAGACACTCTAATACCGTGAGCGTATTCATCATCTCGATGAATAGAAACTAATATTAACGCTAGCTAAACATGCGTGAGGTCCGATCAAAGAAACAGCTTTTTACCCTTCCATAGAAGGGGATAATCGTCTTCCAATAGCCAGGAGGGTGGCAACAATCCCCTGTCATGTTGAGTATGAGAGAGTGTCCGCTTCCTTTCAACTCCAGGAAGGGTAGTTGAAGTAGAACCTTTGAAATACATTTCAATACTTTATTTCCGAGAGTCCATATAATCTCTAATGACGTTAGGTGATTCTGTACAGGCGCAAAGAAGCTTGAAACTTGTAGTTATATCTGGACCATTAACTGCGCAATTCTATAATACAATTTAAGGAATAATATATAATTTTATATCCCACTTTTCGATGAAGCTCAGTTTCAGTGGAATACGATAAGTAAACTATATCATCAATAAGGTTTCAGTTGCACTAGGAGTTGGTTGATGAATTTTAGATAATTAGTTATTTCAGTTTGTTTTCGGAAAGCAAGGTTTAATCTAGCTGTATTTGACTTTGCTAAGACTGAAGGCTTATTTATGATTATAGTCAACACAAAGACTCTCTTATAACGAAATTGTATACATTTTTTATTAGCGCATTTCCATTACAGAATCAAAAAATTGAGCAGAATAAAGAATTGTTAACTCTAGGCATCAAAACATCTGCAAAAAATTTACGGTCCTTGCATTATATCAGAAAATTTACTGATAATCAATTCTTTCACTCTTAGTTGGAAAATGTTGAGGGCATGCAAAAGAACTATTCTACAAAAACAGAATTGGAAGTGCAAACATAAAGGAAAGTTGGGGTATTTTAACAGAAGAAACATTTCAAACACACATCAATTTTCCCTAAATCCTAACACTCTAAACGCGTATTACTGCTCAGTAGCTGAGAAGTTAACAGTTGAACTATCGTCCGGAAGGAATCCACTTGATTACCGCTCAAATGTAAGAATTGCGAATGTATTCTACTTTATGATACATATCTTCAGGAACTAAAACCAGTTATAAAGTCAATACATAACAAGAAATCCTCGGGAATCGATGAAATTTCGCGAGAATATTCAAAAATCTCCCAGACAATGTTTTCAGTATTTTTGTAAGTCTGATTGATGATTCGTTTCGTGCTGGCCATTCCCCTGATTTTTTAAAAACCTGTAATTAATCTCCATGAAGGGGAAGCCACTGAGAATCCGGAATTACTTCTAAGGCTGATGAGAATTATGGAAAAATATAAAAAAACGTGCCACAAAGTGGTCGTATTTAGAAGGGGTGGTTGGACAATTGTTTTCAAAGCTCAGAAGAATCATAGGAAATTTTGACACAAAGGGGTTTGTTTTGAAAGGGGTACCTTTGCTATTAGATCAAATGTTTATCTTCAATAAGCGTTATTTCAAGTAGGTACATAATACATAATAATATGTACTAGGAAATAGGGTTGATTTCAGTTATAGAGTGAGCTATACTCAAACAACTTATCCCATTTAAATTATTGATATTGAAAAAATTTTAAACGACCGGACCCCGTCATTCACTGGAAGATTCGTCATCCGTCTCCGTTTCAGAGTTTCCTGTGGCAGCCGATGCGGAAGTCATAGGCTTTTGGTTTGACGTCCGGTATGAAATTCCCGGCCCTTTTTTAGGTCTTTATTTCTGGACTCCTGGGCTTCTTTGGATCGTTGTCCAATAGGTAGAAGTGCAGATTTTATTATTGATGATCTGTGTAGGAAAATCTCATGGACTGACGCGAGCATGTAATACTTTGCCACAAATAATCGAGGTGTTTGAACTGCATGTGCATCAAAAGCTTCATAGTTCACTTCGTACCCACAAGTCAACGCAGAATGTACCACGCAAAATATTCTTTTTACTTCTTCGTCCACACCTGTGATTGCTGCAGATTTGGTTGGATTTTTCAAGAATCGTCTAGCTGTATTTCCGTCGTTTGATGTGCCACTTCCGCCGCTTCTTGGGAAATCGACAAGCAACCCCATTTGATTCTTAAACTCTTGTTGGGTTTCATTTTTTCTGGATTCAAATATAGATTCAAATTTGCCACTTTTTGATCCCGTGGAGAAGGTATTCGTATCCATGCATGGAGAGTCAATAATCCAAATTGGAAGGATTCTTCATTAATATATTTCTGGAGAACTCCATCCATATAATTCATCTCAACTGGCTTTACTTTACAGACGTAGCAAAATTTGTGCAGAATGTGTGCCGCTGATAGCATTGCAAATCTTTCCGTTGATCAATGACATGATGCAAATGTGTCTAATAATAACATTGCGCCCTTGGAGGTTACAACACGTAGGCTGAAACTCTCCTATTTGGCTTTCCATGTAATTTTTTTTCTAAAGAGAGTTCTGTACTTTCTTTGTGAAATCAGAAACTTATGGGTCTGCAATACCTTGTGGAATATTGTCCAGGGTTTTGCCATATAATTAATCTTTCTCCACCTGGCGTTCCACAATACAATTGAAGAGGATCCATGGATGTTGAAAACAAATCACCGCCACCTAAACCGGCCTCTTTGTATCGTTGTTTGTGCTACCAGAATGCCCAGTGCTACCAATACACCCCCATTTCACCAGCAATATCAAGTTTTGCAATTGTTCCTCATCCAAAGTTAATAACACGGGCTTCTGCAGATCTTGTAAACGCCTGGAGGTATGGTCCAAAATAGCCGGAAGCTTAATTTCTGCCGAGGTTTCCGTTATTGTCATTGCGTCTTGCGAAGGGTAGCCCTCATCTAAGCCTCCAAGACCTTGTTGTAGGATGGATAAATATCACAATTCCTGATTTTGATAATTTTGCCTCTACTACTAGAGAGACGGCTTCATCTTCAGTAAACGGCACAATATTTTTTCGTAGGTGGCGTTTGATCCAATTTGATCAGCCCGAGTATTGGTTGTGAATACAACTTCCGATATCAGTTTTGAAGCTGTACACGGCCATCTTCCTTAAGGCTTTTTTCGCAACAGAAGTTAGTAGCGATTTACTATATAATTATAACTTCATAAATTCAAAGTCAACTCATTTCTGCACCACCATGAGGTAGAGTGAACGGCGCGTTTTTCAAAATTGTGGTTTCTCCAGTTGGCCTAATCCGCAGCTTTTTTTGTAATTGAGTATGGCTCTTATTCCGTAATCTGTGCCCCCGAGAATATTTCTATTATTTCTTTCTTTTAAATGGTCTTGGTAGTATTTAGTATACACCGACAGTGCTACTAGTCTGGATGTCCACAGGAACACTGCAAATCAGCCCTCAGGTAGGACACATCCGTTTTCTGAGTTGTCCTTATGCGACCTTCTGATAGTCCTGAATTAATTTGCCTGTAGGTACCATCATCAATTGACCGTTACCAAGAACCAATAACCCTTCAGTCGAAGAAGGGTATTTCAAATATATAAAGAAATTTACACTTTGAATCCATTAATTATCAAAGTTGGCTTGTGTCATTCTCCATTAATAACTCGTGGTGTAAATCTCGTGCAGAACCATAATGCTTTCCAATCTCGGGAGAAGTGTAATCGCATTCATATAGTTACCATCAAAACTACTTTAATGTGTTAAATCATAACTACTTGGAACTGTATTCAAATCTACTTTTGTATTTTCTCAAAACTACTACCAGAAGAGAAAAACTACAGGGCTGGCCCCGCCATCACTTACACAGCGATAAAAGAGAACCCTTTTTCCGGAAACCTCCTTCACTTTTCTTTTCTCACTCGAGAACCGGAAGTCCAAATTCCGTGGGTGATTCGAATTTACCTCTGAACCTTCCCTTCCATATTGGAATAACTTTTTCCAATCTATTGAGAAGGAAAGGGACAGAGTATATTTAATGACAATACCTATAGTCTCGATCAGCTACCTACAAGTTTCCTAGAACTTATCGATAGGCAACCACTGATACTCGCCTCACTAATGTTGGTGACCAATAATTGATATCCTGTCATCATCATTTCAAAATAAGTCTACGATATAATAAAGAGAATTACTACAGAGATATTATACAAAATACAGGGTCCTTTATATTTACTTTATACAAAAATATATCTTGAGATATATTTTCTAAACTACCAGAATAATAAAAATTATATATTTATATGTGGGTCTATAGTATCAGTAATTTAATACAACTTGTAACTTATACTGCTCCACAGTGTAAACGTTACACACTCAATAGATAATCAAGGACAATTGAGGATTGGTAATCCAGTAATAACCCTCGGGATTGATAATCCGAACAAAATATGGGATAAGCACATGCTGAAATGAATATATTTGAATTGGTTATTCCTAAACAAACAATAAGTTTGATATTCAAAGATATTCAATCACGTGAATTTGGAAACTTTCCTGAAAAAAAAAACAATAGTTCGTGTCTTGTGGACCACGGAACTTACCAATTTACCTAGATCAATTACATGTCTGGAGATTATTAAAAGTATTAAAAAAACTGGTGGACCGCGCCAATCCCCATCCAATGGTCTAAAACTTGGATTTTTCATCGGGGCCCGGAACTTACTAAATCAAAAACTTTTCTACCCCATTTTTTGTAGGGCAGAGGCCTTTTTTAGCCCCCATTGAATGGAGTATTGGTGTGTGTTTTTTTCTTGAAAACGCTAGGAAATTTTGATCGTCACACCGTGAAATGAAATTTGGTTTCTTTAGTGAATTCTATTATGGGTTGAATATTAATTGTTATATTTGAAAAACGTATCATTCATGCCATCTTGTCACATTATGAGAATATCAAATATTTGGGTAGTTTGGATAGGTTTCAACAAAATTTTATGAGTACATAACGACCTGCTCTCTCACTATGGATGAAAATCTAGTTTGAATAAATATCAAGTTTTGACAGCCACTTGACGATTAACTATACACAATATACACAACCATTCCCTGAGAAAACTATCTTCGTGTATCTCGAAACGCTACCGAAGGAAGTATATTTTTGATTTATTTTTTTGCGTGAATTATCTATTAAAAAAAATATCGCTACAATACTCACAGGTTTAAAATGTCTCCATTCCCATATTCGTAATGAAAGATTTATTGATTAATTCCAGAGAAGGGGAAAACCCAAAAAACACGAATGAATGTACTGCCACTTTAACAAAAATCATTTAGACCGTGTTTGGCCACATCGCTAGCAAATTTTCCACGGGCAAAGCGAGCATTGCTTTGTAATATTGATTGGCTTGCGAATGATTTGTATAGCTATATCAACCAAATTATGTTACATTGTGTACGTCTCCTTCTCTTCGAAGGTATATTGGATGAAAGTAATTATCAGATATGGAACGAAATTACCATTGCAACCTCTCAAGTATCTGTTTCATTTCTAATAATATACATTTAGTCAGGTCGGGTACAAGAATCATTTTCAATTAAACGGTTTTATTTAGCATGCCTTATTTGTGTCTTGTGTGGTTTAAATTCCAATCAAATTTCACCCCCTTCCTGTTGAACAATTGATCTGAAATTTGATAAAAACCTTTAGTTCTGATGACAATACAATAATGTGTATTCAGTATCATTGTAAATCTAAGATGGCCGAAGCCACAAAGTGGCGGATCACATATTTTTTTACAACCCCCCTCAATATGGATAACAAATGAAAGGGCTTGACTTGTAGAAAAAATTTCAACTCCGAGATGGCGTCTGAAACAATATGGTGGATCATAGAGTTTAGACAGTCAATACATCAAAACTGAAATCTAGGTATCTAATCAAAACAAAGGACTTTCTCAACTTAGAATCGTGATTCAAGCATGAATCCCCCACTAGACCAATCGATAGAGATTTTTTGACAAAAACATTACGAGGAAACCGACTGTGCCATCATATGGAAGACATTCACAGCCAATCATTTGAAATTAAATGGAGACAAAACACAAGATATAAATTTTTCCAGTAACAACATTGTTGATAATAGTCGAAAAAGTAATTTACTTGGTTTAATCATCGACGGTAATTTATCCTGGTCAGCTCACGTAGAAGAGTTGTCAAAAAAATGATCCAAAAATATGTTTGCCTTCAGGCAACTTAGGAAATTCTTAGATTTCGATGCTTTGGAGAGTGCATACTTTGCTTTAATCCACTCTCATATAAATTATGGGCTACTTTCATGGGGAAACTCACCTCATTCCATGAGAGTATTCGTGTTACAGAAAAAGATCATCAGAATAATATTGAATGCTGACTACAGGGAACATTGTAAGCCGCTATTCATGAAGATCGTCGTTTTACCTTTACCTTCGTCGTTCATCTATAATACCCTTCCAGAAATACATAAACAGAAATCTGACTTCACTGGACATTTGGATGTCCATGATCATAGAACACGAAATTCACATCTGCTCGTACCACCTCGGTACAGACTATCAAAGTCCCAGAAAAATTAATTGATTGTCAATTTATACAATCATCTACCAGATGATTACAAGTTGCTCAACTTCTGATCATTCAAAATGAAAATTAAATCATTATTACTTGAGAGGTATTTCTATAGTACAGAGGAATATCTGAATTCTAATTTTTCCTAACGATATATATTTCTAATTACTAGGTAGATTCATGTATATAATATCAAGTTGTGACTACCTGTTCAATCACATATTTCACATATTTATGTTATTCCTCATATAATTTTACATATTTCACATATTTCTGTTGTGTTTGTCGTTATACTATTTTTCAATTGATTTTGTACTCTCTACCTGACTTGCAACTTATATGTAATGTAACGTTGTTAAATAAAATCTATCTATACGTAGTTATATCCTGTTATGTTTTCTACTGCCAACTGTCATTGCTTAATTTATTATAAACATGTAAAAGCATTTTTATTTTTTTTTATCGTTTTTGACTTCTAACTTGAGAACTAATGGAGCACTCTCGACGAATGGACGAATTGTAGAGAATCAAAATGCAATGAAAATGTGCCCAGGATCGACTCGATCGGATTATTAGTAACGGGAAAAACCATAAAACCCGAAAAACATCTGCGTTTTCAAAAAAAATTCATAACACCGCCATTTTTCAAGTTTTCCACGACATAGTAGTGATTGATATGTACTTTATGTGTGAAAAACTCAGGCACTGTTGAATTATTAGTTCTGTGATAATTGCAATTCGATTTTTTTAATGCACTTTATTGCAGCAGACCTGGATGTATCATAGGTGGTCCGATTACAATGGTTCTTGGAGATTTTGAGAGTTGAAGTATAGTACTACAAAATGCATATTTTCATTTTACGTTAAAGTGCTGCGAAATAGGCGAGAATTACTCGCAAACATGGCCAAAAACCGTCAAGTACATGAAAGCGACTCAGGAGTGGGAGTAGAGCAACAGATTCATAACGGGCGCATCGCGCTTGTATTACTATACATACGCTTCCCCGCGACTGCTGCTCTACCCCCACTATTCAGCCGCTTTCACGCACTCGCCCATTTTCGGTCATGTTTGCAAGTATTTTTCATCTATTTTGCAGCATTTTCTGTATGGGGTCGGCTTTAGAATAGCCCCATGGTAAATCCTGCCTGTCGTAAGAGGCGACTAAAAGGATAACCGTAGGTGGAAGATGGTCTCATCGCCCGGTGAAATACCACCATATCGACTTTGTGTGCTGTGAAATGGATCATTCCATGTTTCAGTGTTCGGTCGATACTTTCCGGTCTCCCTCTTTCCTTTTCCCCAATTCCTCCTTTATTTTCAGGTGCATCCTAATAGTAATAATGATGAAGTCTCCTAGAGTAAAACACTCCGGAAGCAAAATACCTCTCCATTCGGATTTTCGGGCGAGAGGTACTCGAGGGGACTCAACATTAAAGATTAATTTTTGCAACATCCGCGGACTCAACGACGTCCACCATCACCTACAGACGAAAAAACCGGATATTCTGGCTCTAACAGAAACACAAGTAAACTCGTCCACCAACAAGGTCCATATGCTTTGTCCTGGTTACGAACTCCATTCTCGATTCAGGTTCAAAGGTGGAGTCTTCCTTTACGCTAAGGCTAACCTTTCATACCAGCGTGAAGAGAGTTTGGAACCGAAAGACTTTGATGTGATGTGGTTCAAGCTATCTGATACCAAACTGACTAAGTTCCTCTGCTGCCTTTACCTTCCACCTAATGAACCTTCATATAACGACCTCTTTGAGTTTTTATCACTCAAACTGGACTACATTCAGGAGAACCATCCAACAGCTGAAACCATAATCATGGGAGACTTTAATGTACATAACGCTGCCTGGCTCAAATTCTCTAACAAAACAGATGATGCGGGTCGTCAAGCCGAGGCCTTCGCCATCACTCATGGTCTAGAAAACAACTGGTCGAGCTACCAACCCGCATCCCTGATGTCAACAACCAGTCTGCCAATACACTAGATCTTTTCCTCACCACCAATCCTGACCCGTATAGAATAGAAGTTTGTGCCCCACTTGGAAACTCTGATCACACCCTCATCTCCACAACATGTTCTTTCCATTTACCATCGAGCTGCACAATACCACCCCGTCTCATGTGGCATTACAATTCGGCCGACTGGGAAGGTCTTCGTATGTTTTTCTCAGCGTTTCCATGGAAGAGAGTTTGTTTCTCTTCAGTAGATCCAACACGATGTGCTGAGACAATTTCTGAAATCATCATGTTGGGGATACAAACCTACATACCGAATACCGAATGAAGAACATCATCCGATAAGGCCTGGTTTAACAGAAACTGCTCTAGAGCTGTGACTTCCAAACAGGCAGCATACCATCGATGGCTAAAAAATCCGGGCCCTGAGACCAGAGCAGCATATGTCGAGGCTAGAGGCATATGCAAAGAGACAATAGAATGCTCAGAAGATGCCCACAATGCCAAAATAAGATCAAAACTTGCTGAATGTCCTAACGGATCCCGTTCATTTTGGTCTTTCGCCAAAGCTGTGGGAAGAAACTTCACTTCCAGCTCATTTCCTCCTCTAACCAAAGAAGATGGAACACTAGCAACGACTGCCCAGGAAAAATCCAATATCTTTGCGCACCTATTTGCTGGAAATTCCACTCTGGATTCATCGGGAAAACAACCCCCGAACATTACACCTATTGACAGTCACATGCCCGAGATCACCTTTCGCCAACGTACTATCAGAAAGATTTTGCTGGGTCTCAACACCAACAAAGCCTGTGGATCTGACGGAATCCCGCCGATTGTTCTCAAGAAATGTGCCCCCGAACTAACACCTGTTCTTTGCAAGTTGTTCAACCACTCTCACAATTTGGGGGTATTTCCGTCCAATTGGAAAATCGCAAGACTACAGCCAGTCCCTAAAAAAGGCAAAAAGGTCCTACCTAGCAACTACAGACCTATCGCACTGCTATCTAATATTTCAAAGGTCATGGAAAAAGCCATCAACATCGAGCTCATGAAATATCTGGAAGACTCAGGAATTGTCAACGATAGGCAATATGGCTTCCATCATCAGAGATCAACTGGTGACCTGCTCGCTTACGTCTCACATATATGGCAGCTATCTATTGAAAAGTATGGAGAAACTTTAGCTGTGGCATTAGATATCTCCAAGGCGTTCGATCGAGTTTGGCACCAGGGACTCCTCGCCAAGCTTCCGTCTTATGGCTTGCCCCCTCAGCTGTGTTCTCTGCTTGCTAGTTTTCTCTCAAACAGGTCTCTCCATGTAGTGGTCGATGGAGTTTCATCTGACACTCTACTCATAAATGCTGGTGTTCCGCAAGGATCTATTCTCGCACCAACACTATTTCTACTTCACATCAACGACCTGTTGAAAGCAACTTCATGTCCAATACACAGCTTTGCCGATGATAGTACCCTCCATACCGCTTTCTCTTCCAGGGCCCCTATATCAGCCCGTGAAACCAGAAATGAACGAGGAAGAAATGTTAATAATATAAATATGGACTTAGCAACAATTCTCGAGTGGGGATCTAATAACTTGGTAGAATTCAATGCAAACAGAACACAAGCATGTCTTTTGTCTAGAAAAGTCGATCTCACTGTGCCTAACATAACTTTGTCAGGAGTAACCATACCACTGAAGTCATCCATATCGATGCTTGGTATTACTATCAGCAATAACCTTTCCTGGGAAAATCACGTGAGGTCCATTGCCAAAAGTGCATCCCAAAAACTTGGTTTTTTGTTTCGTGCCAAAAGCTATTTCACCCCCGCCCAGCTGCTTATGATCTATAAGGCACAGATCCGACCTGTCCTGGAATACTGTTCCCATATTTGGAGCGCGGCACCTAAACATATCCTGAGGCTATTGGATTCTGTCCAAAAAAAGGCAATTCGTCTCGTCGGTGATGCCTCGCTTACAAACTCGCTCACTTGTCTGGAACACCGTAGAAAAGTTGGCGATTTGTCTCTATTTTATAGATATTTTCATGGGCGATGCTCTTCTGAAATATCAACAATCGTTCCTGCTTTGGCAGTCTCTTCGAAACTAACCAGTCATCACACCCCTTCGTGGTCACTTTGGAGACCTGCAGAACATCACTTTCCAAAGACTCGTTCATCCAACGAACGGCGAGGCTTTGGAACTCATTGCCTAGGGAGGTGTTCCCCGAGGCATACAACCTCCAGAAATTCAAGAAGAACACCAACTTCTACCTTCTTTCCCTTGGTTCCCACGATGTTCTCTGAACATTACAGGATATCCCTTTTCGTGGGAACCAGAACATAAAAAAAAAATAATTTAAACGTAAAATGAGGATATTCATTTTGTAGTACTATATTTCTACCCTCGAAACCTTTTTGAAAAATTGGAATCGGACTACCTGTGACGCGTCCAGGTCTGCTGCAATAAAGTGCATTGAAAAATTCAGATTGCAATTATGCCAAAACTAATGATGCGACAGCGCCTGTGTTTCACACACATAAAGTACGTATTGATCCCTACTATGTCGTGGAAAGCCTGCACTACAATTCGAAAAGTGGCGGAGTTTTGTTTTTTTTTAAAACGCTGATTTTTTCCGGTTTTTCTCCGTTACTAATAATCTGATCGGGTCATGCCTAGGCCCATTCTCTACAATTGGGAGTGCTTCTTCATTGGTTTTCAAGTTCAAGTCAAAAACCATAAAAAATAAAAAATAAAATTATAACAAATAATGAAATCCTGTGTAACAAAGGAAAGTTTATTAAGCATTTATTTTGCCATGGCATTTTCACATATATCACTCAACATAATGGCATGGGGGCGCGGTACAGACCTAAATAGAGTTTTTGTGGGCCAAAAGCGTATTTTGAGACTCATCTTCGACATGAATTATCGAGATAGTTGCAAACCGGTTTTTATTAGAGAAAAACTGTCAACTGTTCCATGTATTTATATTTTTAAATGTGTTAAATTTGCACGAAATAACCTGGAGTCCTCCGAAACGATTGCTTCAACACATACATATAGTACAAGATTCGGAGGACAGCTGCGGATGCCAAAACATAAAACTTCTAAATACAAAAGCTCCGAGGCTTTCATTGCTTTGTCTCTCTACAACAAATTGCCGAACGAGATCATTAACTCTCAAAGTGACAACAGTTTTTGTAATAGAGTTGAATATTTATTGATTGACAAGTGCTACTATACTTTGCAAGAGTATTTGAATGATACTTTTTATTATTTATTCCATTTTATGTACTTCCTTTATAATTCTATATGTAAATCTGTGATTTTTAATGTTTTTTTATGTTGTTTTATATATGTGTATACCTTTTATCTGACCTACCATATGTACCCTGATGTACCAAAGTGGTTAATAAATTATTATTATTAACAAATTTAGCAATGACAGTTGGGAGTAGGAAACATAACAGGATATAACTACGGACCGTCTTTCGTATGATGGCACAGAAGGGTTTCCTGGTAGTATTTTTGTCACAGAAAGCAGAAAATCTCTATTGATTGGCCTACCTCCAAGGCAAGATTTCGTATCGTGTATTTAGGACCGAAATTGTTTGAGGAAGGACAAGCTTACGTGGTACTGAGTCGAGTAAAGTCTTTGAAAGGATTATGTATTGAGGAGTTAGATTGCAACAAACTGACAGAAAAGAAACCTTGTAATAATGAAGCACTAAATGAACTAAAGAGAATGAGAAATATTAAGTAACCAAATAAAAAACTAAAAACTTGAAAATAAAATAAGTAAAGAATTGTTTTTATGTAAACTGTAAAGAAACATAATACTGATGCAGATAATGTACTGAAAGTTGAAAAATAATTAGGTAGGTACCAGGTACCAGTCATCACACCACTTTCCTCATCAATATAGGGCAGTGATCAGACTAAAATAAAATCTTGGGGCGTAGCGTAATTTGATATGAGCGGTTGACTGTAGATAATATAAATTCGACGCGCCCCACGATTTCATTTTAGTCTGATGAATGCTCCATATTGATGAGGAGAGTGGTGTGATGACTAATTATTTTTTATCTTTCAGTAATTTATCAGCATCATTATTGTGTTTCTTTACAATAAAACCATTTAACTTGATAACATATTTTTTACTTATTTATTTAATAAATCGTTTGAGTTCCGCAGATTAATTAGATGAAAGTAAAAGTAGGATATATGGCTTCTTCACTTGCATATAAGATACCTCAATTGATAAGAAATAATTTCTGCTAAAAAAACGTCTCGAGTGTATTTTGTCCAAGGAAGGAATGCCTGAGCAAAAAAGATAGAATGTGAAGGACGAAGAATCTCGAGAATTTTGCAGATGAGGACATCAAAGCATCATATATCATCGTTCATTATTTTTTGACAAATGCAATGAGTATGCCCGAAAGACAAAAATGGCAAAATCAATGAGGTATATCCTCGAAAATGTTTTCAATCGATTACGATTATTCATCCTGAGAAATATTATGCAGTTGTAGAATATCTGCATATTATACAGGTTGATAGATTACTCAGGGACCTTGAAGAATCCGGTATGGAGCTTTACAAAACAAAAAATACTTAGGGAGTTGACAATTTGGAGAACTGTGTATTTGATAATATCAACCACTCAGATTGATCACAGGTGTCATATACAGAGTAACAATGAATTGTTTAACATGCAGAACATAATTTATCACTAGTGAAATTGCAGGTCAATACACAAATAGAAGTGACTGGTTTTGTTTTCCTCTAGACCGTTTACAGAAAAATCCACGCCAAGAACGTGTCTTTTTTCAACTTATAAGTCAACAAGTGATCTCCGTTAGATCTTTTTGTGAACATTATAAATGATTTAAAACGCGTTGTAGTCGTTTTTTTAGTTGCCAACAACGCAGAATGGTTTGAAAATGTGGACCATATATCGAAGAAGTATTCGATTTCGTTGTTTGGTAATCTACTACCCTCCAAAACACATTGTGCCTGTTTTTCAACCTCAAACATGTAACATGAATATTGAAGATAATCAAGTTATTTATCAAGGACAGATGATATGTTTTAGCCAAAATTTCACTCTTTCGCATTTTAGCCAATCGGTGTATCAAATTTAAGTTATTGCTATGCCTACGAAAATAATTCAGCAGATATTTTTTTTTCACTTTGGGTTACAAAAGCAGAATTATAGTGAATATTATTCGTCGTTTAAGAGATAAGTTCAGAAGTGACTTCATAGTATAGATACTTACCAGCAGAATCACTTTTCACAAATTTAATAATATATTCAAATTTATTCAGGTTTATTATCAGAAATCTTCATTCCATTTGATTTCATAACAAAATTAAAGGGTTTTTGAAATTCTTCCTCAAAATCCTTTCTTCCCAATGGAGAGTAGCAAAGGACAGGAGGCTCTTAATTCAGTAAATGTATGTGTTTAAGCACGTAAATGTAATATTTTGCAACCATTTTGTTAAATTCATTCCTGCTCATTATGTTAAACTCAACCGAGATATGCAACAGTTTTAACCGAATTTTCAGTCTTCTCTATTAGCCACATTTGACATTTCTGGTAAACTTCGTGTTTGAATATTATTAGTTTGGGATGGAACATTTTTATGTGACACAATCCGTCATAATATGAATAAACCACGGTATTTGTAAGGCAACTCATTGTTGTATAATCGGCACGAACTTATTGGATGATCTCAAAATTATTTTGTAGGAAATACAAAGAAATAATAATCAAATTCGTGTTACAGCTGTCAAAGTCCAATAAGCAAAGTTACTATTTCATAATTTGATTCGCTTGAAAAAAAGAAACTGCCTTCTGCTAAAAATATATGAACTATATATGTTTTTAGCAAAAGACAGTTTCAATTTTAGTAAATCCAAAACATAAAACAGACTATCTGTAATCTATTCAAAATAAATGCATATAACTGAAGTAGGTGAATCAAGGGATATCTGAATTTTATTGTTGATCAGTTGCTGAAAAAACTATTTGCTAAACTAAAAAATAACGCATTTCCTCCCATTTCAGTAAATGAAATTCAGCTCAAAAACATAGTGTGGACTATATGTAATCTGAGTTCGATAATTCAATACAACTAAAGTAGGTTGATCAAATTATATTTAAAATTTATATTTTATTATTGGTTAGAAA
Source organism: Gonioctena quinquepunctata (assembly GCA_018342105.1). Lineage (NCBI taxonomy): Eukaryota > Metazoa > Arthropoda > Insecta > Coleoptera > Chrysomelidae > Gonioctena > Gonioctena quinquepunctata. Next base: position 179,742 of record JAFIRS010000246.1, read on the forward strand.
ATTATTCGCTAAAAACCCATACTTTTCTCAATTTTAGTAATATTTTCAGAAAATTATAATAATATTCGCCCTTCGAAAAAATAGTTTTGCATTTGGGATTTTATAAGTGAATATGAAATGACTCCATGCAGCAACCATCAAATCCTCATTTTATAATGAATTATGAGGCGTGTACAAAAAAAATAAAAGTTTTCAACGACTAATAAATTGTTTTATTTGTTGATGAATGATAAAATGGAATTAAAGCTTATAGCAAGTATAGATGAAGTGTATCTGAACTAATGAATAAACGATTAATAAACTATTGAATTGAGTTTTTGCTGTTACTATGCCAGTTCAGGAGCCGAATTTGTCCCGAATTGTCTTGTCTTTTGTCGTAATATTGAATTATTGATAAATCCTAAAGAAGTTTTTTCTGCTGTATATAAAACAACAGAAGCCAGGTACCAACATTTTGGAAAATTCTGACTTAATTCATTTCATAAAAGGGAGATTTGGGGAGAAAGGAAAAAAATCATCCTTTGGCTCCTTCTACTCATGAAATTTCCCCACCAGAAAATCCTATACAAGTGTTTATGTCACAAACACTTTTTCGAGTAACTACTTCATGGTTATTCACCTTTCTCACTTCTTCATTACCTTTAATTACTAGGAGAGTGTTTTTGCTACCTATTGCTAGTGTTGGTAGTCCTGAATCGAATTAAATAACAAGTTTGTGACTTGAGAACGTCAAATGCTGCTTGGAAATCTGATAGATGTCTTTTCTTTTCCAAATATGTTATTGAAGCAATTGAATATGTACAATCGAATGAATTTTGTGAAATAAAACTCATAGAAAACCAATATAACTGTTTTCATGATTTTTTTTATTTCAGAGATGAAGAAGAATTACTCACCGAAGAAGCATACCACAACCTACTTAGATCCATTCGTTGAAACATCGGCTTGTAGTAAATGAAATTACCATGTTCCATCCATACTTCATATAGACTTAATATGTGTCATTATAATATGAGAATTGGATTTCATTCGATGTCTAAAGATTTATATAAATGTTTCACTTCAGTTAGGGTGGGGTAAAGTATGGGAACTATGGGTTTTCTATTGGGACAGTTATTCGATATAAACAGTGGAATGTCATCACTATCAAGCGATTAGAAATATCTCTAATATAGAAGAAAAAAATAAAAAACGGTTTGGATATGAATATAGAGATTTTATAATCTTTCAAAGTTGATGGAGAGTAACCTGGCCAATAAACCCATAGTCCTCAAACTATTTATGAATGTTGAGTCCACACACTTAACAGTTGTGACTACGAATGAATGACTTTTAGATACTTAAGCGTTATTGATTTGTTTTATGTAAAGCATTAATTTGAAATTTCTTAACTCGTTTTCGATACATATTTAATTTGGAACTCTCCACGAAGGATCAACTATTACTAGAGGGGAAATGTAGAAACACACGCCACACGTTAATATTTGCATTATATATTTTTCCGAACATATTTCAAGCCTCCCCCTCTTCCAATGAAACATATCATTATTCTAGTTATTGAGTCAAGTATTGATATTATTTGTTTTTGTCTAGATGAGGTAGCCATCAGTATTATTGATAGTTTAATGGATGGAATATCTTTCTTCGATTTTTATTGAAAAAATATACGTTATATTTTACATAATATCTTGTCACTATTTGAGGTGTTCTTGATATTCAGGTTGTATGAGTGCGTAAACTCTGTTCAGAACTAAACCTTCAACACTGCGATGAATAATATATGTACGTTGATATCTAAGTAGAAGATTCGATTCTCATGAAGATTTACTTACAAAATCTATCGAGGAAACCTTCATTTTCACTGTACAATCGGATTCAACAAACGAAAGTATTGATTCCATCGAAAATATGTAGCAAACACATATACATTCAGTTAGTTGCTGCTCATCCACAAACTGAATTCAAAAACACGACTCTCATAGTTGCGTGTCCCTAGTTAATCGAATTCATTAATTGAAGTGATTGGAGTAGTTCCATATGTATTATACCAAAATATCAATATTGTATATAAATTTCATTATGTTACAAATGTTTTGTACTTTTTTATTGACTAGCTTATTGTCGTGAAAAATAAATGATATCGAATTATCTCATGCACGTTTCAGTTTTTTTATATTTGAACAAATTTTTTTAGTTATAAAAATGAATGTAGAGAGTACTGGCGACCAAAAATAAAGTTAATTATATGTCAGTTATGTTTCATTCCATACCTTGAAAAAATTTTTTCATCAACACATGTTTATGAATATTACCTGATATCTGGCACTCCATTCGGGAATATTTAGGTATTTCTGTAGTTTTGGTCAAATCGACGGGAATTTTAGTGTGAACATAACCTCCAAGAACCGACTCACACATTTTTAAATCGATCCACCGTCCAATCTGTCAGATATTTACAATTGAAAATGGGTTTTTGTACGAACAGGACTTTGTTCACATTATTCCGGGAATGTGAAATAGGAGAATCAATGTCAATCGGCTTGGAAGGATGGAGATACACGCTGAATGTGCGGTGTTGCCCCGGTCACAGCACCGCTCTCTATACGTGTAGCGCATCTATACAAAGCATGAGTGTTCAAGCTCCGGCAGTATCATACAGTGCGGCTTTTAATACCCTCTCCCCTCTTTGTTAACTTTAGAACGGTTTGACGTAGAACAATGAAAAAACAGTAATTTGCGTAAGTCCGGAAAATAGGTTTTTTTTTTGGACGAATAGACAAAATTCTAGGACGAGCCGTAGGCGAGCCTGGAAGTCTGTGAGTCCAAAAAAACTATTTTCGGGCGTGTTGCGTACAATATTTTTTCGGCAACCGTGTAAAATAACAAATCAATGAGACGACATACTTCTTTATTTCTTTATTATATATTTCAATTCTTATTTGAATTAAACAGAACAGAACAGAAAATACTACATATTAACAGAAACATTCTAATTCTTAGTTATAATAATATATTTATACAGTGCTTCTCAAAAGTCCCCTCCCCTTCTTATTTTTGGAACGATTATACATAAACAAGTGAAATTTGGAAACTGAATATTAAAGGTTGTGATGATAGATGACAAAATCGTCAAATATGACGTCACAAGGCCATTGTGACCAATAATTTTAAATGGAACCCTACGGCAAGCGACACCTCTTTTGAAAGGTATCGAAAAAACCTATTCAACGATACTAATTTTGTTTGTGTTCATGGCAGTTTTAATGGCTCATTAGTAAACATTAAAATTTAAATTCCATTCAGTATGATAATGATTACAGATTTAAGAATCAGTATCTACTTAAAGAAATTGCTCGAAGTGACCTCCATTTACTTCCTGACAGTGGAATATCCTATTTTTAAACTCTTCTCATACTTTTGCAAATGTGTCTGCGGAAACAGCCTCACATTCTGCAACGATACGTTGTTTTAAAACGTCAATATTGTCAGGTTCAGTGGCGTAAACCTTCGATTCAACGTACCCCCATAGAAAAAAATCCGAAGGTGTGAGGTCCGGTGATCGAACTGGTCATTCCATTGAACCTCGTCGTCCAATCTATCTACTACGATACTCCTCATCCAAATACCGTCTTACTGCACCGTAATAGTGTGGAGAAACACCATCCTGTTGGAATGTTATTTCCAAATTGCCGAATTCATCTGGATTATCTTTCAAAATTTCAAGGATTAACGGTTCTATTGCGTTTTGCAACAGCTCCAGATAAACCTCACCAGTTAAATTGGTATTTAAAAAAAGAGGCCCAACAATGTGGTTTCCCAGGATATCTGCCCAAACATTCACCATCTAGGAAAATTGGGTATGTGTTTCACGAAACAGGTGAGGATTTGCGTCACTCCAATACCTCACATTCTGTGTATTTACATTTCCATTTAGATAGAAAGTACTTTCGTCACTAAAACAAATTGTTTTTACATAGTCTGGCTGTTGGTTAATTTTGGTTTCCATATTTTCACAAAATTCTAGTCTTCGGTCTCGGTCGTCGTCTGAGAGTTGATGAACCATTTTTAATTTGTATGGATGAAATTTGTTTTTTTTTCAACACCCTGTGTACTGTACTTCAACTGACTTCACAGGTAGATGCAACGTGAGTTGTTGAAGAAGTAGGATTAACTATTACTTCTGCCAGTATATAAATTTTTTTCTCATCAGAAATTTGTGGTCTGCCAGATTGTTTCGCATCATTAATACTTCCCGTTGTTTCAAACTTACGAAGAAGCTCCCTCAAATAAGTCCTCGAAACGGGGCGATCAGGAAACCTCTCATTAAAAGTGCGTTCTGCTGCATGAATATTTTGTCCAGTTTCACCAAGAATTAGGATCGCTGCTACTTTATCACCTAAAGCACGTACCATTTCGCTTCTTGAAGCACTTAAACGTTCGGCTCACAACAGTTTAACAAATTATTAAAATGTACAAAAATATTAAGAGTACGAAAAGCTGCTAAAACAGTTGAACGTTCGATCAACAATACACAAATTATTAAATGTACAAAAACTTGGAGAATTACAAAAACGTCGAATTAGGGAGACTAACAAAAACGTCAGCTCATTTGACAACTATCCAGAGGCGGAGCTTGAATTTGGAATTTTAGTATTAACTGATTCAATTCATCACAGCTTTGCGTTTTTCAAAAGCGAGTTGCCAAAACTGCCATAAACACAAACAAAATTAGTATCATTGAATGGGTTTTTTCGATACCTTTCAAAGAGGTGTCGCTTGCCGTAGGGTTCCATTTGAAATTATTGGTCACAATGGCCTTGTGACGTCATCTTTGACGATTTCGTCATCTATCATCACTAGTAGGGAAGTTTACAACCTTCAATATTCAGTTTCCAAATTTCACTTGTTTATGTATAATCGTTCCAAAAATAAGAGGGGGGAGGGGACTTTTGAGAAGTACTGTATATTTATATATATATATATATATATATATATATATATATATATATATATATATATATATATATATATATATATATATATATATATATTATATATATATATATATATATATATATATATATATATATTTATATATGTTTATATTAATTTCCCAAGGCACATTTTCAAAGTCACTATCGCTGCTGCTTTCCATATTTTATTGCGAATTGCGATAAAAAAACATGCAAACTTTCGACAACTAATTTCATATGAACTGTCAGCCGTTATTTCGTTGCTATGGTGATGATCAAACTGCATTTATAAAAACCATACCTACCAAGATTTTCATATTTTCAATGACAACAACGACGTGATTCTTCCCGACCTAGTCCGGGAAGTACGTACTTCCCGGACTAGGTCGGAAACTGCTACTTCATCAAAAAAGAAGCGTCCGGGAAGTGGGTACATCTCGGACGGTTGCCGAAAAAGGTAATTTTTAATCGACGAAATCAAAAAGGAAGAGGTTCTCTAGTCGACACGTATATTTATTTTATTTTTTTATGTATGACCACGCATAACTTTTTACAGAGTAGTTCGATTTCGATTATTCTTTTTTCATTGGATAGGGTGTACTTCGAAGTTGGTCCCATTTGAATTTGAAAATAAAAATTCCCCCTAAGCGAAATGGAGGATATTTATCGTTCACCCTCTGAAAATTGGTTCGTTAACCGCTTCTATCAGGAATAACTTTGTACTGCGTTCTCCGATTGGGATGATTCTTTTTTCATTAGATAGTGTATATCTTATAGTCGGTCTTATTTGAATTTGAGATGCAATAATCCACCCCTATGGGTACATAAATAGGGGATGATTGATTTTTCACTTGTGAACATTGGCACACATATAAAGTTGACATTGACAGATTGCTATTGTAATTATTTTTGTTCTCCTACACCCGTCACAATAATTACATTCTATGAAATGATGGAATTATATACAAAGTGATGAAATAAACTAACCAGAACTACAATAACTAATTAAAGTAGATAATCATATTATTTAACTGTCAATAGTTGAAGTAAGGTGGGTAACCAAGTATTTTGGTATAATCAAAAATTGAATAGATAGTAATTAGTAGATTATAGCCACAAAATACTGGAAAATAAAAACTTTTTAACAAAAAATTAAACCGACGAAAAACGGACTGAAAAGCAAAAAATAAAATAAACGTTCTTAGTCTTAATAACAGAGCTCCTAAACTGATGTAAGTAACTAATTTTGAGTCGTCGTCAAACGAACAATCAACGAAGATCATTAAATAACTCCAAAAAAATTATAAAAATGTCACCTAACCAGAACTATCAAAAATAATTTATATTATATAACAATAAATAATTAAAGTAGATAATCATATTGTTTAACTGTTATTAGTTGAAGTAAGGTGGGTAAGTAAGTATTTTGGAAGTAATCAAAAATTAAATAGGTAGTTATTAGTAGATTTTAGCCACAAAAAATTTAATCGACGAAAAACAGAACTGAAAACCAAAAAATAAAGTAAACCTTCTTAGTCTCAATAACTAAGCTCCTAAGCAACGAAGATCATTAAATTACTCCAAAAAAATTATCAAAATGTCACCGCGCATCTCGATGCCATCATTTCACGCTTTATCTGACTCATTTGCTTGTTTGTTTGGCGCCGACTCAAAATTAGTTACTTACATTAGTTTGGGAGCTCAGTTATTAAGACTAAGAAGGTTTATTTTATTTTTTGCTTTCCAGTTCCGTTTTTCGTCGGTTTAATTTTTCGTTAAAAAGTTTTTATTATTGTTTCATATGCATAATCTATGGGTTCCATTGAAATTTTGTACTTCTGGTACTCTGAACGCCAATATTCCAGGTCAGTCACCAGCAGATTGACCAGAGGGCAAGCGCCCATGAGCAGACTGCAGGCTAAAGTGTATAACGATCTACGCAGAGTTGGAGAATGACCTCATAATGGGAATGCCATCAGACGAGATGCTTCCGAAGTACAGCTTCGAGAAAACCTCGAAACAGTGATAGTAGACAAAGAGGCATGGAAAGGAGGACCTCCAATGAATGCCCAAATTTCCTGCTATACAGACGGCTCGGAAACCGAAGAATAGGAATGTATTTAGCCAAGCCAAAGACAGGAGTCTCACTGAGATCAGGCAAACATGTGATGATATTCCAGGCAGAAGTTGCAGCAATAGATCACTGTGCAGAGGAGTTACTAAGGCAAGAGTTTAAGGAAAAGACATATACTCTGACAGCCAAGCGGCTATTAAATCAATCAGCTCCATGCAATTTGACTCCAAACTTGTCTGGGAATACTTGGAAACCCTACAAAAGGTAGGCAGTCAAAACATACTATATCTAGCTTGGGTGCCAGGCCACACAGGCTACAAGGCAGATTCATTAGCCCGAGAAGGAGCACGACGCTCCAAACCTTTTTATGGCACAGCGAAAGCGTCGCAAACAACACAAACCAATAATTGGTTGGAAGAACAATCCCAAGAATGGTGGAACAAGGCCCTGGGTATGAGGCAGGTCAAAGAGTTCATCAAGGAACCATCGCCATAATTCGCAGAGTGTCTTTTAACGGAATAGGAGATCAACCAGGATCATGGTTGGGCTCCTGACAGGGCATTGCAGACCCAACAAACACATTAACAACATCGGATTGGCACTGCGAAGTCCTTACAAGGCTAAGATTTTCGACGATAGGAGAGGAAAAACCACCCCCTCCTTTTCCAATATATGGCGGACCCACGGTCTGGCCTATGGAGTCTAGTAACAAGGACGGACAGGAAACTCTAACATAACATGAGGGCATACACAGTAGATCTGCAAAGGTCACAGTGAAGTGGCTCCTAGCCCGTACAAATTTACAAGATGTTGACCAAGAGATTTTGAAAAATGATTCAACTGCTTTGTAATGGATACTATACTTTTAATTTTTTATTCTTCAGGCGCACTGACTCCACAAAGCGTTAATAAAAATATGATGTTATTGAGTTAGTTGGAAAAACAATCCTGGGGATAAACGAACTGTTCTCAAACTCAACTTAAACATAATTGTTTTTAATAAAAACGCAATAATTGATTTTGATTCTGTGATATATCAAATATAAAATGGGTATACAAAGAAGTTTTAGTCAACCTGATTTCCTATTGACAGAGATTATATGGAAAAATTTGCGAACAAAAGGAAAAGCTATTCTGATAATTATGGAATATTTGTCATTACTCACACAGCCATCTTATGATCGGTAGACAAACTATCACAACTGCATTGCGATATTCCACAAATTTATCGGCATTGCGTGTAGTGAAAATCAGATTCCTTTTCCAAAAGTCTTTAATGTTTTATATGTTGTAGTTTCAAGAATGAGATGTCGTACATTTAATTGAACTACACCAAAAATCCTGAAACTTTCGCATCAAATTGCATTCACCATCCTCCTTCATTTCACCTGTGTTGAAAGCCAATTCTCAACAAAATTTCAGAAATAATTCCAAAAAATCTTCATGCAGTGTCAAGTTTTGGTAATTTAAAAGTTCTTTTCCAGCATAAATGTTAAATGTGATTGTTTTTGAAACAGGAAACAGTGAAACTTCTTTTGCCTGTTATAGAAAATAGAATAGAAAATCTGTGTAACAATGTCTGTAGTGATTCCACCAAAATAAGAGATTCTTGCCCCTTATCTTGCCTTGCCTTGTTCGAGATGGGAGGTGTTTTTTCTCTCGAAGGTAGCAAGGCAAAAAATACAAGAGAATGGAGATATAAGGAATGGGGATATAAGGCTTTTCTCGGCAATACGAAATAAAATAAAATGGTCATCTTGAGGAAAAAAAAATTGTCGGGAAATACTCACTGACTGGTTCTCTCAAGTAGAATAACCTTCCAAAACCGAAAAATCAGGAATGTTTATAAGTGTACCAAGCGGCCTTTTTATTCGCTGTGAGCAAGACTGGTAATGCCCTCCACCCTAACAACACAAGTACATCCCCTGGACATTCCAGGGACGTCCTTCATTTGCTACCAGGTCGTCCCTGGCATATCCTCTGTCGAGACATGATACATACTAGGGACGTCCCAGGGACATCTAATTTCCACCGAAAAGGACATACAAGGGATGTACTTTTGGTACGTCCCAGGGATGTACCAAGTCCCGACAATGGACATCAACCCAAGTAGCACATAGAGGTCATAATTTGTAAGTACAGACGTCTACTAGACCTTTCGCAAGAGTCTATGACTTATGTCTTGTAATATGCTAAGACGTCGCTATGTTTGCCAATACGACAAAAAGGCACACTCTTGCGATGTCACATCGATGTTATAAAGTAGTGGTAATGACTTGCCGATATAGACTTATATAAGCCAGTCGCAAGAGGGTTGGATTGAATATCATTATTACGTCGTTCTGTGGTCTTAGGGTAGTCATGATATCATTATGCATGAAGGTCATAATCTATCCAATATAGTATTACAATATGTATACCATATCAAAATTTTAAATTAAAAATTCAGTCTTCCTTTAATCCATTTTTACGATCAAAATCGAATTTTACCCACTTAAAATTCATGCGCCTCGAAAATGAAGAGAGATAAATATTCATTTTCATTTCAGAAAAAATATACTTTATCAATTTTTCACATTAATCGTTGAAATATGTACACCATATTACGAAAGATACTTGATTAGCACATTTCCAATGATTTGTTAAATTGATATAACACCCAGGGTACCATATTTTTTATTTTAAATATTTTGGTTCCAATATGGCTACCAGAATGATGTTATCAATCAATCAAAAAACATGGATGCCGTCCTTCTAGTGTCGAAAAGTTGTAATTACTCCGGTATGTACTATCATAGAATATTTTACGTGTGTCTCAAAGACATCGCAATTTCTTACATAAAAAAGATGTAACGTAGTCGCTGTGACTACAAGTAGCAAGTTTTGTTGTACTAACGTCGTAACGCTATCAAAACAGAAAAAGATATACAGTGAGAGCATGAGCATTCCGCTAGTTCCGCCTAATGGAAAACGCTAGAATAACTGACAACTGACATTTACACTAGAGATTATGTTGATTTTGAACAGTTATATTTTTTATTTATCACTCATCAGATCATTCAATGCAGTGTGTGGAATTTTGTGAACTAATGCCCAGTTCCTCAATTTTTCTTCGAAGACAAAACATTTTCCCAAGTGTTTTTCATCACCCTCATCCATACTTCCTTCTTCAAAAGCACTTTCCACAGTGATACTCTTTGTGGTTGGTTCTGAACTTGTTCCAGGTACATTTTCATCTGGGACTGGATTAACTTAATTTTTTTGCAGTGTCCCGATAGACTGATTAATTATTTCAGATGTTAATTTTGGGGTGGGCACTCCTTCCTCTTTATATTTTTTCAAAATTCTTCGATACTCTCCAGTTCTCTTGTAAGGCAGATTGGATTTTTGTTTTGGCATTTTAATTATTCATACGGAACTGAATATTCTACTTACATAACACAATATACCTAACCAACAAAAATAACATAACCAATTCAACCATAGATACATAATGTAATCATTACGACCAAAGTTCATCAGTTGATAAAACTACATTACATGAGTACAATATGTAGTCGTAGAAACGTTTCAAAAATCTATTAATTAGAACCACATATGTTCATTGTCATAATAACCACACAGCAACTGCCCTCAAGTTCTACTTAACGACATATAAAATTTATTTATATACAAACCACAGTACAACTTCATTTCGAGAGTTCTTCATTGTTCTCTCGTTATATCTACTACACGACGTCATAGCAACGCCTAAAGGTTATAAAACGCACATTGAACTTTTTGGTTCTAAAACATTACAAATACGTGGTCTTTAAGACGGTACAAGAAGTCATTATGTTAATTTCATGACTCTGTGCTACTTGGGAAAGGGACACCCTGGGGATATCCTACGGACATCCCTGGGATATATGGTACATCCCCGGGATATATGGTACATCCCCTGGACGTCCTCAAATGTCCTATTCTTTCATTAATTTAATTTGAAAATTTTCATGGAAAATATGGAAAAACTGAAATCTAAAGAATTTCAATAAAAAACGGGTTCAATTGAGAAATTAATATGTCATATTGTGTTGATGACAAATAAACAAAAAAACAGTTGAAAATTGTACACATATGAGGGTGTTTATTGCAGGCATTGCATTATCTTTTTCTCTGTGGCTTCTCTCCTTGGTCCTCCTAAAAAACTTCTGCAAATCGTCTTCAATCTGTTTTTTATTGTCAACGGCTTCAGAAGATCCTGTAACAAAGATATTATTGCAGGTGGAATTGAATTGACAATGAAAAAATTACTAATACAGATATCATGTTATAGCTCTTTTGGGATTTACAATAATAGATTTACAATTACTCACCAAGTATTATTGCTGCATGTGTTATGTTGTGTTTCAAGGCCCATTCAGTTAACTTTGAATTTATGATATCGATTGAATTTTCAACATTTTCATGGAAGATCCCAACAGGATAGGTCTTCTCTTGATGTAGGGCTCAATTCTCCAAGGGAAGAACCATCAGTCAAGTTTTCAGAACTTGATTCACATTGATCAACTTCAGGATCATTTTATCTGAACTTGTAGAAGGTAATGTTTTATAAATATCATAATTTACAGCAATTAATCGACTAGTAGAAGGCCCACTACAAGCCTCTCAGATTCTTCATTTTGTTTTCCAAGTTTTCTTATCCTTTTATGATAATTACTCAGTGTATTTTTTTCTCAAGCCTTGAAGATACCTCCCTCCTACGATCCATTATATTAATATGTATCTATAATATATTAATGAATATACTATAAACATACTTAATATTCAGAATCGAATAACCATATTATTGGAACAATCAAGTCTTATTCGATCCAAAAGATTACATTCAATATTTTGATATTCGTTTTACCAACCTTAAACTCAACTTATTAGTTCAATTTTTCGACTATGATATACACAACACTATCACTGATAAAATACTTCAAATGCTCACAAAAATCGTCAAACACAAAAGGATGCCGCTAATCTTTTTACATCGAACAAAGAAAACAAAGAAAAATTAGAAACTTGCACATTATGCAAAATGCAAAGTGGGGTCAACATTGTTGACAGTTGCCAGATCACCAAATAATTCAAACAACGTTGCCAAGAAGAGGACAAAACCACAGAAACCGAAATGTAATTGTGTTTGGGATTTCTGTATAATTTGTATCATTCTTGAGAATTTAAATTGAGGATATATTATGCATTGATAATTTTCTGCTTGCAAAATGGTCGCTTCCTAGAAATTTCTGAGATGTATTTCCATTTTCTTCATAGTTATTTTTCAGTAGAAAAACAAACATTTTCAAAACAAAATATTAACTTTGAATTTTCAATGAACATTTTGATGAGTTTCGACGATTCTTATATATGAGAATGGATATCAGAAATACCATACACATAAATGGGACAACCTATGGATATACCAGATGGAATGTCCTCTGGACATCCTCTGCGGGACATCCCCTGAATGTCCCAATCATGTCCCTGTACCGCGGTACATAAAAAGGACATACCTAGGACATCCCGTGTTGTTAGGGTAGTGACTCGATAGCTGGAGTTTTCCTGGTTTATTTCCAATACTCACTGTCTAACAATTTCAATTTTTTTTTTATTTCTCAATAATATATCACGATGTAACAATTTTGTGCTCACCCTAGTTCTAGATTAATCTATTTCCGTTTCTGTCAAAAAAAGTAAGAGAATGATAAAAAATATTGTATTTATACGAAATTCCCTCTTAGGAGGTTATGAATGCCAAGTTATAGATATTCTGAATATCATAGTCATAAAATAATGCTACTTCTGTGTACTCTTAGGTACGGCAAGCGCAGGTTCATAAGGTCTCGAGAACATAAAAAAGTGAGGGCACCAAGTAGTTTATCACATTAAAAAAAGTACCCATATCCCTGGCTAGCTTTAACCTGGTGGGAAACCACTACATAACATCGGATTCAACGCAAAACTATTCAATGGAATTCTCAAATAATATTATAATCAGAAGAGGGTCGAGGTTAGTTGAATATGGGATCCCAGTTTTACTCTTGCAAGGATATGAGAATATTGAATGGTACCTAAATAATACTAACACGTTCAACACTCTCTAACACTTATAATTGTCTACAAAATATTGCGTATTGCTTGAACAATACAAGTAACGATGTTTACTCTTAGTACTTGAAGTGCATTACATTTAACATTTGTTTACATGTGTAACGCCTATTGTTTTTGTAACCGAAACCAGTTCATGAGAATGCGATCCCGAACTCGCAGTTCATATCTCTATTTACTTTTTATCACAGGCTCATCACCGTCTCACGGAATTCGGTTATAGTTTTACCGTCCACTTGTAGGCGATCAAATGGAAAACGGAAAACATCTCAAATATTTATGAAAACCTCACGTCCCGGTATTAGAGATTGAAATATCGTGGAATAACAGACCACTTATCTCTTTGCTGCAGCTTGTGTGATGCCGTTGGAACTACTACACAGCAATAGCGAGGGCTCATTGTTTTTATATGTTTGTTGTGATCCTACCCACCGTTGCCACTACGATAATAATAATAACAATGTTTATTCATTTGAAGAATGGTACAATATTTTTGAGTAAATTTTGAATAAACGGGGAGACCACAGAAACTGAATATTTTCAGCTTAAGCTTGTGATTACCAGGATTACTACCTACTCCTGCCACCATGGGGGCTGTCATAGTTTCATCTATGCCCTCCAGCCTAATGCTCACAGCGAATACAGGCTTCATCACCACCACCTGTATGTATAAATTGTAACCCTGTATGTAATCAATTTTCACACCTGTATGTAATCAATTTCCACCCACTTCTAGACGTCCGAATCATTTGAAATTCGCATTATCATTGAGAATCGATGACAATACAATGATTAGATAGCTATGACCTGGTTTTCTCACCAAGATCGTCAGAAAAAAAATTAATTTACAAGATTCAGTGAATTCACTGGTAAAAATGCCTCATTTACATTTCGAAGATTTGGTGAATTCACTGGTACTTTCACCAAAAGTTATATATAAAAGACCTTATAGGTTGTGCGGAGATTAATCGATGAGATGTCTCCCGTAGTTGCAAAGTTAAAAACACACTTTTCTGGTGATATGGACTAAAAAGTTAAAAATTAATTCATTGTTTATGAAAACTAAAAAAACCGTTAAAAATTAATTATTGTTATTGCGTTACTCTGAACGCACTAAAAGCTTGATATTTGGTGTTGTGGATTGGCCTATGCTGACAACTGTTTGTGACCTATGGATGTTGCACGAAATTTCCTGCCTTCGAACTCCACAACACTATCGTTGAGTTTCACTCCGCAAATTATAGATATCGCATCTATAATTTTGTGCATTCCACATTTTTGTCCTTGCCGGTAGGTATTAGCACTCGAAGAAGTTTGCTTTGAATTCAAGGGAGACCACAAGCTGTCCTGATGATTGGGAAACCATGAAACAGATGTAGACGGATGGTGTGCTCGCTTGAAATTGAAACGAAAACTATCTTTCTTCTTTTATTAATAACGCACCAGAAGTTTGACATTTGGTGTTGTGGATTGGCCTATTCTGACAACTGTTGGTGACCTATCAATGTTGCACGAAATTTCCTGCCTTCGAACTCCACAGCACTATCTTGAGTTTCACTCCGCAAATTATAGGTGTCGCATCTATAATTTTGTGCATTTCATATATATATATATATAGTTATATATATATATATATATATATATATATATATATATATATCTCGGAAACGGCTCTGACGATTTTGACGAAATTTTGTATTTAGATAGGGTTTTGCTTTTCAAGTTCATCTATATAGGTGTCTTTCCCAAAATAACGCGATTTCACAGAAAAAAATATGTTTTATGTTAGGTTAGGTTAGAACTGGCGAATCCACCAGATTCAACTACGACGTCTCGTAGAACAGGCGAATCCACCAGATTCAACTACGACGACTGGAATACCGGTAGGTTAGGTTACGTCATTAAAAAATGTTTTTTGTGTAATATGGCGTTATTTTAGGATATACACCTATATGAGATGACGTTATATCATCCGAATATTTCAAGTTTATCCAAACACGATATTACAAAAAAAAACTCCGAGTGAAGGTCGGTCGCCCAGATACTATTTGGTAGTAGTTTGGTTAGTACAACAGCCAATTGGCGTTTTCACATGATCATCTGATATGTTCATTCCATCTGGATTTTTTGTCCAGCCGGACACCAAGGTCTCGAAGATTTGTTGTGCCCTATTTGAGATCCTTCCGTCTGAAACGATACGTCCTACCTCTTTCTCGGGCCTTGAAGGATGATAGCTTTGGTCTTATGCGACGCGGAGTGTCAGCTCTTCCTCATTTATCTACTGGCCTATGCATTCCATGGAGGTGTTTGCTCTCCTCTTCAGTTCCTGTTCGTTTACGGCTTTGACAGTGCAGCCAAGTCATCTGCGTACGATACGGTATAGCATTCTGCCGGCATTTCTGATCTCAGGATCCCGTCAAAGAGAACGTTCCATAATGTTGGTCCAAGAACTGAGCCTTGCCGGACCCCCTACGATATGGCCTGTGAGTAATCCAATTTTTGTCCAACAGCCTATCCAGAATTAGATGCCTCTTTGCGGTGTTGAGAGCGTTTTCAACGTCGATGAGAATTACTGCTCCATAGGTCATGGTGCTCTGCGTGTATTTGAGTATCACCTACCCTATCGCCGACATAAATTTACGATTTACAAATAAAAATAATTCACGTAAGCCTTATTGAGTACTGCTTGTATTCGAAAACTTGGTATTTGTTTATATTATTCATGCTGAATTAAATAATTTTGGTCCTACGTAAAGGATACAACGCTGTCCACTACTTTTCTCACACCTCGGTATCGTAATCCTATTTCTTTTGTTGCATAACAGAGATTCACAAGTTGAATGAAAATTTTATTTCTATATACATTTAATAACAGTATGAGGAAAAAATGGCTTCAAGAATCCCTGCTTCTCTATAGAGATTCAGTAAAGTAAGCTAAAAAACACTTCACTACGATTTTCGAAAAAATTGGTTTACAAAACCCGCAACACGTGTTTCGCGATACTATAGCTTTTTCGAGTGGAAACCAAATAACATTTACTGTTGCGTCTTGACGCATTTGTTTTTTTCTGTTATTATAATTATAATTAATTTTGCCAAGGGATTTTATATGTATATTGTATATTTCAAATGGGAATTTTTCATTTGCATTATTCAACTCTTTTGACCTTATTTTGCGCGTGAGGTATCACACAGATATAGTCCCTTTTGGGAGTGGGAAAATGAGACGGAAGAGGAGAAATGTGAAGATAGACATTGAGTTTCTAGATCTTATGGAAAGAACATAGCATTTTAGTTTTTTCTCGAGTTGGTGTTTTCTCATTGATATAACGCTTATTACTCAAGATATTCCTCAACCTTCAAATTAGTGTAAATGTGATTAGCGGCGGTACCGCCAGGAAGACTAGACTATCTATTGGCTGAAGATCAGATTCCCCGACGGAGGCACATTGGTGAGTGTGTTTGCGAATTTACCAAATATTAGTTTTTTGAACAGTCCACTGAACGTACAATTACTGTGATTTGCTATAAATGATAGAAGCAGGTAGTCAGTTGGATATTAGGTAATTAAGTGATTATTGGGAAAAAAATTATTCAATTTCTAGTAAACCGATTTGAAAGGGGCGAATTATTCAAATTAATCTGGTCATTTAATTCATTTAATTCAAATTAATCTGGTAATTTAAAGTATTGTGAATTCTTGTCTTTGTTTTGATCTCTAGGAGATCGAGTTTTTGACTTTTTTTGTCTACATGCAAAGATAGTAAATTTTTTCTCGATTATATATTATTTTGATGATCCATTTTTGGGGAACTTTGAGTTCATCTAGATAAGAGTTTGCAACTCCGTTCTATCCTATGATAACATGACAGTTGTGATTGGACTGATGAGCAATATATAATTTTGTGTAATCCTCTTATTCTCCCTATTACGTTCTTCATCAGTAGGTCTCATCTCAAATGTAGATCAAGAAATATTCTGAGATATTTGAGGGATTCGGCTTCTGGAATTTTTATACTACATGATATGTTGCGAGATCCCATATGTGGGAATCCAGTTGCATAGCTTGCGAACGGTAGGTATTTGGTTTTGTCACAGTGCAATGTCAGTTTATTCAACCGAAACCATGTTTCTATTGATCTGAATTCCGATTCAGTCTTTTCTTTCAAACTGACCCATGGTTTATGTTGGAAAAAATGGCAGTATAATCTGCAAATCGTATGATTTTTCCTTTTGTTTCTATATGTATATAAGCTGTTCATATAAATAAAAAAAAGATGGGGTCGAAGTATAGTTCTCTGAAGGACCCAGCAGGTCATCGTCCTGGAGTTACTGATGATATCGTTTATTTTTACTTTCTGTAGACGATTTGATAAAAAACTTTACAATAAATTGTAAATGTTTCATCTGAAACCATATCGCTCTAACTTCTTTAACATAAGTGTATGACAAACTGTATCAAAATAGGTTGACAAACATGCATAGGACAGGATATTTTTTGTCGAGACCAGCATATATATATATATATATATATATATATATATATATATATATATATATATATATTATATATATACATATATATATTATACATAGTGCGTTCCATAGGTATGGAATAAATTCAATTTAAGCGTTATTAGGTATTTGTTCAAATAAAACCTGCAACAGGTCGATTTCTATTGTCAATTTGACAATTTACAGTATGTAAATATTACCCCCTTCTGCACCCCCTCCGAATTATGAGCAACCACTCAAAAAATTTTAATGAGAAGTGTGGTCGTGTGGCACCTTGTTTGAAAGGGATTTTCATTCTCTGTTCAGCAACATTAGGTTTTTCAAATTTGGTGCAATCATAACTGAGAAAATATATTTTGAAAATGGAAAATTTTTATACTTTACGTAGAATGAAAGGAATAATGTCACATAATATTTAGGAAGTATTTTTCAATTCATTTCACAATTGGATTAAATGATCAAAATGACCACCATTCACTTCTTGACAATAAGCAAGTCAATCTTGGAATTCTCGTAGGTACATTTTGTAGGACCTCGGGAGTTATGTTGTTAATTTCTTCCGTTATCCTTACTTTTAAATCTGCAATATGGTCTGGTCTATTGAAATATACTTTTGATTTTAAATGACCTCATAAGAAATAATCAGGTATTTTCTTATCTGTTTTGCTAAACGTCAGAATGAAGTCGTTCAAGACACCAAAAAATTATTCACAAAACCCACATAAATAATGTGATGTCAATCTAGGTAGACTACTGTTATTTTGATATTTATAAGTTGCCGACACACGTCAGTGTGTTGAAAAATATTTGTGTGTGTATTTGATGTAACTATGGCTCAATTATCCGAAACTCAAAACATGGATATTTTAATTACGATTGGAGGCGGCAATAAAACGAGAACTCAGAAGGAAGTTTGTGAAATGTTTAATAATAAATACCCTGGTCAACACATCTCACAGTCTACAGTTAGCAAATAGAAACAAAATTTCGTGAGACTGGACATGTAAAATCTATTCAAAAACCAAGTCGAAATGTTGAATTGGATGAGGAAAAGAAGTTAGATGTACTGTTAGCGATTGAGGAAAATCCGCATATGACAAGTAGACAACTTGCCGCTGACAATGATGTTAGTAAATCATCGATATTGAGAGCTTTACATAAAGAAAAATACCATCCTTATGAAATTCAGTTGGTTCAGGAGTTAAATGAGGATGATCCTGATAGAAGGCAAGAAAATTCTGGTGAACTGATGATGGACAGAACGGAAGCAGATTTGCAGTTCATAAACAAAATTGTTTTTTCTGATGAAGCTACTTTTTATTAAAATGGAACGGTTCATAGACAAAACTGCAGATATTGGAGCAGAGAAAATCCTCATTGGATGTGTGAGGCTGGTATCATTAACAACAAAATTATTGGTCCCTATTTTTTTGAGGGCACAGTTAATAGTGAGGTTCAATCTGGATTTTTTGATGAACTTTTTACACTCATTTAAATTTTGTGACATTATTTCATTCATTCTACGTAAAGTGTAAAAAATTTACATTTTCCAAATACATTTTCTCAGTTATGATTGCACAAAATTCATAAAACTCAATATTTCTCAACAGAGAATGGAAATTCCTTTCGAACAAGATGCCACACGACCCCTCCTCTCATTTAAATTTTTTGAGGGGGTGCTCATCATTTAGAGGGGGTGCAAGAAGGGGGTAATATTTTCATACTGTAAATTGTCAAATTGACAATAGAAATCGACCTGTTTCAGGTTTTGTTAAACAAATACATAATAACGGTAAAAATGAAGTCATGTCATACCTTTGGACCGCACTATATATTTATAATTCCAATACTCAGTGAGTAGTATTGACTCTTAGAGATTATAATTCTGGAAAAATCCTTCTTCAGTACATATCTACACCTGGAATTTTATCATCGTGTAAAATATCATCCTCCTGTTGCTGATACTCTTTCAGATATAACATGTTTTTCAAGAAAATATTAACACAAAAATGGTATGTTTTCTGTTTTCCTTTTGAATTTACAGTTTTAATTATATAAAGATTATACAAATCCTCAGGGGACAGTTTTGAACTTTTTGGATTCCAATGTTGGAGAAATCTCCCTTATTAGGAACCTAATCATCATGCAAATTTCCATTGTCATACCATCGAAACTTTCTGAGATATAACCTGTTCCATAATACAAGTAAATATTTTACCGGCTGGGATGTGAAATTCAGACAGTCTCAAAGTCAAAAATTCATCAAATATTCAGTGGATAGTTTCAAACATTTTGGATTCAAATTTCGGAAAATTGCTTCTTTGGTAGGTTACTGACCAAATTTCATACTCAAAACATGCTTACACTAATGAATATCCACGGTAATGACAATTACAGTTAATGCTATAAAAGACGTAAACTTCTACAACGAAACATGACATTTTTGACGATGGAAGAAACAATATATTCAACTGTTTTTCGACGTCAAAGTATCGCATGGTTGGTTAACACTGTCAATCTCTAAGCCCGCCAGACAAAATATACTAGTTTTTTCGGAAAATTGGTTTTAAATACGGTCAAATTCAATCTACAGAATCAACTCATCTGTTTTTTCAAATGAAAGCGGTTATTTGTACAACGATAAAGGAGGCGGCACATCTATTAGGGGAGTATATTTTGAGTTGAAAACAATATAAGTAATAATGAAATCATTGGCGATTAGTGTATCCAGCGGACAGAAATGCGTAGTTACGCAAACAGAAAAGTTGCCACCAAACTTTGTTTCTCCTAACGATACAATAATGATTATGTGAATACCATCCAATCAATACTAATAGTTTTCAAATTGAGATAAAAATTATTTCTAATTCTGATTCATTCCACTGATATGCATTTGTAGATATAAAGAGTAGTTTTTTACTGGGTAGCGTCTGTAGGTAACTGATACAATGAACGCCCCTTGAAAATGATTCGGAGTTTATAAATTCTTCAGAGTACCACCCATTCATTCAGTATTCCGTTCTGCAACTACAGGAATAATGTGTTAGTTACAAATATGGAAATTATTCGATTATGTTTTTTTATAATAATTCACCTGTGTTTCGTATTTGCTAAAAAAAATTATGATTCGAGGTGAGTGTTTTTTCTGTAGATATGAAACTATTTTTTATGCCGGTTGCATATTGCCCACAATATGGGATATGAAAGTTATCCTTCATGCGACTTGGACAATGGATGAATGAATCAGTGAAATAGATTACAATTCAATTGTCAATGACTTAAAATGGAGAGAGATTCTGGGTAGAATCATAAGAATTGATCAAATTGGTTGTACGGAAGAAACATTTGACACTGACAAAATAGGAAAAATTATAATTTGAAAATAAAAGTAGGCAATATGTACAGAACGTCTGATAAACTATCGAATAAAAAGGTGAAAAAATAAAATTAATTTAAAAATTGAAATGAACCCAAAATTCAAGTTATACACTGAAAGCATGAAAGAATGAGCTTCCAAGAGATCGTTTGGTTATTTTTGAATAATTTGGGATTTTTATATTCCTTATAGTTTCGGAGAGATATTATCAAAAACTACCCCCAAAAGATAAGGTATGACATGCGTAATTCGATTGACAACTCATAGTGACTACTCTACTCTTCCTACAACTAGAACTCATTCAAACTTCATTCAATGAAGGAAACCAAATTATTATTCAGCACAAATGGGGTGCGAAATTTTATAATTACTTTCACTAGTTTGTTGCCATCTACAAGATGCAACTGCAATATTATTTATGATACCGTACCCACCTATGACTTGTGATATTTGGAATTTCAGAATGATTTTCTGATAATTTGGGATGACCTTATTACTAGGTCATTATTTTCCAGAAAATACCATTTCATAACTGAGTTCAATTTCTCATAGAATTGTGAACATTAATTTTGCCACTTCAGACTTATTCCAATCACTGAAAATATATTTTCTTCACTGAGAATATATTTTCACCGATAGCCTTTTACCAGTTTTGAAGGGTTTTTCACAAATATGACATGAAGTTGCTTTATATAGAATAGAATAGATTATGCGGGGACTTTGAGGTGACGTTGAATCCTTACATAAAAATTAACCAGTACCCTCTTCCTCGAATTGAGGAGTTGTTTGTTAAATTGCAAGGAGGTGAACATTTTCCCAAATAAGATTCAGCAAATGCTTACACGCAAATCTGTTTACATGAAAATTCAAAAAAATATGTTACGATATCAACGTTATAATAGAGCACCGTTTGGTATAGCTAGTATACCGGCAAAATTCCAAAAAATTATGGAATCACTATTAGGTGGAATACCGGGGGGTAGCAATTTTCCTTGATGACATATTAGTGACTGGGTGCAATAGGGAGAAACATATTGATCGTCTAAATTAAGTACTGCACAAATTGAAAGAAGCCGGGTTGAAAATGGCTCTAAATAAATGTGATTTTTTTAAATCACAAATATTTTATCTTGGTTTCAAAATTGACAAACAAGGTTTACACACTTGTGAAGATAAATTATCTGTAATCATGAATGCTCCGATACCAGAAAATATCACACGACTCAAATCTTTTTTAGGATTGATTAATTATTACGGGAAATTCGTGAAAAATTTATAAACTATTCTACACCCCTTATATAACGTCTTAAAAGGACAAGTTGACTGGTATTGGTCAGACAATTGTAATGCATTTAAAAAAATCAAGGAAATTCTAACATCAGCTGACGTGCTTGTTCATTACAATCCGGAGTTACCTTTGAGACTTACGTCTGACGCTTTAGAATACTTAGCTCAGCTCATACAGTGCGCGTCAAAATTATGGAACAAATTCGATATTTCGCAAGCCATGTACTTTTGACAAAAATCCTAAAATAGGTCGATTTTCATTTCAAAATGCCGATTTTTTATGTATATTCTAAAGAGGTTATGTCACTGGTTTTGACATGGTGACGTAATCGGTAATTTTTTTAAATTGGAATAGATGTCTTGTGATACCTCATCTGAAAGGCCTTTCAATACTGCATTCAATGATAATAATTAATTAGATTTTTTTTGTACAGAGTGAACAAAAATTGATATTTTATTTCAATAAGAGAATAACTTTATATCCAACAAAATAGAACAGATAAATAAGATGTTCGAAATGCCATCCACCAGTCTCTTGACGATAAGCAAATCTTCGGACACATTCCTCTTGCACATTGCGAATAACTTCCGGAGTAATTCTGTTAATTTCGATCCTAATTCGATTTTTCAACTCTTGTAGATTTTGCGGCCTATCTACATAGACCTTCGATTTCAAAAAACCCTACAAGAAAAAATCCAGGGGCGTGAGATCTGGAGATCTTAGGGGCCACTCTATCGGTCCGCGTCTACCAATCCACCTCCTAGGAAATCAGTTATTCAAAAACTCGCGAACATCACGTGCATAGTGCGGGGGTGCACCATCTTGTTGCAACCAAATACTTTCATTTGGTGAGTTAGGATTGTTGGCGTTTGGAAAAATATATTTTTATGATTATTACATTATGATTATGAAATTCTTGTATTGTCATCGGTCCTTGATATGTGTGACAAATTTCAGATTATTCGGAAGATTGGAAGTGGGTGAATATTTACTTCCAAGATTTTATTACATTGTGAGTTATTTAGTTACAAGTAAAGATAATGAAAGCGTGTTAAAACATGCAAAATTTTACTTTTTTGAGCCAAGGCTCTAATCCCTTAGACTGCCCTGGCAGACTAGTCAGTCAGTGCTCTACTACACCAATGGATCCTTCCCAACTATTAATAGTTAGCTATTCCCTAGTCTAAAATGGAAACAAAAGACAATCACAAATTAATGCCATAATAGGCAAGTTAGGGTCAAATAAATGTCAGTTGAAATATCAACAAATATTCTTCACAAATTCTAAGTGAAATGGTTCTAAAAGTAAATCATAAGTGAAACCCAACTTTAAGTGAAACCCAACGCATAGAAATTTTAATTTTTATTGGATGCGGAGAATCAGAACTCAGCAAGAGGTATGCGACTTGTTCAATGCGAAGTATCCAAATAGACCTATCAGTCGTTCAACAGTCAGTAAGATTGAGAGAAAATTTAGAGAAACTGGTCATGTCAAACATATTCCGAATGCTGGACGTCCTAAAATAGAAGAAAACGTGAAACTTGATGTTCTATTGGGTGTAGAGAATAATCCTCACAATACTTCACGACAAATTGCAGCAGACCTTGACATATCCCGAAGTTCTGTATTACGTATTCTGAAAGCAGAAAAGTACCATCCATACAAAGTACAGCTACATCAACAACTCAATGATGATGATCCCGATCGCCGTGTGGAGTTCTGTGAAATAATGCAGGATTTGTGTAACCGCAATCCA
This sequence comes from Gonioctena quinquepunctata, assembly GCA_018342105.1. Classification (NCBI taxonomy): domain Eukaryota; kingdom Metazoa; phylum Arthropoda; class Insecta; order Coleoptera; family Chrysomelidae; genus Gonioctena; species Gonioctena quinquepunctata. Next base: position 203,860 of record JAFIRS010000246.1, read on the forward strand.
CGTTTTATCAAACAAATTCTGTTTTCCGATGAGGCTTCGTTTTGCCTAAATGGTTCAGTAAATCGTCAGAATTGCAGATATTGGAGTGGGGATAATCCTCACTGGATGATGGACGGGCATACTCAATACCCTCAGAAAGTCAATGTTTGGGCAGGGATAATAAACGACAGGATTATTGGCCCGTATTTTTTCGGAGGAAATCTCACAGGGGAGCGTTACTTGGAATTTTTAAGAAATGAACCCATACCTAGCCTTGCCGATATTTTTCCAAACGCCAACAATCCTAACTCACCAAATGAAAGTATTCGGTTGCAACAAGATGGTGCACCCCCGCACTATGCACGTGATGTTCGCGAGTTTTTGAATAACTGTTTCCCTAGGAGGTGGATTAGTAGACGCGGACCGATAGAGTGGCCCTCAAGATCTCCAGATCTTACGCCCCTGGATTTTTTCTTGTGGGGCTATTTGAAATCGAAGGTCTATGTAGATAGGCCGCAAAATCTACAAGAGTTGAAAAATCGAATTAGGATCGAAATTAACAGAATTACTCCGGAAGTTATTCGCAATGTGCAAGAGGAATGTGTCCGTAGATTTGCTTATTGTCAAGAGACTGGTGGATGGCATTTCGAACATCTTATTTAACTGTTCTATTTTGTTGGATATAAAGTTATTCTCTTATTGAAATAAAATATTAATTTTTGTTCACCCTGTACAAAAAAAAATCTAATTAATTATTATCATTGTATGCAGTATTGGAAGGCCTTGCAGATGAGGTATCACAAGACATCTAATCCAATTTAAAAAAATTACCGATTACGTCACCATGTCAAAACCAGTGACTTAACCTCTTTAGAATATACATGAAAAAATCGGCATTTTAAAATAAAAATCGACCTATTTCAGGATTTTTGTCAAAAGTACATGGCTTGCCAAATATCGAATTTGTTCCATAATTTTGACGCGCACTGTTTAATGCTAGAAGGTAATGAACGGCCGATAGCTTATGCATCGCGGATTCTTTGTCGCGATTGCCGAAAACGGTGAATCAAGAAGAATGGGAGAATGTTGATGTAAATTTCATCGATTACTTTTCAAATAACGACAATATTCCTATCAATTTCAAAAAAATTCAAAATGAAACATCTAGGGATGTTGTGTTGTCAAAAGTTCTCCTTTCTACACGAACAAAATGGCCAAATAAAATAGAAGAATCTTTGAGGTCATACTATAAAATAAAAAATGATTTGAGCATTGAACATGATTGCCTTTTGCGGAATAACAGGTTGTGGAATAACTCTGAGAAATGATATTTTGAAGGATCTCCACTCAACCCACATGGGCGTTGTAAAAATGAAAAGGACTAGATAAAAATATAGAGCAGATATGTAGTTCATGTGATGATTGTTTATTACACAAAAAGTCCCCCAACAAGGCTATTTTGAACCCATTGCCCTGGCCAAAAGAAGTATGGTTTCGGCTACACATTGATTTCATGGGCCCATTTTTGGGAAAATATTTTCTAGTTGTTATTGAGGCGCATTCGAAGTGGATAGAGGTATTTCCGATTAATTCTATCACTTCGAAATTAACAATTGATATTTTAAGAACATCATTTGCGAGATTTGGGCTACCTCAGCATATTGTGTCTGATAATGCGCCTACTTTCTGTTCGAAGGAATGGAGGACTTCGGCTAAGGTTCAGTGATACCACAACAAAATTTTTGGCCTTAAATCTACTGACACATTTTTTGGCTATTTTTGATAATTTTAAGATGAAAAACACCTTCTGACACCCCAAACCAATATTAAAAAGATGCGGAATTGTTGAATTATTTAGATATTTCATAAAACACAAATGTTTAGGGAATTTGTATTTTTATAGTGATTATTTTTCCTGGAAGGTGCCAAATTCAAAACAATAACATTAATATCTCGTACGACTTTCCATTGTCAAATTCGTCATATGGATATTAGAAAAAAAAATTGAATATCTGACTGAGCAGTGTTGTAAAAATTATTTGATGGACTTTTGTTATCTACCTATTAGTTTTTATTTACGTTAAAATGGTTTATCGCTATAGTTATAAAAATTGTAAAAGTGACTCCAGAAAGCGTTATAAGCAGCGAGTGAAGTTTTTTCCCTTTCCCAAACCAAAAAGAGATTTGGTAAAATGTCTCAAGTGGATTGAACTCTGTGGAAATGAAAACCTTCCATAATAAGTAGAAATACTTATGTTTGTAGCCTATATTTTGAGGATAAACGCAAAAATTAACGAGTACCATTTTCCAATCTGCAAGTGTGCGAAAATATGGCTGAAGGAGAAATTATGTTGTGTGAAACTGGTGAAATCTCAATAGACAGTGTGGAACACAGCAACGCAGAAATCATTTCAACTAATAACTCCCAACATCTTTTTGAAACCCCTGATGACTTGAGCACCATCACTGCTAATGATGAAGACATTTTAACTGAAAACTCTCAACATCTTTCTGACACCCCTGATGACACCACCAGAGCTAATGATGAAGAAATCTCCTACTTAGAGTCTTATAGGCAGACTTTGGAATGTGCTCCGAAGGCAAACATATTTTAATATAATAATTTGAAAAATAATTCAAAACATTTCAAATATTTCACAGGACTTGAATTCTGGCATTTTGAGGCACACTCTATAGGTACTCTTTCAGATGAAAATATTATGGACAAGCTTGTGTACCCTTATAAAAATTATGAAAGGAATAATGTTAGGAAAATATATATTTGATATATATATCCAAATGTGGATATTTATATATTTTCGAAAAAAGTTACGAAAGCGAAAGCGAAAATTTGAAAAGTTACGCTAAAGCGAAAAACCAAATATAAGGAATAACCTAACCTGTTGCTCATTGATATATTGCCTGCTGGTTATTATATGCTATTTCGCTACAGTTCTTGAAAAAAAAATGTTCGACAGCAATTAGAACATTGACGTTTCTAACACACTTTTATATATGGCAAAATATGTAATTTATAGATCATTTTTGTCAAAAACATTAAAAATATTCGTTTGGTCCTTTGCTCCCTATTGCATGTCAATAGTGTCAAAAGTTTCAGACTTCATTATCTTCAGATAGAATATTTTTTCTTGTGTTAATAATGGTGTGAACCGCTGGAAAGTTTAGAATGTCTTCAAGTGGTGTGCAATTCCATTTTTAGTGATTAAGGGTCCTTTTAAATAAAAAAACCAACACGTTTTGTTTAAACTCTCATTTAAATATAGCTTTCAAGATACTTAATGAATTTTTTATTTCAAGTTACGAATTTACTAAAAAGCAAACAATAGCAAAAATATCCGAAATAATGGGCATTAGTAATATGGGATATTTCTTTGAAAACATCTTATATGATTTAATTAGATATATAGCCCTTTCAACATGAATTCTTGCTTTGGCAATTTTTTTAGTTATTATTTCTTCTTCGGCTGTCCATTGTTGCCTCCCATCATAAAAGGTGGGATATATAATTGAATTCCCATTTCATCTAACAAATCCCTGATTATGAAACCTCATCTATCAGCTAAAATAACATCATTTTCCATCAACAACTCTCTAATATCGCTCTTTTCAAATAAATCTCTTTCTGAAATAAAGACCTCATAACCCTCACCACAGTATATCACTGCACCAGTTACTGAAATTGCAACAAGAAATTTAATTGTATTACTATGTTTATAATAAGAAAAGGTTTTTCCTTGTTGCCTGAAATTTCTAATAGGCATTTTCATCAACAACTCTGTGGCATCTATAACAAAAGTAATACTGTTGCCAGAAAAATTTCTGAAACATTTAGTCTTTGATATCTCTGGCACTGGAAAATATATATTTTTTCATTTCTTCTATCTTAAAAAACATAAACTGTATCCAAGTATATGATGTAGTGACGGAGACATAGTTTCTACTCAAATTGCAGAAAAATGATAACTCATCTAATGTGAATCCCCCTTTAATTCGCACTAACGTTAACGCTAATTTATCCCGATTGCTCAATTTTTGACTTTGCTTTCTTTCCTTCCATTTCATAATTTTTATAAGGATATATACAAGCTTGTCCATAATATTTTCATCTAAAAGAGTATATAGTGCCTTAAAATGCCAGAATTCAAGTCCTGTGAAATATTTGAAATGTTTTGAATTCTTTTTCGAATTATTATATGAAAATATGTTTGCCTTCGGAGCACATTCCAAAGTCTGCGTATAAGACTCTACGTAGGAGATTTCTTCTGTGGTAGTGTCATCAGGGGGTGTCAGGAAAATGTTGGGAGTTTTCAGTTAAAATGTCTTCATCATTAGCAGTTGCTCAAGTCATCAGGGGTTTCAGAAAGATGTTGGGAGTTATTAGTTGAAATTGCTCTGTTCCACACTGTCTATTGAGATTTCACCAGTTTCACACACCATAATTTCTCCTTCCGCCACATTTTCGCACACTTGCAGATTGGAAAAAGGTACTGGTTCTTCTTGCATTTATCCTCAAAATGTAGGCTACAAACATAAGCATTCCTGTTTATTTTTGATGGAAGGAGGTTTTCATTTCCACAGAGTTCAATCCACTTGAGACATTTTACCAAATCTCTTTTTGGTTTGAGGAAGGGAAAAAACTCGCTCTTTATAAGGCTTTCTGGAGTCACTTTTCAATTTTTATAAAAGCGATCAACCATTTTAACGTAAATAAAAACTAATAGGTAGATACCAAAAGTCTATTAAACAATTTTCACAACACTGCTCAGTCAAATATTTTTTTTTCTAATATCCATAGGACGAATTTGACAGTGGAAAGTCGTACGAGGTACGAGTTATTCATGTTATAGTTTTGAATTTGGCGCCTTCCAGGAAAAAATAATCACTATAAAAATACAAATTCCCTAAACATTTGTGTTTTATGAAATAACTAAATAATTCAACAATTCCGCACCTTTTTAATATTGGTTTGGGGTATCAGAAGGTGTACTTTATCTTAAAATTATCAAAAATAGCCAAAAAATGTGTCAGTAGATTTAAGGCCAAAATTTTTGTTGTGGTATCACTGAACCTTAGCCGAAGTCCTCCATTCAAAATATTTTTGTCACAAAATGGCATTCAACACATAACTTCTCCTCCTTATCAACCATCTTGTAATGGCGTGGCGGAGAATGCAGTAAAATCGGTAAAAAATGCATTGAAAAATGCTCTGGGCAAAAACAAACATCTGGAAATAAATAAAGATTTGAATAATTTTTTATTCGACTTTTGAAATACCGATCACTGTACAACGGGGTTGAGTCCGTCACGGTTAATGTTTGGCAGAAAACTGCGCACTCGTTTCGATTTATTATTACCGAGAAACTCTGTTGGTTGCGGTGATGCAATATTGAGAAATCACGTGATAAGACAACAAACCAAACAAAAAATATATCACGGTGGTGAAAGATGTTTGCAATTTTCTGATAATGAAGCTGTTACAGTTAAAGACTATAGAGGAGCTAAAGTAACTTGGATTAAAGAAAATTGGAAAAAATATATACTTAGTAAAAATTCCTGACTTAGATCATTTGATTTGGAAACGGCATCTGAACCAAATAAAAAAAATTCATTTAAAAATATCAACATTACCCACAAGTCATGTGGAAAATTTGGAACAGAATATAGAACTGCCAGTAACATGTGTTGATATTAGATCGGTATATAGTGATAGTGAATCGACAAATGACAATTCAATGACTAATATAAATGAGGTTCAAAGTAATTTAGTTGGTAGACCTAGACGAGAAATCAAACCTGTGAAAAGGCTTGATTATGATAAGATGTAAATAATGTTAAATAATGTACATTTTTTTTTCTTCAGGTGGAAGATATTGTAATGTATAGATAGATATATATATATATATATATATCTATATATATATATATATATATATATATATATATATATATATATATATATATATATATATATATATATTATATATTATAAATTGCTGCAAGTGAAAGGGATTTTTAACCTCACTTTTGTAAGTACACATATGCCTATTTGGTTTTCAAATCTTATAATGTTCAATTTAATTCATTGTAGAGTTCCTGATGAAGAGACAATAAATGACTCGAAAGCTTGAATAGAAAAAAGAGTACACTTTTTTTCCATACCCCTGTTGACTGCATACCCGAATTTAAAAAGGATACTTCTTTAACTTAGACAGTCGTCTAACCTTCACAACCACTTTATATATATATATATATATATATATATATATATAGTTCTAGGGCGCAATGTGAAGCGCACATTCTCTGGGGGAGTACTGAACAGGTACCGAGAGAGACGAGTATACGATCGATGTGCGTATTGATATATCGTCTTTTGGGAACAATAAATAGTTCAACATATTGTGTGTAGTTTCTATTCTACATAATCAGAAAGGTCACATTACCGAACAAAAGGAATACGCTACACATAAAATATAAATAAATATAAAAAAAATATGGTCGTGTTGAGGATTTAGCTCAGTGTTCCCTCGTTTTATGGAAGATCCGTTTGGTCTTTGAAATTATTCGTGTAATTGTAGCACATGAGCGTTGTGGAATTGAATATATTGCGCAATTAAGATTTTGGAGCAAAGTTGATTCAAATCATACGTGGGTCATATTGTCTCATTATTGCAATTTTGCAATGAAGATTCGAGAAATGGAAAGTGTCGCAAGTATGTGTAATAGAAAGTAAGTTAATAGAATTGTTTACTATTTACTATTTATATACATTACAGAGAGACAACAGTGGAATCATATGCTCATCGTCAAAAAGAGTATCCGAAAAGCGTAAGGAACTTCGTTCCTGAGGGGGGCCCCCGACCGCACATGATTTTATTTTTATTTTCTATTGAATGATTCTAGCCTCATTTGAAATTTAATTTGCAAACTACTCCATACAATCATTGCCTCGATTAATTCTGAAAAAGGACAGAGAATCATTGAAATTACATTTGACATAATATCCTACACTGTAAGCCACATGCCTGATATTTTTACGTTTTTTTTGTCGTTTTATTATTTATATTCAATTTCTCATAGAATTGTGAACATAACTTTTGCCACGGCAGACTTATTACAATAACCGAAATATTTATTTTTCTAATAAGTGGGCAATGTGTTACTTTACCGCACGCGAAGCGGAGTTCGGATGAGTTTTTGCGTGCGGAAAAGGCACTTTGCGCACGTGTTAGAAACAAAATGTTTCCTACCAGCTTCATATCAGATAACAACAAAAATAAAAACATGATAATTTATTCAATAATTTTTAATTTAACTTTAAAGAAAGAATTAAAATACAACAAAAAAATACTATACAATAAAACAAATATAAAAAATTAAATGATTTGATCCTGATATTTATAACAAAAAAAACAATCAGTAGAAATTTTGCAAATTGGTTGCAGATCCGGTCCGTTCATTTAATGGGTGGCTTATGGTACGGTTGATGAACACTGACTTAGCGCGAAATAGCAGTTATTATTATGGCTTGATGAAGGTCGATTCAGCTCAGGACAGTTGTTCAAATGGGTCCATGAAGGTTGACTTAAGTCAGAAGGGCAGCCATTCTTATTCCTTGATAAAAGTTGACTTAATGCAGAAGAACAGTGGTTCGTGGCCATTATTTTATTAGACAAATCCTTTTTTGATTTGTCGAATCATCAATGTAGCGCTCGGCGACATTCGTTGATTTCCAGCCTCCCAGTCGTTCGACATTAGTGATTCCTACTCCAGAATCGGCCAATATGGTAGCCGAGGAACGACGGAAACTATATCTTGTATACTGCTCTGGATTTTTCAATCGTAGATATGCAGCTATTTTCGGAGGCTGTACTGTATGCTCCTTGTCTATACTGCCCAAAATAAAATAATTAATAAAAAAACTTTTTTGACCACAATGCGCTAAAAAGTAAAAAATGACTGCTTTGGATGTGCGAAGTAGGTTATTCCGTAAGTTATAGATTCAAGAGCTTTCGAATCTATAACGCGATCAGATTTTACTTTTTAGTGCCTTTAAATAAAAGGTTTTTTTATGAATTATTTTATTTTGTGCTTTTGAGTAAGTACGCCTCAATCTATGCATTTTTGATAATGAATCGTCAATATGGAAACTTTTTCCTATAAGTTCTGAGCTACCTAGCTCTTCGAAGAGGAGACCATCTAAAGATTAACTCGTCCGCCAACCTGGAGCTGCCATCTTCAATTTATGAATTCTGACAAAAAATCAATAATCCTCGTCTCAATTCATAATCTTCGACCCCAAACACCCCGACATACCAATTTTTAATAGAAACGGACCATAAACACAGAGATCGTCCGCCCTCCTGGAGCCGCCAGATTGATTTTATGAATTTTGACAATCATTTCATAATCTTCGACACCGAAAACCCTCACATACCAATTTTGAATCGAATCGGACCATAACTGCAAAATTCGTCCGCCATCTTGGAGCCGCCATCTTGAATTCGTGAACTTTGAATGAAAATTCATAAACTTCAGCCCCGAAAACCCCCACATATCAATATTGAATGGAATCTTACCATAATCACATAGATCGTCGGCCATCTTGGAGCCGCCAATTTAATTTTATGAATTTTGACAAAAAAATCATAATCTTCGACCCCGAAAATCCACAAGTACCCATTTTGAGTCGAATCGGACAATAAACACAAATCTCGTCCGCCATCTTAGAGCCGCCATTCTGTTTTTTCTTTTCCATAATGCATTGTCACGGGAACTATGAACACCTGCCAAATTTCACGTTAATCGGGCAACTAGAAGTGGGCCAAATTTGAGATTTGATTACATACAGACACTGGGACAGGTGAAACTAAATAAAAGCTTGTTAAAACGCTTGTGCGGAGTGTATGGTTTTCGCAAATTTGCATATTTATGATAGAATTGTGAATAATGTCTCTTATTTGTTTCATTGGATACAAGATTCTTGAAGTATTGTTTTTACTGTCAGGGATTTTGACGACTATCCAATTTCCTTCATCGTCTATGTGATCAACCATTATCTTGCAAAGCTCATCGCGCCTGCAAGCACCGGCCAACCCAAAAATTCTGGCGACTTTTACTATAAAGTGAATTTGATCAGGTGTTTCTTCCATAAATCTGGAAACTCCACTTTTTATTGTCTTTTTTCGGGTATCACACATTTTGCTGTTTTGAAAACGATGTTAGTTCGAAATATTGACTTAAATCCAAGTTTATTTTGACTTTGAGAACAGTTTTCAACATAGAGTACTTACCCCATAAAATATTTAGCAGAAATGTTTTTCGTAAATTTGCAAAATAGGCTAGTAACACCTCCTTCCTGATATTATTTGTCCCTTTGTTACGGAACCAGAATTCAAAATGTTTATATTGTTTCTCATATATTTGTTCAGATTTAGCTGGCAATAAATTCAAACCACCGAGTCGAAGTTGCAATATAAGTTTCCGTCACTATAATGGTGCTTGGGTTGGCGTCATAAATAACGTAACGATTCAAGGGATAATAGTTATTATGCCCGACCCTAGAAAAATGCGTTAAAATGTATATACATTGGCTGAAATTAAAATTACACGGAGTACAGTAACAATATCTTCTCATGAAACAACAGGTTTTATATTAAAGTTCAATTACAAGTTTTCTTTCGTTTTCATTACTCACTCTTTGATTTCATCAGGTTTTTTCTTAATGGCGCTGATTGTTGAAGTCCATACTTGAGGGCTAAATATTTTCCACTAGCGCCGCGTTTCAACTCGTTAATAATCGCCGACTTTTCTTCAAGAGTTAACGTTTTGTGAATATTTCAAAACGTGCAATTTCCTTTGTAACCTCTACAGTTGAGAACCTGCTACCACACTGCTACATGACGGCAAAGTAAGAACTACCTACTCACAAGAACACTTGCACAAAGAGAAGTTGAAGCTTATATAAGTTGATATTTGCTTCTGTTCATGGGTATACGAGCAACCTAATTGAATTTGGACTATTGAATCAAGTAAAATCCGGATTGCAGAGTACCTCAAGGCAAAGGCAATCCGGCATCCGAATTATCGCGACACCAATACATACAGTGCTCGTCTAAAGTCGGTTCCCCCCTACTAATTTTTGAACCACCTGGTATATCGCAACGGAAATTGGAGGACTTGAATAGGAGATAAAAACCTACTTTTTTATGAGAAAATCACAGCTGAAAGTTTTAAAATGGCGGCTAAGCGCCATCTTCAATATTTTTTTTAAATAGAACACCCCTTATATTATTCGATTTTTGAAATCTGCTCATAATTCTCAACAGTTTTCTTCAAATATTTTTGGAATATTAACGTTTGAAAAGTGACATTCCGGTTTAAAATGAAGTATGGATTTTGGTCACTTCCGGTAAAAGATTTTGCTAACTAAACGTTATTATCAATTTGTAGTTAAATCTCCTGAATAATTCGACTAATAAGTGGCGTAAAGAGAGTTTATTGAGGATAAACAGTACCGCCTAACGGAAAATCTCGAAACCTACGAATGTGTTCTATAAATTCACAATCAAAACAAATTAGTTGGCTAAAAAATTATAATTTATTTTTGAATAACACTTTTATTCAACCCCAACAATTATTTCATCAAGTGTTCGAAGTGGCCCCCTCCTAAATCTTGACAATAAAGTGCTCTATTATAAATAGCTTTTCTCACGTTGATGAAAGTCTGTTCATCTATTTCTTCACATGTATCTATTATTCTGCGTTTCAACTCTTCTATTGTTCGGCATTCAGTGGCGTAGATTTTTTACTTTAGATACCTCCAAAGAAAAAAATCTAGAGGTGTAAGATCCGGAGATCTTGGTGGCCATTCTGTACTTTCCCTGCGACCTATCCATCGCCCAGGAAAGATTGTATCGAGGAACTCTCTAGCCATGCGATCGATATGGGGAGGGGCCTCGTCCTGCTGAAATATGATTTCACCATTTTCAAACTCTTACTGATTGTTTAATACAATTTGTCTTATTCGAGGTTCAATTTCAGTTTCTAAAAGATTTCTATAAAGAAATTATGTAAGATTGCCTATGATGAAAATCGGTCCAACAACGCCATTGCCCAAAATCCCCGCTCGAACATTCACCTTTTTAGGAAACTGGGTATGTCCCTTTTGGAAAGTGCCCCATTCCGCTAAACTATGATTTCACAATTTTCAAACTCTCCCTGATTTTTTGATACAATTTGTCTTATTCGAGGTTCAATTTCAGTTTCTAAAATATTTCTGTAAAGAACTCCTGTAAGATTGCCTCTGATGAAAATCGGTCCAACAACGCGATTGCCCAAAATCCCCGCCCAAACATTAACTTTTTTAGGAAACTGGGTATATCCCCCTCTAAAAATATGCGGATTAGTATCGTTCCAGTATCGTACATTATGTTTGTTGACTTTTCCATTAAGAAAAAACGTGCATTCGTCTGCAAAACATACACGTTTTAGGAAGCCCCGTTCTTCTTCAATTGTTCTTGTTAACCACCCTCCGGTCTGGATCATCCTCCGTGAGAGCATGCAGGATTTTCATTTCATAGGGATGAAACTTTTCGTTTTTAAGGACTCTTTGGACACTTTTTGAACTTACTCCACAGGATTCATCAACTGCAGACGTCGACTGAGTCGGATTGATTACCATTTCAGCAACAATTTCTACCTTTTTTTCTTCTGAAAGAGGCGGTATTTCCGATCTTGGAGCATCTTCCAGCGTACCAGTTGCTTGGAGCTTATTTAAAAGTTATCATTAAACATACGGACTGCTAGATGATAATTTCTTCCAGCTTCTCCAAATATCAAAATTGCTTCGAATTTATCGTCTAAACTACGAGCCATGATCACACCTCTCATAAAAGGATTTGGGCGCTCAACGGACTATTTGACAGTTCATATACGGGATGTTCTATTTAAAAAAAAATATTGAAGATGGCGCTCAGCCGTCATTTTCAAACTTTTAGCTGTGATTTTTTCATGAAAAAGTAGGTTTTTATCTCCTATTCAAGGCCTTCAAATTTCGTTGCGATATACCAGGTGGTTCAAAAATTAGTAGGGGGGGAACGGACTTTAGACGAGCACTGTATAATTGGCAGCGCTGCTCGAGACTTGAAAACAATGATCAAACCTCTTTTTTTATTTCAGGCCACGAATTTACACATTGGATGGTCACCTGAAAATTTCTGCAGCACCATACCGAAATATTAGTTTCTTAACAACTGGTGGAACATCGGGGGTTTCCATAAATAATGTTGACATCGTAACAACGCTCAACAAGGTAAGAGAAAAATTTAATTATTGATACTTGACTATTTTGTCAAAACTTCTATTCATCCATGGGTTGAACTGATTTCTCAACGGAAACACTAATATCATAGTCACTTGAGAAGATGAAGGCAGCACATCAGAAATCAAGAATATCTCGAAAAAGCTTTCACTTGTTTTAAAGCTAGAGAATCTTATGAGCGTGTTACAAAAGATTCCTCCTCAAGTATGCAATCCAAAAACAGTGAATTGATTGATACATTACACGATTGCCCTTGCTGATGAAGACAACAAATATTTGAAATGTGATAACAGTGTCATCTTAAAAATGTCCCTTTCACCTAAAATTAAAAAAAAAATCGAAACACATTTTGAGCTTTGTAGGATCTCCAAATTACACTATTCCAGAATTCCTCAGCAACTCTCTGAATCAAACATTACAGTTACCATACAAAACATTCATTTGAACTTGTTCGAAATTATCAAAATATATTTCTGGGAATTATATCAATATTTCTTTTGAATGCTGTTTTTTTTTAAATAACTTTCGAAATACTGACCTTAATTGAACGAAAATTGGTATTGAGATATTTTTTGAGGTGACGAATTCGAACCTGATGTCATTATTGCTCTTACTCGTAGGGGGCGCCCACATGTCTTTTTCTTTTTTGAAGATTCATAACTTTTTTGAGCGTACTTCTACCACATTTTTCTAGTGAAAAAATCAATTCCTCCATCATATCCACGTAAGAAAGCTACCCCTGTTACAAGTCGCTATAAGCAACCGTTTTCTAGATATTTGGACTTGAAAATTTCAAGTCGATTATTTGATAATCGATGCGTGTTGAAGTTATTACCATTATTTTGCATTTTTCCCAAAAATGCTTAGGAAAATAATTTGACGTTTGAGTAAGTAGTTTTGGTTTTTTGTAGAGGGCGCCACCGATTCTATTTATTTTTACTCGTTTGAAATAGTTATTTTTGTTTCAAGGGTGCAAAATTTGTATTTGTTTTAATGAAATTTACTAGAAATATCAAACTTTTTATTTCAAGAAATTTTGAATATGTAGAATAAAATAAAATAAAGAAAACTGATTTGTATTCAAATAAATTGTTCAAAGTGTCCACCTTCAGCGAAGAAACAGGCATTCAGTCTTCTAGTCAATGAATCTCGTACCCGCTCAAAAATTATTGGTGTGTTTCTTATTGTTTCACAAGCGTCTACTATTCGGTTCCTCAGATTTTCCTCGTTCCTGGAGTTTTATAAACTAGTGACTTCAAATGTCCCAAAAACTAAAAATCTAGCGGGTTTAGATCTGGGGACCTCGGTGCCCACGCCTGGTTAGGTTCTTCTAAACCCTTACCGATCCGTCGATTTGGATAGACAGTGTTAAGGAATTCCCTGGCTACAACGCTAAAATGGGCCGGAGCCCCATCATGCATAAACCACATGCGGATACGAATTCCTAATGGTACATTCTGAAGTGGTCCTGGCAATTCATTTTCTAAAAAGTCTCTGTAAGTTGCGCCATTCAGTCGGAACGGAAGAAAGAAAGGAGCTATCGAGTAATTATCAATTATTGCCGCCCATACATTTACAGAAAATTGATACTGATAATGTCTTTCACTAACTGCGTGCGGATTTTCAAGAGCCCAAACATGGTTGTTAACGCGTATTTGTCATTACTTTAATACATTATCTAGTAGCGATGCTAGTAGGCTACTGTCAACATTCTGTTAAATACGAATATTTCAATGAAATGTCAAATTAGCACTTCTTCATTTTTAAGCTTTTAGTTTGGTATAACATTAATGATAATAAGTAATACATTTTTATTTTATCGAGAAGAATAGAAAATTATACATTCAATTCATACTTATAATAATGAATAATAATGTTAGTGCAATTACCTAACAGTAAATTGATATATAAAGTTAATTGTAGTTAAATCATTTGGTATTGCATTATACCAAATTTGTGATAAATGTATGCTCGATACTGACTCATGGGGTCCTGTTAAAATATGTGCTGCAATAGGCATGATGATTTTTTATATTGATTTGATGTATGCAAAACTCAATTACCAAAAGCCATCCCTAGGTAAATAATTACGATAATTGGCACTCTATTTTGACTGCTTTGTATGTCCTTTTTGAATAGCATTTCGGGAGAAGTTTGCCTCGTCCGTGAAGAGTACATATCTTAAAAATTGAGGATTTCCAGCCAATTTTCTCAAAAACCACTGACACATAGTAATGCGTTGGGGAAAGTCTCGTGGCAAAAGAGCTTGTACCCTTTGAATATGGTATGGATAAAATTGTTGATCGTGGATAATTCTCCAAACTGTGGACTGAGTAGAATTGAGAGCTTCAGCAATTATTCTTGAACTTGTTTCTGGATTCTCCTCGAGAGCGTCCAAAACAGCTTCTCCCAATTCTGGGGTTCGGACTGCTCGTGGTCTGCCAATAATATCAGCTGCCCTCATGAAGCTACCTGTTTCTGCCAAATGACGGTGGAGACTGGTAAATGTTGGAACTGAAGGCAGTACTCGATTAGGAAATCGCTCCTGGTAAATACGTCTTGTTTCGCGCTCATTGCCATCCGCAAGGCCATAAACAAAATGCATATCGGTTAAATGAGCATTATTGTTTAAATAATCCATTTTTTCAAAATTAGTGTTTTAAAATTCACAGAAACTTCAACAAAACAACGAAACGTATAACTATCACATAATATGTAATTACCAAAACTACTTACTTAAACGTCAAATTCATTTCGTAAGCATTCTTGTGAAAAATGCAAAATAATGGTAATAACTTCAACACGCAGAAGTCCAAATATCTAGAGAACGGTTGCTTATAGCGACTTGTAACAAGGGTAGTTTTTTTAGGTAGATATGGTAGAGGAATTAATTTTTTTACTGAACAATGTGCTAGAAGTACGCTCAAGAAAGTTATGAATCTTCAAAAAAAAAGACGTGTAGGTGGCGCCCCCTACGAGTAAGAGCAATAATAACATCAGGTTTGAATTCGACACCTCGAAAAACTTCTCAATATCAATTTTTGTTTAATTAAGGTCAGTATTTCGAAAGTTATTTGAAAAAAACGAAAATAAAAATTAAACTTCAACACCCTGTTTCTTGGAAACGAAGCGTTTCCAGACATATATTCATTTAACCTGTGGTAGAAGTCCATTGTATCTCGAAGTGGAGTATGTATGAGTTTTTCTACTTCGTATAATATATTTATTTGGACAATTCATATTAGAATATTGTGAGGAATGACCTCCTGAAGTTTGTCAAAGTATTTTTGAATCACCCTGTATACCCCATTACCCATATAGAATACTTGCATTTGAAAATTACCATCTTTCGTACACCATGTGGATGACATTAACAGTTGTGTTTCAAATGATATTATTCTACTATTCATTTTCAACAGATTTCATCCACATATCCAAGAACAAAACCACAAATTAGGTTTTTCAGACATTCCTAATCAAGAGAACATATGAAAATCAAATTATTACAAATTGGCATTACGAACCGACTCCGTATGGAAGATTCTTATATTTTATTTACGGACACTCCTATAGAAAAATTTCTAATCTTAAGTATAAAGCTCTCAGTTGATCATTGAAAGTGAAGATTTTGAAGATCTCAGTTTTATCGTAGATTTTTCAATTCCCAGAAAAATATATGTGTTCAATATTCAATTAAAAAGTTTCCAATTTCAACATGGAGGGATTTTAAAACCCGAAAACCCCCGAAAAATTACAAATGAAACATGTCGTGCAAAACACTCGGCGGGCAGAACTTAACATATGTACATAGATTAAATTTTAGAGAATCATGAATTGCTAAAAGTCAACGAATCTACAAAAAAAATCTGAAGTAATAATCAACTTGAAAAAAGGGAAAATATACAAATAAAAAATATGTATTGATTTTTTGCTGAATCCTTATTATATAATTGAAAGTACCCCAATAGTCGATTTCCCCCTTCAATTTTTAAATCAAAGTTATTGACCATCTAGTTTGACAGATATAATCAAAAGTACTCTCGTTATTCAAAATAGTCCACGGGGAAGCGCACAGCCTAAAGGGGGGGTCGTAGAGAAATGCGGATTGTGCCAGGGGACTTTTTAAAGAAAGACGGGGGACCATTTGAGGGTCTGAACGCGAAAAAAAAACTCCTTCTCCTAGTTGACCCCATCGATTTTGACGATACCCCCCCTCCCTCCCCAAAAGTTCAAAACGAGAGTAGGAAGGTTGTCACTTTAAACGTGTCATTTCCGTACATTATCAGAATGATACTCCCAAGCCTTGTCAAGTATTTTAACAGCCACACCCTTGTCACACAGCACACCACGTGAGTTAATGTGAACCTGTTTGCGAGATGAGAGAGACACCATTTGACCTTTGATATCCCCGAAATAAGAGTACCTCTTTCACCCGATGTGAGAGTCCATAGCCCATTCTGAAGTGAAAGGAATATCATTGTTTGCCCCGCTTACTGTCAGGTAGCCACCGTTCAATATTTTAATATGACCCAAGAAAGATTGAGAATTGTTGATTATGTTCAAATACATCTTATATCAATAATAATACCGTTATTCAAATAGAATTCCTACTATATAAAAATTCTTGTAGTTATTATTACATAATTATCCGATTAAAAGCATGACCTTGTGTTAAAAAAAACAATATATCGTGAAACAGGATTGCAGCATAATGACGATATATAATGAAGTTTCGTTTTCATTGATATGGATGGGTAAATTATTATATTCAAATCAATCCAATAATTTTTTGTAGTTAGTTTTATTTATATGGAAACTTCCTTCTGATAATTGTGAACTTGACTGAATTGATGGAAATAAACAAGTAATTAACCTTTCAATCGTATTCACTTATTTCATCATTTACAACGTGCAATGAATGATACATTTTATGGTTTTTAAATTTTGGTATATAAACTGGGAAATGATATCCATTCTTCTTTCATCAAATTTCGTGCTTCTGTTAGAAACGATTAGGTAGTACACAGTGAAAATGCTAAAAACCGAGGTAAGTGTTTTTCCTGGGATCTTCGCTTTGGAAAGCTAGTGCATTACCATTACGCTAGTAAGATCAGTTGAATATCTATGACAGAAGGAGGCACATATATATTACTGAGAATTAGCAATAATGTGGATTTTCGAACATTTCCCTAATGATTAAATATCTCATTGTTGTCAACTTCTGAAAAAGATAATTTTCACGGAATATATCCAATACATTGCATATTATGAATAAATAATATGCAATCGAGGTTGTCTTTGAAATGCATAATTGGAAAGTCAACTATGTTCCGTTCATTGTATAGATTTTAACAATTGAAATAAAAATGAATGTTCCGACATTATGGGTATCATTGAGGATACCCCAATTACACAATAGTCAGATGTTCAATTGTAGGTCAATCGGCAATACTGGAGGTTTAGTGGAATTTATCATTTATTTTATGTTTTATATAGAAATGTGGATATAGAAAAGATTTGTTGAATTTTCGAATTTTAAATTAATTACATTAGAATCATCAAATCACACATTGAAATTGGGCATTTGAAATAAAATATCCGAGACATAGTATTCAAGTATGAGTAAACGTTATTGTATGTATAGGATCAATTACTAAAAAAGTATATCCATGCCATTGTGTTTTTTGGAATTCAAGTGTTTAAGTGTAAGTTCCAATTATTGTGAGTTCCGAAACATCAAAAAGTATGAGTAAGATTTTGAGCGTTCCCAGACATGAAGTATTCAATCAAGTATGTAGGGCCACATTGAACGTTTCAAATCATTTTAGAATAAAGTGTTGAAGTATGAGTTGGATCAGATAAAAATGATATAATGATAATAGAAACCAAATATTTCAAGATAACTCAAAGTATAGGGTTACTACAATTGGCTTAGATTTAGAATGAAGTGAGTATTCAAGTATTAGTTGGACGCCATAACATTTTAATTTTTTGCCTTGTTTTGAGTTATGATAACAATGAAAACGGAATATTTCTAGATGACCTTATAATACAAAGTAAAGGGTTACTGCAATTGGCTTACAAACCCCTACACGAGTAATTTGCTATAGGTGTGGACTCTGAAAAAATTATATTCATACTACAAAATGAATCATCTTGAAGTGAAAATATATGATGTTTCGGGTAGGAAGATATAGTAACACAAAACCCAGACATAATGAGTTGAGAAATTTTACTTCAAAATATATATTTTGAAACGAAAACCAAAGTTGTTATTTCAAAATCTTCAACAACAAGGTATTTTTGAATCATTTCATACATGAAAGGAGATAATTCGATTCTATTGTAAATGATGAATCAATTCAATACATGGTGGCTAATCTGAAATACTACGTACATGTAATAATAATTTCAAATGGTTCTCAGAGTGTTCAGGTATTTCAAGAAATTATTTCAAATGGTTCTCAGAGTGTTCAGGTATTCCAAGAAATTATTTAGGTGGTGTAAAATCAGTAGCAGTACCATACTGTTCAAAACCAACAACTTTTTGTAAAATTACAAGTGAGAAAGTGTGTGGTGCGAATATACATCTAGTGAATAAACAAGATACCTTCAAATCCTAGAGTGAAAATATATTTTCGGCGAAATAGGTAGTGGAATTAATTATGAACCATTGAAACGAAATAAGTGATGAGGTTTACGGAAAATCCTAATACATGTTCGAAAAAACATCAAGAGTTTCAGAATTTCGTTCAAAGCAGTTATGATTCAGTGTAAACATTCTGTGAAATCATTCATTTAAAACATTCTGTCAAATTAATCATTTCACCTAGTAAGGAGCAAAGTGTTTCGAACCAAAAAATATTTTGTGAGTGCAATAAAATAATATAGAAGTACATCTAAAATAAACACGTGGAATGAATAAAAATGATGTTGGTGGAGGAATATAAACCTTATAGGAAATAATTATACAGACATCTTTAATTATCATATTCAATAAATATTATTCATATCCGGAATTTCAGACATATGATATTTTCACTTCAAAAAAAATATATATCAAAAGTCTTGTTGTGATGACAGGACCAATAGGTAGTATTTCTATTGAAATCTACCTAATTGAGGGAAGTTAAAAATCTAGAGCATGATGATTAGTTGACAATTTCCCTCAAAGAAGGTTTCAACTAATGGTCTTCTGAATGTTTAAGTATTCTTTTAAAATTAGTGTTAGGTTGTACGAAATTACTAGCAGTACCAGGTTGATTGAAGTTACGATTATTTGTGAAAACTCTTATGAAAAATATAAAATGGCAAAAGTGTTGTCAATGACATGTTTCGGTGCCATAGTAAAATCAATAATGAACTGTTAGTAAAAAATAAGTGATGGATTCATATAAAATAAATACCAAAATCTGTAGCAGAAATATATTTCGGTGAAATAGTAGAATCAATAATGAACTGTTAGTATACAATCAGTGACATGGTTCATAGAAAATGTCAAAAGTTTGTTAAAAATATATCCGATTGAAAATGTCCAAATACCAAAATCTGTAGCGAAAATATATTTAGGTGACATAGTAAAATCAATAATGAACTGTTAATATAAAATAGGTGACGGATTCATAGAAAATAAATACCAAAATATCTAGCAAAAATATATTTGGATGAAATAGTAAAATCAATAATGCACTGTTAGTATAAAATGAGTGAGAGGGTTTGTAGAAAATCTCAAAAGTCATATGTACTAGAAAATATTAAATTCCATTCAAAGTCGTTATGATTCAGTGTGAGAACATTTTGTAGAATTAGGACTGGAAATTGATTATTGCAGATGATCTTCAGATGTACCTATAGGACTCATTCTGAATCAATAAATAATATCAAATTATATTATATACCATCCTGAATGGATACACAAATATAAATAAAGTATTGACAATGGAAAATAGTGATTGATTCATCCGACTGATGCATCCGTAATTTCACAAGTTTGAATTCCGTCTGAGTATTAGAGTCTTAGTAATATTATTTTTTTTTCATTTCCTATGCCGTGAAAGTGTCAAATAGGGAAAGCGAGAGATAAACTACGAAAAAATTGAAAAATATATCAAAAAATCCTGAAGGGGATTTTAAAATATTGCTTCCAATTAGAATGTAAGTTAGACAGAAAAAAATGTACTGTTGATGGATAGTACTATCAACCATGTTATTTATGTAGGAATGTTTTTCAGAATTCATATCTAACGATCAGTCACAAAACCTATGAAAATAAATACATTCAAATACAGAGAATTTGTTAAGCCATCGAAAACTCATCAAACCGATATAAATCGATCCCACTAGTTAGAACGTAATATTAGAAAAAGTAAAGATTTCAGAAACTTAGACATAAGGAGAAATACCAACCCAAAGATCGATTATATAAATCATTTCGAAAAAATTTGAATACGAAAAATAATAATAAAACACGTATAGAAAAAAATTGAAAATTAAAACTATTGAAAAGGTTAATCGAAAGCCAAATATAAAACCATACTGTCAATATATAAACATTAGTTTATAACAGTCCACAAAAAGAATTTCAACCAAATGATAATAATCATAAAAACAAGAGTACATAAAACACAAAATTCTGTTAATTCGGTAACCGGTTCACCGAAAAATTGTCAAATTACAAACATTGAAGAAGTGTGGCAAACCAAACATCCATAATGTCATTTAATA
The DNA here is from genome assembly GCA_018342105.1 of Gonioctena quinquepunctata. Taxonomy (NCBI): domain Eukaryota; kingdom Metazoa; phylum Arthropoda; class Insecta; order Coleoptera; family Chrysomelidae; genus Gonioctena; species Gonioctena quinquepunctata. The sequence goes on from JAFIRS010000246.1 coordinate 224,903, forward strand.
CAATCAAGGGAGACATTGAAAACAGTAAAACAAAGAAATACAATCACCCTGACACTATTGATTTTCTTTCGTAATAACAAGTAGAAATTCAAAAAAATGAATTAAATTAATTATTCTTAGAGGAAACTTTATGAATACAAAAATGGTTATTTAAAAAAGGTTTAGTGAAATAAAAGTTGTGTTTTGTGATGTCATAGTTAAAAGGAACAGGACATGTTTCCATAATAGAAAAGGTAACGTCATTCCATGGCTACAAAAAAATTTAAGAAAATTCCAAACTATTGATGAAGTGTGTTTCTAGAAGCCGAATATGGAAAACCTTTTCGTAAAAATAAAAAGGTTATAAAAGTCCACAAAATAAATTTTTTAAAAACCAAAAATTTAAAAATAATAAGACATATCCAGTACATGAAAAAAAAATTTAAATTTTAAAAATTACGGCAAAAAAAATAGCACCAAAAAAAAATGGAAAAAAAAGCAAAACATAAAAAAACTATATATGTCAATATTAAATTTTTAAAATGATTAAAAATTAAAAAAATCAAAAGGAGAAATAAATTACCCCAATTTTTTTAATTTTAAATTTTTAAAACTGAAAAAGAAAAAATTTTAAATGTAATAAGGTTTAAATGACCCTTTAACATATGAAGATTATTTTTTGTGTTATAAAAAAATATTGAAAAAAATTTCCGTTATACTTCATTTTAAAAATCAGGGGTATGAAACCTACGATGGGGAATTTTTCCCCGGTTTTTTTCATCATTAAATTGTGGTGTTCAGAATTTTGATTTATTCGGATTCCAAGAGAAATTTAAAGGGGGCCCTTTTTTAAAAAAAAATGACAAGAAATATAAAAATTTATATATTTAAAAAAAAATGTCATTATCACTAATGAAACTAGGAAATTTTCCTGAAAAGAGGAATAATTAAGAAAAAATTAAAATAAAGTTTTTAAAGGGTTTTTATGGTTAAAAGATTTCGTTAAAATTTTTTTTTTTTGTCAACTACCCCCTTTTAAAAGGGAAAACGCATTTCGGTTATTTTTTTTTGTCTCAAAAACAATTTCTTTGTTTTCCCCCTTTTGAATTTCCCCATTTTTTCTAAAATTAAGTAAAAATTTTAAAACCTTTTTCCCTTTTAAATAAAAGGTTTTTTTCCAGAGCAGAAATTTTTTTTGGGGTAGATTAGGTATTGAATTAAATTTTTAATTTTAATATAAACCAAAATATTTAGTAAAAAAAATTTTTGAATCCCTTTTTTTATAATAACATATATTCAGTTATTCATGGAAAATCAAAAATAAAATATTAAAAGGTAAACAACTGGCAATACAGTATATGTTGAGATATTTTTTGAGTACAAAAAAAAAAATGTGTGTCAAAGAAAGGGGGGTTTTGCTATTAAATATTTGCCCCGGACATAATCTTTTTGTTATTTCAAAAAGTAACATTCTCGGAAAAAAAATATAAAAACCCTTCAAACTATCATTATTTGAATTTTTGTTACCCAAATCATAATTGAAAGCAAAAAACGTTTAACGCAAACATCAAAAAATATTTAAAATTTCCCAGTGAAAGGAATGGGGAAATTTTTTTAAAAAAAAAAATTGTTATTTTGATGAATCAAACCCCATGGGGAAAAGGGAAAAATTTTGAGGGTTTGGGAAATTGGGGAAATTTTTCCCCAAATTAGTTCACGGATGTAAAAAAAAAAAGATTGCAAACGACACATTTTTTATTAGAAATAAACCTAAAAAATTTGAGAAAACCCGATAAAAAATAATTTGGGGGTTCGTTTTTAACCCCCATTTTCATCAACATTAAATGGATGTTCCCCAAAAGGTTTTGGGGTTTTGGGGCATTTTTGGGTTTTGGGGAAATTTTTTTTTAAAAAAAAATTTTCCCCCAAAAAAATGCATGATTTTTCTTCGAAATCAAAAAAATTTTTTTTTTTCATACGGGAAAAACCCAAATAACAATAAAATCAAAAGATAGACCCTGGATTCAATTTTTCAATTTACTTTCCCAAATAGATCCTAATAAATTACATCAAATTATTGATAATTTCCACAAATGTAAACCTTAAAACGGGAAGGGTTACAGAAACCGTTTAGAACACGGAACCGAACAAATCAAAGTCGAACATTGAAAAAATGATTGGGTTTTGAGAAGGTATCACTATTACCATAGAGAGAAATCCATTGAGAATTATCTTTTATTTCATGGATACAAAATCTGAACTGGAGTATTTTAAAAAATAAGTAATATTTTCGAGCTGCCTGATTTTGGATAGCAATTGAAATTTTTGGATATTTTTTGGTGCGAGTATTGATAAAGGATTTCATTAATCTTTTTGAAGACTTTTATTCTTACAATTACTCATTATATAATAATTATGAATTTTATTTATTCAGTTCTAGAATTTTTTCACAATAATGTTCACTTGCATATATTGATTGTAAATAAAAAAAATTTTTTTTACTGGTATAAAATAAAATGGAATATTTAATAATTTTCGTGTGGGTTTGAGAGCCCCCATTATTATTATTATTATTTTTTGGGAGTCTGATGATTATGTACTGAATGATTTCAAGTCATATTCATCCATTAACAACATCCAAATTTTTTCTTGCAACTCAAAAGGAAAATCAAATTTTTCAAATAAAAAATCTAAATCTAATATAAAATACATCATCACTAGTAATGTACATTATAAGGGTGTCACTTTCAATTTTTCATTCTGAAAGATCAATTGAAATTTTGTTTAATCAGCTTATAAATTTTCACGATGATGTTTCTCTCAATTTCACAAGAAAATGTGTTATTTACTGGTATAAACTTTTATGGAAAAGTTCATGATTTCAATGATGTGGATTGAGGTCTCATTTTATTATTATTATTGTTTCTTTTTGGTGTTTGATGATTATGTACCGAGTGATTTCGAGTCATATTTATCCATATAGAAAGTGACTTCCAATTGTTTTAACTTGCATATAAATTTCCGAAGAAAAATTATTATTTAGTGTTATAAACTATAATGGAAAAGTACATGATTTGAATGATGTGGTCTGAGAGTATCATTATTATCATTTGTTGGAGTCTGATGATTATGTACCGAATGATTTCAAGTCATATTCATTCATATATAAAGAGACTTCTAAATTTTTTTGTAACTAGAAGGGTGTAAAATCAAACCTCCAAACTGGAGTCTGATGATTATGTACCTACCTCATGATTTCAAATTATAATAATCCATTTTAGAAACAAACACACTCCCAAATACTGAAGATACCCTTTTCTCAAACATCATCGGAGCAACTGAAATGTTGACAAAATCGAATCTTTAATTGAAAAAATATAAATTTTTTATGATGAGAATTGAACTATTTCATCGAAAATACTTTGTCACTAGTGAATAATGTACATTATGATAAGAGTCACTTTCGAATTATCTTAGTCGGAAAATTAATTGAAGGTAATATGTTATTTTTGATCTGAGTATCAATAAATGATTTCATCAACGGCTTCAGCACTTCTTTGTTAAACATTTTACTTTGATTTATTTTATTTTTTTCTCTCTTTATAATGCGTGTGTGTTTAAGGTAGGTTTTTTGGTGAGTTCGGGTACTATACTTACCCAAGGGGCATAGGTCTTAGGGTCTTAGTTTATAACACTAAATAATAATTTTTCTTCGGAAATTTATATGCAAGTTAAAACAATGGGAAGTCACTTTCTATATGGATAAATATGACTCGAAATCACTCGGTACATAATCATCAAACACCAAAAAAAAACAATAATAATAATAATAATGAGACCTCAATCCACATCATTGAAATCATGAACTTTTCCATAAAAGTTTATACCAGTAAATAACACATTTTCTTGTGAAATTGAGAAAAACATCATCGTGAAAAATTTATGAAACTGATTAAACAAAATTTCAATTGATCTTTCAGAATGAGATAATTCGAAAGTGACACTAATGTACATTACTAGTGATGATGTATTTTTATATTAGATTTAGATTTTTCATTTGAAAGTTTGATTTTTCCCTTTTGAGTTGCAAGAAAAAATTTGGATGTTGTGTATGGATGAATATGACTTGAAATCATTCGGTACATAATCATCAGACTCCAACAAATAATAATAATAATAATGAGGCTCTCAAACCACACCATGAAAATTATTAAATATTCCATTTTATTTTATACCAGTAAAAAAAAATTTTTTTCATTTACAATCAATATATGCAAGTGGGAACATTATTGTGAAAATTTTAGAACTGAATAAATAAAAAATTCATAATTATTATATAATGAGTGAATTGTAAGAATAAGAAAGTCTTCAAAAGATTAATGAAATCCTTTATCAATACTCGTACCAAAAAATATCCAAAAATTTCAATTGCTATCCAAAATCAGGCAGCTCGAAAAATATTACTTATTTTTTAAATACTCCAGTTCAGATTTTGGTGTATCCATGAAATAAGTAAGATAATTCTCAATGGATTCTCTCTCTATGGTAATAGGTGATACCTTCTTCCAAAAACCCAATCATTTTTCAATGTTCCGACTTTTGATTTGTTCGGTTCCGTGTTCTAAACGGTTTCTGTAACCCCTTCCCGTTTCAAGGTTTACATTTGTGGAAATTATCAATAATTTGATGTAATTTATTAGGTATCTATTTGAATGTAAATTGAAAAAATTGAATCCAGGGTCTATCTTTTGATTTTATTGTTATTTAAGGTTTGTCCCGTATGAAAATAAAAAATTTTTTTTTAGATTTCGAAGAAATATCATGCATTTATTTGGGAAAATGAAGAAAACTTGATTTTTATCAATAATTTTTATCAAATATATTTCAACCATAACTCCCCATCAAGTGTCACCAACTCAGATAATCCTTTGGAATCATCTCATTTTAATGTTGATGAAATGGTGGTGTAACACGAATCCCTAGAATTAGTTTGATCAGGTTACTCAAATTTTCATAGGTTTATTTCTAATAAAAACATGTGTCAGTTTGCAATCATTTGTTTTTTTTACATCACGTGAACTGAATGAATGAAATAATTCCAATTTCCAACACATCAAGATATTTCCTTTCCTATAAAGCTCTGATTCATCGAACTAACAATATTTTTTTCTACTTAATAAACATTTCTATTCCTTTCACTGTGAATTGTGTACCAATACCAGGACCACTTTTAGATATGTTTGCGTTAAACATGTTTTTTTTTGTCTGTACTTTCAATTATGATGTGTGGTACACAAAATTATTCAAATAATGATAGTTTGAATGATTTGAATATATGTTTACGAGAATAGTCTCCTACTTGTTGAAATAACAGAAGATTATAGTCCTGGAACGAATATTTAATAGCAAAACACACCTGATTTCATTTGACACACATATTTTTATTTTGTACTCAAAATATATCTACAACATATACTGTATTGCAACAGTTGTTTACCATTTTTAATATTTTATTATTGATTATACTTTCCATGAATAACTGATATATATGTATATTATAAAGTAGCAACATTCAACAGTATTTTTTACATAAATATATGGTTTATATTATAGTGTAATTTCAATTCAATACACTAATCTATCCCCAAAATAAATTCTGCTCTGGAAAAAAGCAGTTATTATTTCCATGAAAGAAATGAGTCTTGAAATGTTGTTACTTAATTTTAGAAAAATCAGGTGAAAGTTCAAGTGGAAGGCAAAGTAGATTGATTTTTGAGACAAAAAACAAATAATTCAAGAAATGCGTATCACAAATTGTAAATTGAAGGTAGTTGACAAAAAAACAAAATTTATAACGAAATCATTAACCGATAGTAATTACATTAAATAACTTTATTATTAATTTGTATCTTAATATATTACCGTCTTTTTTCATTGTGTAATATGTCCATAGTTTCATTAGTGATAATGACTATTATTTTTTCCAAATATATAAATTACTCAATTATATTTCTTGATACATTTTACATTGTCATGGGCCCAGTGCTGATACTCGTCGGAATACCCGAATAAATCGTGAATTACTGAACACCACAGATTATAATGATGAAGAAATCTGAGGAGATTCCTATCGTAGAGTATTCGATACCATGATCGTGATATAAATGAAGTATAGCAGGATTTTGTGTTTCAAGTACTTTTGATATACATTTTTTGGTGGGCTTTTAAAACACTAATCTTCATATGTTGAGAGGTCAGTATAACCTTCATATACATTTAATATTATTATACAGTTTGCAGTATTACAGAATTGAAAATTAAATACTTCTGGGTAATGGTATTTCTCCTTTTGACTGTTTTCAATGTCTCAATCTTGATATGACATGTGTATATTGACATATATAGATTTTCATGTTTTGCTTTTAGTTTACACACACTTTTTCAATTTGACTATTTTTCTGGTAGACCATGAATTACCTCAAATATAGTAGAATTTTGTATTTCATGTACTGTTGATATGTCTTATTATTATTATCATCTGGTGTGTGAAAATTCTATTTTGTGGACTGTTATAACACTGATATTTATATATTGACATGTATGGATTTTCCATATTCGGCTTCTAGAATACACACTTCATCAATAGTTTGGAATTTTCTTATTTTTTTTTGTAGCCATGAATGACCACGTTAGCCTTTTCTATTATGAAAACATGTCCTGTTCCCTTTTAACTATGACATCACAAAACACAACTTTTATTTCACTAAACCTTTTAAATAACCATTTTGGTATTCATAAAGTTTCCTCTAAGAATAATTAATTTAATTCATTTTTTTTTGAATTTCCACATTGTTATTACAGAAATGAAAATACAATAGGTACTAGGGGTGATTGTATTTCTTTTGTTTTACTGTTTTCAATGTCTCACTCTTGATATGTATATAATGACATTATGGATGTCCATGTTTGGCTTTTAGTTTGCACACACTTCTTCAATAGTTTGTAATTTGACAATTTTTTCAGGTGAACCATGAATTACCACAAATATAACAGAATTTTGTGTTTTATGTACTCTTGATATGTATGATTATTATCATTTGGTGTGTGACAATTCTATTTTGTGGACTGTTATAACACTAATATTTATATATTGACATGTATGGATTTTCCATATTTGGCTTTCAGATTACACACTTTTTCAATAGTTTTGAATTTTCTAATTTTTTTCAATATACAGTTGTTATTATTATTATTATTTCAGTATTCATAAAGTTTTCTTCAGAAATGATTTATATAATCGATACTTTTGGGTAATGGTATTTCTCCTTTGAATGTCTAGATGTTCTGAATCTCAGTCTTTACATTTTTCTAATATTACGTTCTAATAAGTGGGATCATTTATATCGGTTTGATGAGTTTTCACGTAGTGCTGTAACACAATTCTCTGTATATTGATATGTATTTATTTTTCATAGGTTTTGGTGACTGATAACGTTAGATATGAATTCCTGAAAAACATTCCTACATAAATAACATGGTTGATAGTACTATCCATCAACAGTACATTTTTACTGTCTAACATTACATTCTAATTGGAAGCAACTATTTTAAAATCCCACTTCAGGTGTTTTTGATATATTTTTCAATTTTTTCGTAGTTTATCTCTCGCTTTCCCTATTTGACACTTTCACGAGCATTAGGAAATGAAAAAAAAAATAATATTACTAACGACTCTAATACTCAGACGGAATTCAAACTTATTAATTACGGATGCATCAATTACGGATGAATCAATCACTATTTTCCATTGTCAATACTATATTTTTATATTTGTGTATCCATTCAGGATGGTATATAATATAATTTGATATTATTTATTGATTCAGAATGAGTCCTATAGGTACATCTGAAGATCATCTGCAATAATCAATTTCCAGTCCTAATTCTACAAAATGTTCTCACACTGAATCATAACGACTTTGAATGGAATTTAATATTTTCTAGTACATATGACTTTTGAGATTTTCTACAAACCCTCTCACTCATTTTATACTAACAGTGCATTATTGATTTTACTATTTCATCCAAATATATTTTTGCTAGATATTTTGGTATTTATTTTCTATGAATCCGTCACCTATTTCATATTAACAGTTCATTATTGATTTTACTATGTCACCTAAATATATTTTCGCTACAGATTTTGGTATTTGGACATTTTCAATCGGATATATTTTTAACAAACTTTTGACATTTTCTATGAACCATGTCACTGATTGTATACTAACAGTTCATTATTGATTCTACTATTTCACCGAAATATATTTCTGCTACAGATTTTGGTATTTATTTTATATGAATCCATCACTTATTTTTTACTAACAGTTCATTATTGATTTTACTATGGCACCGAAACATGTCATTGACAACACTTTTGCCATTTTATATTTTTCATAAGAGTTTTCACAAATAATCGTAACTTCAATCAACCTGGTACTGCTAGTAATTTCGTACAACCTAACACTAATTTTAAAAGAATACTTAAACATTCAGAAGACCATTAGTTGAAACCTTCTTTGAGGGAAATTGTCAACTAATCATCATGCTCTAGATTTTTTTAACTTCCCCTCAATTAGGTAGATTTCAATAGAAATACTACCTATTGGTCCTGTCATCACAACAAGACTTTTGATATATATTTTTTTTGAAGTGAAAATATCATATGTCTGAAAATCCGGATATGAATAATATTTATTGAATATGATAATTAAAGATGTCTGTATAATTATTTCCTATAAGGTTTATATTCCTCCACCAACATCATTTTTATTCATTCCACGTGTTTATTTTAGATGTACTTCTATATTATTTTATTGCACTCACAAATATTTTTTTGGTTCGAAACACTTTGCTCCTTACTAGGTGAAATGATTAATTTGACAGAATGTTTTAAATGAATGATTTCACAGAATGTTTTTACACTGAATCATAACTGCTTTGAACGAAATTCTGAAACTCTTGATGTTTTTTTCGGAACATGTATTAGGATTTTCCGTAAACCTCATCACTTATTTCGTTTCAATGGTTCATAATTAATTCCACTACCTATTTCGCCGAAAATATATTTTCACTCTAGGATTTGAAGGTATCTTGTTTATTCACTAGATGTATATTCGCACCACACACTTTCTCACTTGTAATTTTACAAAAAGTTGTTGGTTTTGAACAGTATGGTACTGCTACTGATTTTACACCACCTAAATAATTTCTTGGAATACCTGAACACTCTGAGAACCATTTGAAATAATTTCTTGAAATACCTGAACACTCTGAGAACCATTTGAAATTATTATTACATGTACGTAGTATTTCAGATTAGCCACCATGTATTGAATTGATTCATCATTTACAATAGAATCGAATTATCTCCTTTCATGTATGAAATGATTCAAAAATACCTTGTTGTTGAAGATTTTGAAATAACAACTTTGGTTTTCGTTTCAAAATATATATTTTGAAGTAAAATTTCTCAACTCATTATGTCTGGGTTTTGTGTTACTATATCTTCCTACCCGAAACATCATATATTTTCACTTCAAGATGATTCATTTTGTAGTATGAATATAATTTTTTCAGAGTCCACACCTATAGCAAATTACTCGTGTAGGGGTTTGTAAGCCAATTGCAGTAACCCTTTACTTTGTATTATAAGGTCATCTAGAAATATTCCGTTTTCATTGTTATCATAACTCAAAACAAGGCAAAAAATTAAAATGTTATGGCGTCCAACTAATACTTGAATACTCACTTCATTCTAAATCTAAGCCAATTGTAGTAACCCTATACTTTGAGTTATCTTGAAATATTTGGTTTCTATTATCATTATATCATTTTTATCTGATCCAACTCATACTTCAACACTTTATTCTAAAATGATTTGAAACGTTCAATGTGGCCCTACATACTTGATTGAATACTTCATGTCTGGGAACGCTCAAAATCTTACTCATACTTTTTGATGTTTCGGAACTCACAATAATTGGAACTTACACTTAAACACTTGAATTCCAAAAAACACAATGGCATGGATATACTTTTTTAGTAATTGATCCTATACATACAATAACGTTTACTCATACTTGAATACTATGTCTCGGATATTTTATTTCAAATGCCCAATTTCAATGTGTGATTTGATGATTCTAATGTAATTAATTTAAAATTCGAAAATTCAACAAATCTTTTCTATATCCACATTTCTATATAAAACATAAAATAAATGATAAATTCCACTAAACCTCCAGTATTGCCGATTGACCTACAATTGAACATCTGACTATTGTGTAATTGGGGTATCCTCAATGATACCCATAATGTCGGAACATTCATTTTTATTTCAATTGTTAAAATCTATACAATGAACGGAACATAGTTGACTTTCCAATTATGCATTTCAAAGACAACCTCGATTGCATATTATTTATTCATAATATGCAATGTATTGGATATATTCCGTGAAAATTATCTTTTTCAGAAGTTGACAACAATGAGATATTTAATCATTAGGGAAATGTTCGAAAATCCACATTATTGCTAATTCTCAGTAATATATATGTACCTCCTTCTGTCATAGATATTCAACTGATCTTACTAGCGTAATGGTAATGCACTAGCTTTCCAAAGCGAAGATCCCAGGAAAAACACTTACCTCGGTTTTTAGCATTTTCACTGTGTACTACCTAATCGTTTCTAACAGAAGCACGAAATTTGATGAAAGAAGAATGGATATCATTTCCCAGTTTATATACCAACAACAATCTCTTTTGAAAAACCATAAAATGTATCATTCATTGCACGTTGTAAATGATGAAATAAGTGAATACGATTGAAAGGTTAATTACTTGTTTATTTCCATCAATTCAGTCAAGTTCACAATTATCAGAAGGAAGTTTCCATATAAATAAAACTAACTACAAAAAATTATTGGATTGATTTGAATATAATAATTTACCCATCCATATCAATGAAAACGAAACTTCATATATATCGTCATTTGCTGCATTCCTGTTTCACGATATATTGTTTTTTATTAACAGCAAAGGTCATGCTTTTAATCGGATAATTATGTAATAATAACTACAAGAATTTTTATATAGTAGGAATTCTATTTGAATAACGGTATTATTATTGATATAAGATGTATTTGAACATAATCAACAATTCTCAATCTTTCTTGGGTCATATTAAAATATTGAACGGTGGCTACCTGACAGTAAGCGGGGCAAACAATGATATTCCTTTCACTTCAGAATGGGCTATGGACTCTCACATCGGGTGAAAGAGGTACTCTTATTTCGGGGATATCAAAGGTCACATGGTGTCTCTCTCATCTCGCAAACAGGTTCACATTAACTCACGTGGTGTGCTGTGTGACAAGGGTGTGGCTGTTAAAATACTTGACAAGGCTTGGGAGTATCATTCTGATAATGTACGGAAATGACACGTTTAAAGTGACAACCTTCCTACTAACGAGTTCTACAAAAAAGTCTATTGAAGTTTTATCGAAAAACGAGAATTTTTTCCCATGACGTATGATTTCTAGTGAGGGGGGGCCCGGGTCTGATTTTTTTTTTGCTGCGCTTTTCGGGGACATCAATTTTTTGAGTCGCCGACTTTCTATAACGAAGAAATTTTCTAGAGTCAATTGGGGGAGCATGTGTCCCCTTCAAAAATTTGTTTTTTCGCGTTTCAAATCGAAAAGTCGCTTGAAATTTTTCGATTCCGTCGAAAATAATTTCTTAATTCAACTGTCTCGTGGCGGAACTACTTTAATCGAATTTTTTTAATGTCTTGCGGTGATATATATCTTATGATTGGTTCTCACAGAAAAATCTAATATTATTGGATATTTAATGTATAGAATGTTATCATTTTACTTACTTTATCTATATGATAAACTGTGATATCTTCAACAGGATATTGGAAGTTGATCAGGAAAATGATCAGCATTCTTTTTACAAGCTTTTATTCAGTTTCACCTGTCCCGGTGTCTGTCTGTGTGTCTGTATGTAATCAAATCTTGCAAGTTAAATTTGACCCACTTCTAATCGTCCAATCGATTTGAAATTTGACAGGTGTACATTATTTCGGTTACAATGCATAATGAAATTTTTGTTAGGAGAAAAAACGTCTTCACAAAAAATGAAACCGACGAAAACAGAAACTGAAAAGTAAAAAATAAACATTTTTATTAATAACTAATCTCCTAAACTGATGTATGTAACTAATTTTGAGTCGGCGCCAAACAAACAACGAAGATCATTGAATTTCTTGAAAAAAAAGTGAAATATCAATCATCCCAGAGTTTGTCTACCCATAGGGGTGGATTATTTCATTAAATTCGAATATGATCAACTATGAGGTATACCCTATTCAATTAAAAAAGAATCATCCAAATCGGAAAATCCAGTACAAAGTTATACCTTATAAAATCGGTTAACGGACCAAAATTCAGAGGGTGAACTATCAATATCCTCCACTTTGCTACCCCTAGGGGTGAATTCTATTTTTTAAATTCGAATGGGACCAACTATGAAGTATATCCTATCCAATAAAAAAAGAATCATCGGAATCGGACACTTCTGTAAAAGGTTATGCGTGGTCATACAAAAAAAATATACGCGTGGACTAGAGAACCTCCTCCTTTTTTATTTCGTCGGTTAAAAAACAAAATGACGGCTCCAATTTGGCCAATTTTTTTTGTGATTATGGTCCGATTCTATTCAAAATTGGTATCTAGGGGTTTTCGGGGTCGGAGATTATGATTTTTTCAAAATACAAAAATAAATTGGATAAAAATTACTAAACTAGTTACTTAAATACTAAAAAATAAATAAACGAAAAAAAAACTATACGCGTCGACTAGAGAACCTCCTCCTTTTTGATTTCGTCGGTTAAAAAACATGACGGCTCCAATTTGGCCAATTTTTTTTGTGATTATGGTCCGATTCTATTCAAAATTGGTATCTAGGGGTTTTCGGGGTCGGAGATTATGATTTTTTCAAAATACAAATATAAATTAGATAGAAATTACTAAACTAGTTACTTAAATACTAAAAAACAAATAAACGAAAAAAAAAGCGTTTTTATCAGTTTTCAATAAAAACAGAACTAAAAAGTTGAAAATAAAAATTATAAAATAAACATTTTTGACATGTTTTTGGGTAACCTTCCACAGTCTGAAAATGAAAATATAATCAGGAAAATCTATACAAGTGTAGAAAGGGCAAACTAATTAGTTACCCCGATAAGTTTGCGTTCACCAAATTATATTTCCTATAGAAAAATGATTCGATTTGTCAGTAACTTCTCGTTCCCTGAATATGCCTTCAAAAAAATAGTAAACATTCAAAAGATACTTCTCTATATAGTTTTTTATTGACGTTTCGGGGACTATATCTGCCCCCGTTCTCAAAATCTTCGAAATCTCCTTTAATTGTTTTAATAATTTGGATTTTTTCTTGCAGAGTCTTTTTCGCTTTTTCAACTGACGGATGTTAATTGAGATCAGCCAAAAAAGTTTTAGAGTGACGTATTGCTCATTTGATATATGGGGTGTTGTTCAGATCAGTTTATTAGCATTCTACCATATCTCGCTTCCTCTCTGAGTAGAGGTAACCATGTATGATACATTTCAACAGAATTTGTTGAAAAGCAGTCGTTATTGGAAAGAAGAATACAGGCCATTTCTTTCAATTTTCTCCTCTCTTGATGTGGTTCCTTCATCAAGATTTTTGTCATCATGGGTTTTTTATGAAAACCTACAGTTGTGATAGACTGTATGTTCGATGCTTGCTCAAAGTATGCTTAATGAGTGAGTGGCAATGAATGCAAAACAACGCTTGCAATACCCTATTTCAATTAACACACAAGTACAGAGCTGTTAACAAGCCAACATAACAACGTTCTATTGTCTGTTATCATACCGCAACTGTTCCAGACTGACATAAAATTCATGAAAATTATGGTAGAAAACAATACAAAGACTCATTCGTCTTTTTGTAATGCTACGAATAACCTTTTCAATTTTTACAGGCTCACCATGCAACCAGACTCCTAGAAAATTATCAGAGCACCCTGTCAACATATAGTGAGAGACTAGATAATTTAGAGCAAAGACCTATAGAACCTATTATTCTCTCTAATTCTACAAATTCGACAGACTATGCGAGCAGACTGTCGTTGAGAAGACTGAGTCGAAGAATTCGATTAGTCAAACAGAAAATTGACAGCCTAAACAGAATACTATACATAGATGAATGTACTAGTAATCCTTGTCATAATGGAGGCACGTGCCAAGACACGTTCAATAATTTCATTTGCCGATGCCCTGATGAATGGGAGGTTTGTATTTGTACATACGTTATACAGTATCCAGTAATTCCAAATATTTTCGCCAATCTACTTCAAGATGACTCAATTATTTTACTAAGTAGCAGATTATGTACCTAGCAGTCTGTAATGATTAGGAAAAACTACACAGAATCAATATAACCTGAAAACTTCAGCTTGTACTATTAATATTTTAGGTGATATTAATGACACGGTTAACATTATTACTGATCGACATTGGTTATTATTATATGATATTAAAAATATTAATTGGCGGTCATAAAATCTCACCATACATTGATATGTTCACAATTTCACATCATCAAATAAATAGTTAAATAAAATAAGAAAGATAAACCACGTTATAATACAAAACAATTTAAAATATTAGGTCAGTCTATAGATTTGGAAATAAACAGGAGGAAGTTACATCTTACCATTTAGCAAGAGTTGTGACAAATATATTAATAGTTGGGGTGGATCTTGCATCTCCAACACAGGAAAAGGACGGTTCCTCCTCTTTGGGAGGGGTCTTTATAAAGTTGAAATAAGTTTCTGTCATTTTCACCTTCTCCTATCATTGTTATGGAAATGAGTATACTATGCCTCTGCATGTTGTCGTGCGGCTTGCTGATGTCACTTCAGGCTTCTCGAAAGTGCTGACAGATGGATCGAGAGTTCTCCAAGAATCGAGAAGCAATTGCCATTATTTTTACTAGTCACTAATGACCTATATAAGGGGCAGCGCATCGCTGTCGAAGTGAGTTCCGAGAAATGCGAGATAATTGGAAGATTCAGGGAGCAGAGAAGTGGTAAATTTCGAAGGTGCAAATTACCGGAGAATGATTCAGTATTTCAATATTCACAAACCCCAGATTCGTAGTAGTTGGTGTCAGAAACGAGGATATCAGTGCCCGATTAAAAAAAACTCCACCACGGAATGGTGCCATGATGGAAATAATCAAGCAGCATTTCATCGAGCAGGAGTTTTGCATATCAGAAAAAAATATTTAATAAGAGGACACTTCTCCATACAGTGCGGCCAATAGATATGGAATAAATAAAAATTTTGCGTTGAAAAGGGAAACATTCTCAATTGAATATTGAATAGAAAGATTTTTCTGTGAATTGAAAAAATCCACGATAAAAATGAAGAAACAGAAAACAACTACTTTCCCGGCTAAAGCCACGCTGGACATTGAACTACATCTGATAGATATTCTGAAAAGACCCTAACTCAAAAGAAAAAAATCTGAAATTGAAAATTTGCATTTTAGCGTTATTATGTATTTGTTTGAAAAAACCTGGAACATGTCGATTTCTATTGTCAATTTGACAATTTACAGTATGAAAATATTACTCCCTCCTTTCATCCCCTCTGAATTTAAATGGGAAGGGGGGTCGTGTGGCACCTTATTCGAAAGGAATTTTCATTCTCTGTTTAGCAATATCAAGTTTTCCAAATTTGGTGCAAGCATAACTGAGAAAATGTAAATTTCCATCATGGCACATAAATTTCTAGATGTAATCGTACTATCCGAAAAACGATTAATATATTGTGTAAGTAATTTCACAATTCCAAATTATCAACAATATTATAATGAATCAACTATTAACAATTGTGACGGTGTATAATTTACATAAAAAAACTTGAGAGGTGTCAAGGGACACCCGGATGGAACGAAGTTCCTCTCGATTAATTAGTGAAGGAATTGTAATAATTTTTTTTTTAATTATAATAATATTTTATAAATATATATATATATATATATATATATGCACTCTGTCTGTATATTCTTTCGTACACGTCATAGATGCGCGGGACTTTGTAAACACAACATAGTGTGTGTAATATATATATATATATATATATATATATATATATATATATATATATACTCTCTCGACTTCGTAAACACAACAGCGTATAGGTTAGAACACGCACGGCTTGCTAAATACATACGCATTGATATTGTAATATTAAAATATAGTTATGACGCGTACACTTGCAAACACAAATAATGGTTAAGGGACTTGGTTAGCACAATAGTAAAGAGAGGTTATAATGCGTACTTGCTAAAAATACATAAGCATTTATTATTGTCTGTATAAAATCTCTACTTACCTAACTCCATCAGCAATATCCGGAAGTTGTGCAGAAACACTGTCAGGATTCATTATTGTTTTTATTTTTATTATTTATTATGTACAAAAAACCTGTATACACTCAACAAAAATAATCGTCGCGACACCACACTGTTCAATGTGAAATAGAAAGACGAAACGAAAATAACTGGCTTGCTTTCTATGAGAGAGAGAGAGAGACAGACAGAGAAACACGCGCACGCCGCAACCATAGCGAAAGTCTCGTTACAACTTTTGGTCTTAATTTATTCCGTCTAGCCCTCTTTCGCAACGCGCGATAAGGAACTACGTTCCAAAAATAACATATCAGTTGACGTCACAGTGATACCGATAAACAAAACTCAATTTCAAAGAGTTACATTCACGACAAACTTATCCTTGCAAAATAATAAAATCGGTTTAACTGCATACTATAGATCACCAGCAACCAATAGTTTGAACTATCTAAATGATTTATAAAATTACCTAAATACAACACAAAAACAAGATATAGAAATTTACCTAGAAGATATTAATATTAACTTATTAAACACAGAGAGTAATGAGACGGACAACTACTTGAATATATTAGGTTCACACGGATTATTATCGTATATAAACGTGCCAACTAGAGTCACCAAAGACACAAAAACAGCCATTTACCATATTTTTATGAGAAAACCAAACCACCTCAATAATAAAATATCAATTACACCAATAGTCTTCCAAACGGACATAACCGATCACTTTACACCTTTTGTAAATATGTATTTCATTCCTGAAAACTAAAATGACGGTAGAAAAACAGAGCAAAAATCAAAAAACTGACTTCACCAAATTAAATAAATGCTAAGAACAAAAAATGGGAAAATGTCATAACAGAAGAAATGTTCAACAATCCTATAATATTTATTGATAAATTATATATAGAAACAACAACAAAAGTAAATCCAGTAAGAAATAATAAACTATTCAAAATCAAACCTTGGATCACCACAGGCCTTATAAAATCGATCAATGAACGTGATAACCTAAGAAAAGAACTACTAAAAAATTACTCTCCGGAATTAGAATTTAATTATAAAAATATAGGAATAAACTAACACTCTAATAAGAAAGGTTAAAAATAATTATTATGAACAACAAATTATTGATTCCGGCACAAACTACAAAAAAATTGAATAAAAAATGCATGTGGAGAAAGTAAAAAAAATAAAGTAGAGAATAATAATATAATCAGAAAACGGTGAAAAAACTGTTGATAATCAAACAAAAGCAAATGAATTCAATAACTACTTTACAAATATAGGTAAACGCATGTGTGAAAATATTAATAGAATATCCCTACCTGAAAACTTTCTCTCCGAAAACAAATTAGATCAATCAATTTTCCTAGAACCAGTAACAGAAATGAACCAATAATAATTATTTCAAATCTAAAAAATAACACCTCTCCTGGACCAGATAAAAATGCTTCAAAAACACTTAAAAATATCCATGAAAATATACTGGATCCATCAACACATATCATTAATCTCTGTTTTTCTACTGGACAACTCCCACAACAATGGAAAATTTCCAATGTCACCCCTATTTTTAAAATTGGAAAACTCTCTCAATTAAATAACTACAGACCTATATCTGTTATAATAACTCCTAAACTCTTCGAACAATGTGTCAAAAAACGACTTGTCGACTTCTTTACCAAACACAATGTTATAAATAATCAACAATTTGGATTGTAAAAAACTCAAAATACAGAAATGCCATAATGGATTCTGTTAATAAAACGGTAAAAGCATTAGACAAATCATATAAATGCCTTGCAATTTTCCTAGACCTGGCCAAGGCTTTCGATACTGTTAATCACGAACTATTACTGAGTAAACTAAACAATTACGGGGTTAGAGGTATCGCATTAGAATTATTGAAGAACTACCTAACAGGGAGGACACAACGGGTTAAAATTGGAGATAAAATAAGCCATGATAACGAAGTGCAAACAGGAGTACCACAGGGAACAGTATTGGGTCCAATACTTTTCCTGGTATACATTAACAATATAACTAAAATAAACGGCATACAAGGACATGTCATATGTTACGCAGATGATACTGCAATGATCCTTTCTGGGCCAACGTAGAAAGAAATAAAACAAACTGCAGAAAGAGACCTAAAAAAAATCCACGAATGGCTAAATAGCAAGATGTTGTCCCTAAACGTTACAAAAACAAAGTTATAACATTCTCTCCTACACTACGAGATCAAGAAGTTAAATCACAAACTGCACATTCTTCTTGTAATAGTACAGATAATTGTAGATGCCACTCTATAGAAAAAACTAGTTACATTAAATACCTTGGTGTCTATATAGACCAACATTTAAAATGGACAGAACATATCAAATACGTCACAAAATGATTACTCGTTCTTATGCATAAATTTTATAATTACGTGATATATTATCGAAAAAAAATCTTACTATTCTATATTCCTCACTCGTAGATCAATAATACAATATTGCATCCCGGCCTGGGGCCAACATTCAAAACCCATTAGCCGCAGATTGCACAAAACTTATTATTAAAAATTATTTTTAAGAAACCTAGACTCTTCTCGACAAACCAATTATACCAAGAATTCAAGATATTAAACATTCATTCAATCTGTGCTCATCAATGCTTGAAAATAATCTTTCAAGAACAACACAAATCCACTCAACAATATTCACGAGTAACTCGATCTGTAACAAACTCAGATATCAAAGTCGAGTTCTTTAAAAAAACTGTTACGCAAAATTCATATTTCTACTACGGGCCGAAGATCTACAATACCCTCCCAAAAACTCTTAAAGAAACAACGAATTTTAAAATTTTCAAAAAGGATACAAAGAAATATATATTAAGTCACCCTGAATTTTTTTTCTGATCACAATTAAATATTTTTATGTAAGAGATGTAGGATCAACCAGCTCCAGGAATTTCGTCCAACCTTCCTTCCTTTACCATGGATATGATGAATAATTAATTTTATACAACTACCAATTGCCTCATCAAAATTAAATACTTTAAGCTTTGGATGTCATACATAACAGAGATCACAAGATATATATATATATATATATATATATATATATATATTGTATATTAGGATACCTATATTAATAAACTTACTTACTTAATAAAAAATTTTGAGGGTGTGCTCATAATTCAGAGGGGGTGCAAGATGGGGGTAATAATGCTTAAAATTAATTTATTCCATACCTATGGACCGCACTGTATACGTTTCGGAATTGTACCGGTTTCTGTTTTCAAAAACCTTTTGAATATGGATGAAATGTCTCAGTTCTCGCTATATTTCTGCCAATGTTTCCCGAACGTGATCTTTCTTGACTAATGTCGAAAGAGTCCTGTCAAAATTATGATGAGATTAAGATGTCTAAAACATATAGAACTCTTGTCTATGGTCTAAAAACCCTGGTGAATGAACTGATTCGATATTGTTTAGATTTTTGAGGGGACACCACCTGTTACTTCAACAGAGCTTCTCTCTCTGTGGTAGATGGCGCCGTCCAAAAATGTTTGTCTATATTTTCGCTTAATGTCAGAGCTCAATTTCTGACATCTGCAGCATCTTATATGAAATTATTTTCAGTGTTTTGTCGGTATCTATGCGTTTTCCATCTCTTTGATATGAAATCTTGCTTAGCTTATTCCTGGGCTTGTTCTTTAAAAAAACCACTCTTTCATCAGTTCTTTAGTGCGCGAGGAATTGTTTATTTTCAGGTAGTGTAGTGTGTAAGCATACTTTTTGTAGAATGGGCCACATTTGCATTTTGTGTGTACAGTATAAAGCCGCAGATTCGAATTTTCGCCTGTATTTAGTACCAAAAGCAAGTACAAATCTTTACTAATTGACTAATAATGATATTTCTATAGTTCATTATATTATATGCATTGAATTTTATTTTTTCTGCAATTTAATGACAATTTCATTTCCAATTCTCCGTCTGTCAAAATGCAGTTAACCTCAAATTCAAATCGTACAAAATACGAAAAACAACACGACAGTGCTTTCTTTGTGCAATGTTCGGGGGCTTCTAATCCTAGCTTTGCTATTGGTGAAGTTTGACAGATGTCTCTTTTAAACCAATAGCAAAGCTAGAATTAGATCCCGCGCACAGTTAGCCTCAAAAAGAAATCTGAGTAAATAAATATACCCTGTTACTGAATTGAAACTAAATCGAAATTGGCGCCATCTGACACGCTAGTAATCTCTATTATCAAGTAGGCCAAGTGTCGCCAAGTCGATCCCAAACTTCTGCAGGTATAAGTGCAAGCACCAGGGTTTTTATACATCTTAGATGTGATATTTTGTCTTGTTTTATTGATGTATGGAGTGTTGTCCGGATATTGGATTCAATATATTATCGTTCTAGCAAACGCGTAAGGACATCCACGGATGATCCATATTAGAAGAATTTGTAGATATGCAGTTTGTACAATATAGTAGAAGTAAAGCAGATTGTTATGGGGTTCTTTGGCTAGATTTATCGTTTCATTCCATTCTACCATGTGGTCGCCATTGGATTTGAAAATATGTTGCAAAAATTTCGAACCTGTGAATCGGAGAAGAATAAAAAACTTTCCTCTTTGGAAAATATATCAAAACACAGTAAATGATGCAATACCAAATAAAAGAGAACATACAAACACTATATAAATGAAATGAATGAATGATAAACTCACTTTACATTACAATAGGAAATGAATAAAATCAGTTATGTAAAAAAAAATTGAGTAATGTAAATAAATTTAATGAAGAGAGAAAATACTGAGCAAAGAAAAAATATAAATGCTGAATACGACAAAAATAACAATACAATAAAATTAATTTGTTAACGATATTACAGTAAAATCATGTAATTAGATATCACTAATGTGTAATGAATGTAATTTTCAACCATAATAATAACTTCATTCAACAAAAATATATAAAACGCATATAAGAACTAACTAATGAATAATAAAAAAGTGTGAATGACGTTTGTGAACGATAAAAATGTAGTATAGATAAAATATAAATTGAATAAAAGCAATATGAGTAAAATACAATTTATGACAAACAAAAATAACGAGAGTAATATTATAAATTTATAAAATTCATTAGCAATATAAAACATCAGACACATTTGCGTACAGAAAAACATAGTTGAGAGAAGGTATCAAATGTCTTGAGATCATGCATCTTGGGTTGGAGAGAATGAACTATTTCAATGTCTTCTTGAATATTGTTACCTTTATTATATTTTGTATATATTCTGGTATGATATTGTATAGTTTTGATGCGAAAAAAGAGTATGACCTTCGTGAAACCGTTTTTAACATCAATGGTGTAACGTAATGGTGTTTCCGATTAGTATCATAATTGTGACGTGGAAGTTGTGAATAATTTTTATTTATAAGGTAGTTATTGCAGCAGCAGAGGAAATAGGTCTAATATTCGAGATTCTTTGTACAGGTCGTCTGTTGGGTATCTTGACTCCTTGGGGTAAATTAGCTTCAAAAATATCCTTTGTGTGACTCCTAAAGAGTGAAGGTGAAATATCAAACTTGCACTACAGTACTTCTCAATTTTTCTGTCACATAGGTTAGGAGAAGATTCCATTTCAGCTGCGGATCTAAAATGATACTTAGGTATTTAACTTTTTTTTTGGTAAAATGTGTATTCATTTCTAGTTGGTTGAGGAAAGGGGTTGTTTCTTTCTTCTTTCTATATTTCTTTTATGTTTGTCAAGTAATATTATAAATTCTAAAGGAATCAAATGAAACCCTTGTCAACTTTCAGAACACTTATTTTTTTTTTTCATGGAAACATCTATATCAAAATAATCTACAGTAAGATTCTATAAATTGATGAAATTCAAATAAAATATATAATATTCTTCACCCCAAAAAGTGTGTTAACTAAGTCTACATAATTTGGAAACTGGTCGCCTGTATGTTCCTGAGGCTGTTTGAACGTTGACTACTCTGACTCTTCCATCTTGACCGGGATGTACTGCAATTATGCGTCCTTTTGGCCAATAATTTCGAGGATTATTCGAGTCAGCAATGACAACTAAATCGTTAACTTTTAAATTTTCAGGATCTTTGAACCATTTCGATCTTTTATTTATGGTAGGAAGATATTCCCTCAACCATCTTTTCCAAAAATTATCTGCAAGATTTTGAGCTATGGTCCATTGTTTTTTCAAGTCAATTGCCACTTCTCTACCCAAGATTGGAGATCCACAAGGGCTACCAATCAAAAAATGGTTTGGTGTAATGCATTCCGCATCTTCAGGATTTTCCGATATCCATGTCAGAGGTCGGCTGTTAACAGAATGTTCAATTTCAGTCAAAATCGTCTGGAGTGTTTCTTCTCTGGGAGCTGTTTCTTTCAAAATCACTTTCAGTGATACCTTCACCGATCTGATGAGCCTCTCCCATGTTCCACCAAAATGTGCCCCAGTCGCTGGCGAAAAATTCCATGAAATTCCTCTCATTGTGAGTTCATCCAAAATTACGTTTTGGTCCAGTGCATCCAAAAAAGTTCGAATTTCTCTGTCGGCTCCTCGCAAGTTTGTCCCATTATCCGAATACATCTTCTTTGGGCATCCCCTCCTAGAAATCATTCTCTTGATAGCTAATATTGCCGAATCTGTTTCCAAGGACTGTGACATTCCTATGTGAATGGCTCTTATTGCCAGGCATGTAAATAGTACCCCATATCGTTTTTCATGCCTTCTGCCAATTGTTACCAGCATGGGCCCAAAATAATCGATTCCGCAATTTGTGAATGGTCGCTAGTAACCAGTTACTCTTGAAGTTGGTAGGTATCCAATTTGTGGATTTTCTACCTTGGATTTCCGATTTCTGCAAAAAATACAGTCTGAAATACACTTTTTCACTGCATTTCTCATACAAAGAATCCAATATTTCTCTCGGAGCATATTTACTACCGTTTCTTGTCCTTGATGAAAATTCTTTTCGTGGTAGAAATTGACGAGTAACCTCGTCAATTCATTTTTTTTGGGTGTAGGATAATTGGATTTTTGTAATTATCATCTAAATTTGGAGCATGTTTCAATCTTCCTGACATTCTTATGATGTTTTCTTCATCCAAATATGGTGTTAACTGATATAATCTGCTTTCTTACGTTACTTTCTTCAATTTCCTCATATCTTCAATCTCCGACTCGAAATCTTCTTTTTGGGCAATTTTTATCCATTTATTTTCAGCTATGTCAATTTCTTCCGGTAATAACCCACTAACTGTATTTCGCTCTTGTTTCTTTTCTGTTGAGGTTTTGATATTATTTATAAATCGAAAATTCCAAGCTGTAGTTCTAACAAGTTTGGTCCATTTAGAAAATCTTTTCAAATCTGGTAAACAAGAACTTTGCTCTGTGACTACCGCCACAAATTTTCTTTTTTCCAAACTGCATACTTCATTTCCAAAATTTTCTTTTGGCCATTGTTCTTCTGGTTTCCTCAGGAAGGAAGGTCCCGTCAACCAGTTCTGAATATCTTCAGGTTTATTCCATTTAGTGGCTTCATCGGCTATGTTTTATTTTGTGTTCACCCATCTCCACAATCCATTCTTCGTTTTTTCTAGGATCTCCTCTACTCTCAGTGCTACAAATTGTGTGTAATTTCGGGAATCTGATCTCAGCCAAAGTATAACTGTTTTTGAATCACTCCAGTATATGGTTCTCCTTACATGAAAGTCATGTTGTCGCTTTATAAAATCACCTAGCCGTGCTCCCAATACTGCGGCTAGAAGTTCCAATCTCGGAATTGAAATTGTTTTTAAAGAAGCCACCCGTACTTTGGAAGCTATGAAAGATGTTTCAATTTTTCCATCATTTTCTGCTCGAAAATATGCTACTGCTGCATATGCTTTTTCACTCGAGTCGCAGAATACATGAAGATCAGTATTGGTACATCTAAAAGTGAAATAACATCGAGGAATTTTTAATTTACTCAACTTTTTTACCAGTTCCAACCAATCATACCATTTCTTCATTAAGTTTTTCATCCCATTGTATTTTTGAACGCCAAATATCCTACATGAGTATTCGTACTTGAACCATGACAGTGTTCAGAAATCCCAGTGGATCAAATACTGACATAGCTATCCTCAATACTTGTCGTTTTGTTGGAGTCCTTCCGAATTCCTGAATTTTTGAGAAATTTTTTCCAAAACTATTCTCAAACCTGAAAATATCTTGGTTAGGGTCCCACCATATGCCCTAAGATTCTTTCTATAGGCGAAGATGTAGGTCCAGATAAATCTTTCATCGATGTGTAAGTAATCTCCTCCGGTAATCCCTCCAAAACTTTTCTGGAATTACATACCCAATTGCACATTTGAAAACCACCCTGTAGATGAATATTTATAACTTCTCGTATTCTTGTCAATGCCTCATGTTCTGTGTCGACGCTGTCTAAATAATCATCCATGAAGTGTTTTGTCAAAATAGCTGTCACTGCTTCGGGAAATCTGTCAATGAATTCTTGGGCATTTTTATTTCTTACTGCTTTTGCAGAGCAAGGAGAAGATGCTGCTCCAAAAATCATCGAAGTTATTTCGTAAGTTTCAGGTTTAATATCTCTTCTTTCGCTTCTCCAAAGGAATCTTTGTGCATCTCGATCTTCTTCGATTGTTTTTATCTGCAAAAACATTTTCTTGATGTCTCCAGTGAAGGCAATATGCTTTTCTCGGAACTTGAACAAAATGCCTATAAGATTGTTGAATAGATCGGGTCCACTCATGAGACAACTATTCAGGCTTACTCCATGGCTTTTCGAAGCTGCATCAAAGACCAAACGAAGTTTTCCTGGTTTGTTTTCATTATAAACCGCAAAATGTGGTAGGTACCATGTTTTGATGGAAGTTTTCAGGCTTTCTTCATAGGATAATTTTCTAGCATAACCCTTCTTTAAATATTCATCAATCTTCGATTTATAGCTTTCACAAAAATTTTTGTCTTCGTCCATTTTTCTTTCAATCTGCTTCAGTCGTTTCATTGCTGAAAATTTGTTTTCAGGTAGTTTGATGTTTTCATTCTGCCAAAGAAGTCCTGTTTCCCACATTTTTCCTATTCTTTTAGTGGTTTTTTCTATGAGAATTTTAGACTTCTCATCCATTAAGCTATCTTTCTTCTCACAGTAACCAGCATTTTCAATGGAAAAGCTTTCCTTGACCATATTATGGAGTTCTTCATCAGGAGTTAGCATTTCACGAATATGTAGTGTATAATTACTATCCAACTGAAATTTAAGAGGTACATTTCCGTGTACTATCCAACCAAGCCAAGTTTTAGAGAGAGCTGGGCCGTTCCAATTTTCATAAACAACTTCTCTTCCAATGATCAGTGGCCAGTTGTCCTGTCCTATCAAAATAGTTGGTTTCATATCAAGAAAATTTTCAATATTGATATCTCTCATGAATCTGTAATCATCTCTTAAATTCTGAACATTTATTGTTTGTCTTAACAATTGTAGATGTTTCATAGTTCTTGCATTTCTGATCGGGAATTGCTTATTTTCATGGTTTTCCTTTTATTCGTACAGATACTTTTCTTGAACCACTTTCCTTCTTGATGGTGTCATCCGTCCATTTCATCGTTAGTGGTTCTTTTTCTCCAACACATCCCAGAACATTTGCGATTTCTTCCTCTATGATGGTGATTGTGGATGCCTCATCACAAAGAGCACACGTTTCTATAGTTCCATTCGGACCTTCCAGGGTAACAGGTACGACTTTCAGTAAAACCGAATTTTCTGTTGACTCGAGATGACGAGCATGGTAATTCATCTCTGTGGACAGGGTATTTTCGTGAGAATTCTGAGAAATGTTATCTGGATTGTGCAATAATGTATTGTGTTTACTTTTGCAACCATTTATGTTACATAACTGCTTCTTTTTGCAATAACTAGTTTTGTGGTTTCCAAAAAGGCAACAAAAGCACAGTTTTTTTATCAACTACGAATTTCCACCTGCTGGCAACATCTGCTTTCTTAAACTCTTCACAGATTTTCAACTGATAATGATCAGATTTCTTGCAAAATGATAAAAATCTGGATTTTTCATATGAATTCGTTGTCAGAATGGTTTTTTGCTTTCTTTCTTTTTTATCGGTCGACAATTGCATGTAGCTAATGGTTTGCGTGAATTCCTCTAGCCATAGAGAAAAGTCTTTGATGGAAACGACTTTTTTCTGTTGTGATTTCACATGGATACCCCAATTCATTCTGAGATTCAACGGCATCTTAGCAATCAGTTCCCTAAGAATTTGAGGATTTATCAAATATTCTTCACAATTCAGGCTCTCTAAACACACTGTCATGTTCTGCAAAGTGTTCGAAAGTTCAACTAGATTTTCCAAATTTTCTTCCCGCACTTGTTTGGTATGTTTCAACTGAGTGAATATTTGTTCAATAATATCTTCTTTTCTTCCAAATCTTCTTTCCAACAACTGCAGAACATCTTTCAGCTTATTAGGAAAATTCAATAAGGCTGTTCCTTTCAGGCATTTTTGAAGCCTACTCATATTTTCCCTGTCTGAAAATTGGCATAGTTCAGTAGTTTCTTGGAACTGTGTGATGAAATTCTGCCATTCGGGGGGATTACCGAAAAAATAAGGAAGATCTTTGTTGAGTGACTGCCTGGTTATTATCTTTTCCAAGAATTGATTTTCTGCTGATTTGAGTTTTTCTTGTTTTTCTTCAGGTTTCGGTGTATTTTGTCGTGTAGATAATCGTTCTTCAAATCTATTGGGGTTTTCCTTGGAGTCAACTCCTGTTTGTCTAGCCTCTTCTCCCTTTTCGCAGTTTTCATAAGATCCATTATCAATCCATGTTTGGATTTGATTATATTTGAATTGACTATCGACTTCATCAAAAATAATATTAGATTTTTCTTCAATGGATTCAGATTCGTCTGATATCAATGTATTTTTCAACTCCAACTCTGACATTATTTTTTGCTGCATTCTCTTTAGTCGTTGTAACTTTATTTTTTCTTTTTCTTCTTCGATCTTATCCAATTTTTCATGGGCTTCTATCTCGGCTTGTATTCTCAGTTTTCTTACAGAGCTCCTTACCGTAGATTTCTTGCTTTTTTCTCTCTTGGATATATCGGATCCCATGTCCAAGTTGTCTCTTGACTTGAGATTTTCATCTGTCTTCTTGACATCTCCCGTCATCAATTTCCTTCCGGATCTGAGAACTTTGGATATACTTCCTTCAGAGGATATTTTCTCTTCTCTGACTCAATTTGCTAGCTCTAAGGACCAATGTTTCTTTCTTCTTTCTATATTTCTTTTATGTTTGTCAAGTAATATTATAAATTCTAATGGAATCAAATGAAACCCTTGTCAACTTTCAGAACTCTTATATTTATTATTTATCAAAATAATCTACAGTAAGATTCTATAAATTAATGAAATTCAAATAAAATATATAACAGGGGTATCAAGTGAAGAACAGCTGTAGGGTACGTCATTTGTTTTTACGAAGTTCACTGTCAATAGCTTGCTATATAGATAATTTTGGATATTTGAAAAGTCTTCATCTGCCTTTGATTTCAATTCCATCCAACTTTCAGCACTATAAAAGATAGCTGTGTCATCTGCAAAACCAGTTATGCTACCTTGAGTTTTTAGTGAGAACAGATTATTGATATATACCAGGTGTCCCAGTATACCTGTTCCAATAGATTATCTCAGCCATTTCAAAAGATAAAAATTTGAAAATTTCATGGTCTCCAATTCGTTCAAAGAACCTTCAACTGAGAAAAACAAAAATTGAAAGTCACTTTCGGTTCCGGTGCCTGTGGAATAATTCGCATTTACCAGTATCATTATCGAAATCATCAGTGACACAATATGTATACATCAAATGTGTAAGCAATAACCTATAAAATAAATGAAATATACCAATATCATCATTCTAAGCTAAAGACAGATTCAATAAACGAACATTAGTATAGCAATATATATATATATATATATATATATATATATATATATATATATATATATATATATATATCATAACCTGTGAAATTTATTTAACATATCAAACCATTATGCTTACCTATAGGAAGAAATAATCATAGAATATTAGTAAAACAATATGCATGTACATATGTGCAAACAATCACCTGTAAAATAATTTGATTATACCAATTCATCATTCATTAAAAAACGAAAGAACCACCGTTAAAACACCCCAAAAAAATGCAACTTACAGTCGACTGCTCTGGTTTGAACTACTTCCACCATGTCAATTCGTAGATACAATTTCAGTTTCAGTAAAAATGGATTAAAAATGATTCAGATTCAAGTCACCTTACCTAAATATAATTCCATAGCAGGAGATGTTGTCAGGACCAGGACCCAAGCTGAAGTGGTCTCTGATCGATTTGGTGCTCGCTTTTATAGGAAAAAGGATCGTATCCAGGGAGACGGATTTTGTTTCTAAGAATTCCCAATTTTCCGACTGGAATTTGCCAATATTCGAATATACCGAATGGATTTGCAATCTGAAACTTGCATAAAAGTGGTCTAAGATATCTGTTGTACAATTAGAACCAGGTTTTCCTCCTGAATAAATACGGCATTTAGAATACCAAATTTCAGCCATAAACTTTGGTCTTTGACGTCTTGTTGATAACTGACGCTACAGGACAACTTTTACTTTGGAACTCTATTTTCAACTCTCAAGCTCGGTAAGGTGGGTAGAAAGCATATCAGCTTGATGAGAAAAGTGTATTCTTTCATTTGATATATTGGATTAGTAGAGATATATTCTAGGAAGATGACAGGGTAGCATAGAAGTTGAAATGTCATCTTACATGTTCATAATATTTCCTAGATTTGGTTTTAATATTCCAAGATTTGCTTTTACTAACTCTAAAGATACTATTGTTTCTATCAGCTTTATCAAGAAAGTATATTCTTTCATTTAAGGTGTGAATTAAATAGAGATACATTATTGAAAGATTGCAGGGTAACGTAGAAGTGAAGGTAACTCCTACCTGCTTAAAAAGTTCCAAGTTTCGTTTTTTCCACCTGTAAAGTTACTATCATTTCGATCAGCTTGATTAATAAAGTGTATTCTACGATTTAGGAAGTCATTTCAGCAGATAAATATTATTGGAACAATACAGGGTATTGTTGAGTTGAGTATCCTCATCTCTATAATGTTACCAGATTTGTCCGTTCTGTTCCTAAGATTGATATTTGTATGCTCAGATTAATCAATGGAGTGTGTATTTCAATTCTAGATGACAAATTGTTGGGAAAATGTGATTGGGAGATGGCAGTGTAGTGCTGAAGTTGCATCGTAGGAAGTACATACAACGTTACCTATGAAGCGTATGGACCTCATACCTATATAGTGATTCATACTCACCTTGTTCTCATACAGTCGTCTTGTTATCAGTTGACGTACAATTCCATAACTTCAGTGGCGGAGAGGGACAGAAATCCTCGAAGGAATTTTACTTACCTCGTGCTAGATTACTGTCTTCGGAAACCTTTTTTTGGAAGTACAGATGATTATTCTAACTACCTGCTTGGGATGTGCTCCTTCTGACTGATATTCCATCCTCAGACGTTGCTCTGATGTTTTCCATAGTTGACCTCATAATGCTAGTTTCTTTTTTGTTTATGAAAAGAACACTCCCCCTACCACCAAGATCTAGGGATTTATGTAATCTAACAAGACCCGGGGTCACACCGTCTCAGTAGTTTTGCCTTGAGTCATAGTAGTTTGGATTCTTTAATCATAGTAGCTTGAATTCTTTAGTCATAGTAACCCCACAGTATTATTGGTTCATCATGATATTGGTTTGCCTACAACACATCGCTTAGTGCTTATAATCTTGATATTGCTATTTTTGGGATTATATAATTTGATGAGTTTGCCTTGGTGTGCTTGTTCACTTGCTTAGATTACCTTGTTTACTTGCTTTGATTACCTTGTTTACTTGCTTTGATTACCTTGTTTACTTGTTTAGATTACCTTGTTTACTTGTTTAGTTTACCTTGTTTACTTACTTAACTTTGTTTACTTGCTTAACTTTGTTAACTTGCTTGGCTTGGTGTTTTGATCTTGCTTAACTTGGCTGACTTACTTAACTTTGCTTATTTGCTTACCTTATTCAATTTGCTTGCCTTGTTAACTTTGCTTACTTAGTCTATTGTGTTTACTTGCTTACCTTGCTATACGCCAGACCTTATTATTGTAGGAAGTTATGATAAATTATAGTCTTGGAACTTGGCTTTTTTTTATTCAATCCCATTTGGTAGATTGGTGGGTTGAATGATACTCGGGTATTTGTGTTGAATTAATTTACCTGGCGCCCAGTTACAACGGAATTCGAAATTCCAGTTTCATAAACGAACCACCCCATCTCCACTGACAAGCCGCAAATGCCCAGCTGTCTGACAGCTCGGACATCTTGTAGCCAGTACTGAGTACGAATTGTAGGTTACATTTTTGGCGCCCATATTAATAGATTACATCTGATTGTTAGCGGAAAGTAAAGCCTAGTTTACCCTCTATTGAAGAGATATTCCCTCGGTATT
Organism: Gonioctena quinquepunctata; assembly: GCA_018342105.1. NCBI lineage: Eukaryota > Metazoa > Arthropoda > Insecta > Coleoptera > Chrysomelidae > Gonioctena > Gonioctena quinquepunctata. The sequence goes on from JAFIRS010000246.1 coordinate 256,041, forward strand.
GCGCATGCCCCTGAGCTCAAGCGACGCACTATCCTGTGGTTGGTATCGAAGTGATTCTTTATTTTCTGCATTTATGGACTCGAGCATCGGCGTAGCCGGACTTGCTTTTAATTTATATGTCATAGTAGTTTTGCCTTGAGTCGTAGTAGTTTGGATTCTTCAGTCATAGTAGCTTGAATTCCTTAGTCATAGTAACTCCACAGTATTATTGGTTTATCATGATATTGGTTTGCGTACTACACATCGCTTAGTGCTTATAATCTTGATATTGCTATTTTTGGGATTATATAATCTGATGAGTTTGCCTTGGTGTGCTTGTTCATTTGCTTAGATTACCTTGTTTACTTGCTTAGATTACCTTGTTTACTTGTTTAGATTACCTTGTTTACTTGTTCAGTTTATCTTGTTTACTTACTTAGCTTACCGTGTTAACAAAGTTAAGCAAGTAAACAATGTTAACAGGGTAAGCTAAGTAAGTAAACAAGGTAAACTGAACAAGTAAACAAGGTAATCTAAATAAGTAAACAAGGTAATATAAGCAAGTAAACAAGGTAATCTAAGCAAGTGAACAGCATTTATTGAGTATTTGATTTTTCATGACTACTCTAGAAAAAAACACTCAAGTAAACTATTGAAGTTGTGCTATTTTTATAACAAATAAAATTACAAACAAATCATATACTGGACATGCTTGCCCAGGAAGTCATTCTGATGAGCCAGGAAAAAAAACTGATTCGAAAGTTATTCTCCCGCCTTCAATTGTTGACGAGTTTGGCTATCAACATGGAATATCCATAGATACTTTTAATTTCGCTCCTTTACTTTCCAAAGTATGAAAAAATGAGAGATAAATTCCAACAACTTCCGAATCACAGCCACACTCAATATTAAGAAATATACTCCGAAAGGGTACAAGGACATGATAAAAAAATCGAACAAGCTACCAAAATGTATATAAGATCTTCATTTCGGAATACATTTAAAAAATTATAATTTTTCAACAGGGACCAGATTGCAGTGCAGATGTCAACGAATGCTCCAGGTTTACGGGGACTGACTTGGGATGTCAAAATGGAGCTACTTGTGTCAATAAGCCTGGATCATATGAGTAATTGATTTTGGTAAATATGTGAATCTTGATAATTTGTTGCAACATTTTTCAGATGTATCTGTGTTGGAGAATTCGTTGGAATCCACTGTACCCGGAGAAAAGCAGACTGTCTTTCAGGAAGCACTGACCTATGTGGTAGAGGAATATGTGTTTCACAAAACAATGCCATCGGTTATAAATGTATTTGTGACCAGGTAATATTTTGTTATATATCAACTACATACTGTAATGTACTGGGTGATTTTTTATGAGAGCTGATTGAACGTATTCCAAAAAGTTCTTCGAATTAATATCCAAGATTAAAGAATGAGGAGTCACTGCAAATTTTCAACATCTAAATTCAATTTCAAACTCAAAATATGAATTACTGGAATAAAAAAGTTTCTTTTTAATTTTTTTTTACAAAATTCCCAGTATTTGGAAGATTGGTAAATTTGTTTCGGAACCTACGATGGAGATAAAAAAATTATAAAGATTATGAAGGGCAATCATTTTGCTCCTGTAAAGTTTTCGGTCGTTTTCGATAAACTATAAATATTGCATAAAAATCCAAATTCATCGATTTCTATTGGCATTTTCTTATTCTTATTAAGATTGTTTTTTTTTGAAAATAACAAATGTTTAATCGACATTTTCCGTAAAAAAAGTATGGAAAAGGTTTCCGATAATATTCGTTTGCATTTTTGGGAATTTGAATTTTCCTTAGTTTTTCAAAATATTTACTCTACTATATAGGTTTGAATAGAAACACTATGTAGACTTCTTGTAGAAAGTAAAAGGCTTACTCAATTCACATCTTCGATATTTGCAGTGATTTGGGAATGGAAAATATTTTCTTCTCGTTTTCAAATAAATACAGAAAAAACATATATGAGCTCTATCGATTACTGCTAATTTTGTTTTTATATTTCAGTTAGATTTTCATTGTTCACATCAATTCCTGTACAATCTATATTGAGAACAATAATTCATCCATATTTGCCTTTATGAGATATCTAAAATTAAAATATTTTTAAATTTTCGGATTTTTAGATATTGTGGTAGAACAGTATAATCCTAACTTTTTCTATATACCATACTCACTGTACAGGTGAATTCAAAAAAAATATTCATGGAAATTTTCTGTGGGTACCATTAGAAGAAATTATTTTGTTGCCATATCATTGTGTGATATCTAGAATCCTTTTCGAGAAATTTTGATTTTTTCACAATGGATATATGGAAAAAATGTATCCGAAGATACGCTAATTTTTAGTTTTTATCTAAATCAGTAAATTTGAGAATCCATTTCACTATGTACTAACTGACAAGATCTATACAAAAATATTGTTATTTATTTGATGGAATTGGATTTGACTCAAAAATGCCAGAAAACCGTGTGACATCACATACCCTTCGGTGAATCTATAAAATCTGTACACGCTACTTTGCGTTAGATATGCGCCTCAGTCATTTCACGATTATCAACGTGAATTTCAGGTGGCAGCAAAAGGTTATCGATTATTGTTTTTTGATTGAATGCCGACTGAGATTTTCTCATTCAGCAGCTACTCAGAAAATATTATGCCTACAGACGGAATATTTTCCAATTCAAATAATTGTTTCATTTTCATCGCAAGATTAAAAAGCTACTATTTAGTTTTTTGAGAAAATATTAGCCCATTGATTTTTGCATTGTATCTATGATTTCGGCAGAAAAAATATGGGTTTAGTTCATTTCCCATACCTTAGAATTCGAGAGATATACATTACTTCTCCAGAGGGCGGGCGGACGGACAGACAGACCACCCACAAAACCACAGTTGCTCAAAATTCGTTTGGAATCATTCTCTCCATAGCAACAATTCCTTATTTCGGTTCCCCAGAAAGTATCTCGTTAAAGGTCACGTAATCCTCTATAGAGCTGTCATGTAGTTGCAGTTTCACTTAGTCGTATTCATATTCAGTCTAGAGATATATCTTCCAAGTCATCAGCAAACAGTCAGAAATCAGAATGCTGGAAAAGAGCCCACCATAATTAACTAATAGGGAACAGAGAAAAAGACCCAGGTGAGTTTCAACTGAGATTAGAGCTGATTTGTGGTTTTGGACCCTATCCCCAATTTGTTAGCCATAAGTGGAAGCCAGTGGATGTGAGGTCGGCAATGAGAGAATCACCATTAACTGACTCTATCGAAGGCCTTGCTGAAATCTATGTAAACTGAACCAATTCGAAGACCGACAGCACCAATGATGATGGTCTATAATATAATTTTTGCAGTGGTACAAAAGATAACATATCAGTAGATGTTCGAAAAGTTTAAGGAATATTTTATTATTTTATATTTCAATCGGAAACGGGGAATTAATTAATTTCTAATCAGTTTTTTCAATTCACGTGGCCAACACTTGATCAAATTTCATATTAGAGGGAATAAAAACACGTCACTAAATAATTACCTGTACATTGGGATTACAGAACCACGACACGTATTCCACTGTATAACAGCTTCTTCAAGTGAAGTCGAATTAACCTCTTTTTTGAAACCGTTTTTCAGTCAAGAGGAGTAGCAGAAGTGGAAATTTCACGAAACCGTTTCTAAGTTCAAAAATTCTTTTTTTTTATGTACTGCCTGTTTGGCGTATGTAAAAACTAAATCAAGAACCACTAGTTAATTTTTACTCAGATTCTTCAGATTAATTGGCGTTATCTTCATTGTTCTCAATAATTCTAGCTAAATTATTTTTTGTTTTAACGTAAGAAAGTAGAATTTTTTTCATAATTGGCCAAAATATGTAATAACGGTTGAATTATGTTTTTCGAGTAGATAATTCTTGTAGAACTTTCCTATAAAGTTATGAACGTTCAGAAATGATACCATTCATGAGACTTGAACTATATTTATTCCTGATTTATTTGATTATATTTTATCTCCAATTGAATTAATTTTCCAGAAATCTTTGTTCCACATTGTTATATGCAGCCACTTATCCGGTATGGATGTATTGAGGTACAGTGTATGATTATATCTGTGATTAACGGTTCATAAAAAATAATGTTTGTTATTCCTTTTTGTTTTGGTGAAGTACAAAAAGCTTATCGAATCACTATAAATAAAATTGGAGGTGAATTGAAATGTCTTCCGGTTCCTTCAAATATAAATAAATTAGAAGTTTAAGTATACAGAAATCTTCGGAGACCGACAGAAACCAACATGGCGATCATTTATTTAACAAGTAAGAGTACTCTTGTGATTCAATTTGGCAGTTAATATGAGGAGCCGAAGTATGTTGACACCGCCACCGTTATTTTTGAATTTTGGGGTTGGGGTAGAGTGAATTCAGTATTGAGACAGTACAATGGTACGTAGAGAGGGGGAAAACACGAGTAGACACGATTGTCATCGTATTCAGCAGTGTCATGACATGGAGCGGTTGAAAGGTTACAGTTGTCAGGTTAATAAGTGGGTATCTAGTGTGATTTATTCAATTCTGTTTACTGTTACCTTGCAAAAATGTCCTGGAGTCTGGGGTGAGTACTTTTCCATAGCTATCAAATGATGATACGTCTGTGTATCGCTTTTACTAAATCATTTGATACGCCTATGGAATTTCTCGTAATAGGGCTTTGACATCTTCGTGAGGAACTGTTCATCAAGTGGGGGAAGGACAAACATGATATCTCAAATCTCAATAGTGAATACACTCTAGCTTGTCGTCTGTCGTCTAGCCAGCATGGATTCCAGTGCAGTTTTTGTGGAAAAAAATGGGTCAAAAATAATTTGTAGCGCCGTTGGTTGCTCGAATTCTGAGTATAAAAATCCTGAGCTCAGTTTTTATCGTTTTTCGTAGCAACGGTGGCTAGAAGAACGGAAAGAAAAGTGGATAAGCGCTGTTTGCAGGCAAGAGTTAGTATAATTAGAAATGAAATAAAAGTCACTGCCAATTTTTGTTGTAGGACGTATTAACCATAAACCTAAGATAATTTTTATTCAATATATTCAGTACTTATTTGAACTTACCTTGTTACGCCACTGGCCTATTATATCGGGGTATAATCCCTCCAAGAAAACACCAGTGGTATGTCCGGTTAAATACAGGGTGTTATGAATCAACACACCACTCCTGCAACACCAAATGTTAAGACTGGGGAGAGTTGGAGAAGTAAATACTCCAACATCTGACCAACCAAATGTTACGCCACTGGCCTTCTATGTGGGATCACTCCTTCAAGAAAAGACCAAATAACGCTAAGGAAATCTCAAATATAGGGTTCCCATACTTGATTAATCCTTCCTTGAAAAGTTGCTCGTCAAAGTAATTACTTTGACGTATAGGGAGCATCAATTAGTTGTAAGTAATTGAACCGAGATTATTTCTCGAGAGCGGCTTCGAAAAATATCCCTTTCTCTCTATTCTTGGGAATGTGGGGCTTTTATCTAGAAGCACGTACCGATCTCAGGAAGATTGTGAAATAATGCACTTGGAAAAGAATTAGAAATATACATATATATTTTATAAAAGTTACAAAGCATTTCCAACCGTACTATATACTGATAAAATGATACAATAGTCAAAGAATAGTGGAGAGTTCACCTCAAGTCAGTTTTTGTCAGTCGCAAAGTCAAGTAGACTGAATATAAGTGAGAAAGACATCAATTGTTAAAATGACTATTGATAATTATTATTTGAAAACTATGGGAATATTAAATATGGAGAAACATTTAAAAACACATAAACATTATAAATGATTCAATTTACCCAAACATAAGATACAGTAAAATATATGAACTCACTCCATACCACCAGGTTTCAACACTTATTCACTCGGTATTAGTTTTTACACGATATTAGTTTAATTGAATTAATATTTTAGTTATTTCTGCGAAAGTTGTTTATTTACTTTTGAATCTCACTGTATATCAGACTATAGTTGTTGGATACGGTTTTTCTATGAGGTCATGAACTATCGTATAGAGGTTTTCGTTGACTCATCTCGATCTTGAAGCATTGATAAAATAATGTTTAATTATGGTAAATACTGTTTACTTGTGTATCCACTTTGTGGAGGCATTACTCGTGCGATTCCGGTTTAACTTGATTTGAATTTCATTTCTTAATAGTTTCGCAAGTTCACTGCAAGATGATTATATTCGTACACTTCTCATCTTTATTGCACTACATGGTAATCGAATGAAAGTTAATCCCATCTGAGAGGACATGTTACTTGAACAACGTCTGTGTACCGAATCATCATGCTGGTCGCGTCGTCGCCTTTTATATCACCTCTCATTCTCATGGATCGCTCGCGGGTCACATTCCTAACATCAGTTATCTTCACCCTGTCATAATAAATCACTGTCTAAGTAATTAATGGCTTCTTACTGTAGCCGAAAAAATTTATAAAATCGAATGATTTATCTATTTTGTGGTTGTGTTGCATTGATGATTTATTAATGGCTCTGTTGTGAAAAGGTGCCTATTTTTTATATGCATTCCGGGCTATCTATTTTTATCGTGCTCTTGCTTATCAGTTGGGTCAAGTATTTGATTTCAAAATTTATTTTAATTCCTAGTGAATTAGGTAGAGTTCATATTTATTAATATCTTGTGTGTTTCTTATGCTTGAAAGTTTTTCTGTACTTATGGGGGCATGACAACCTCAGCTGTGACTTCATAATAATTTGTATTCGTTTTTTAACTTTGAGCTCCTGGAGTTTCCCGCAAAACTATTCCACAAATGATCACAAAATTTCATTTCATTTCATTTATTGAGTGATTTACAAAATAAAGATACATTGGTAATACAAATAAGTAGTAAATATATCATAGCTTTATATACATATAAGCACCTAGGTCTTAGTAGGACCTGTATGTGCATACTAAAAATAATAATTGAAATAGTTGATATTGCAGTTTAGTGTATTATTACTATCTAATCTAAAAGTCAAAATACCTGTGTTATTACAATAGAATAGTGCTGTGGAGCTGGTGAAACAATATGTAATATATAAAGTAGTAGCAGAGATCAATTAAAGTAGAAGGTTATCCTTAAATAATGCTTGAGTATTGTGAGTAGTTTTTTATGATATGGATCTTACATTTTTCCGAAAACAGTTTATAGTTACCTATGTTTCTTATTTCTGGTGGCAAAATATTGAATATTTTTGGAGCAAGACATCTTGTAAATCTCTGATTAGAGTCTTTGCATAGAATGGCACTGATAATTGTTTACTTGTAACTTGTCTGGTATTGTACATGTGAGAGACAAAAGTTTTCATTTCCTGGTGTTTATATAAAAAGGTACAATTACTATGAAAATAAATCATCCTGACATTAGGAGTATCGGAGTTTTTATATAAATTTTCAGTTGGGTATAATTTGCCTTTGTGAAAGATTATTTTAATAGATAATTTTGTATAACATTGAGAGGACTCAATGCAGTACCCGACCCAGACCAAAATACCATATTTTATGATTGATTCTACTAGTGCTTTATAAACCATCAAAAGAAGCTTTTGTTTAATTGAGAGGATAATGCATTGCTATAAAGCCCTCCCCAGACCAAAATACCATATTTTATGATTGATTCTACTAGTGCTTTATAAACCATCAAAAGAAGCTTTTTATTTAAAATTTTTCTGAGTTCATAGAATTTATATATAAGTCTTCGTAATCTGTTAGTTAGATGGGTAATATGTTGGTTCCATTTGAGATTTTTATCTATAGTTATTCCAAGATATTTAGTGGCTTCCGATTCTTTTACTTCAAAGTTGGTACTGGGAATTTGAAGGGTACTGTAGTTGGGCCTATTGGAATTCGTTAGTGAAAATGCAATATATGTAGTTTTTTTGACATTTAGTGATAATTTGTTATGATCTAGCCAATTTTTTACATTGAGGATGCCATTTTCTGTTTTATTTTTTAGTTGGTTCCAATTTGTATCATGAAATATGAGAATTGTATCGTCGGCATAGGATATTATAGTGCCATCAATATGAGAATCTAATAGTGAGTTGAGATAAGTGATAAATAAAATTGGCCCTAGAACGGTTCCTTGGGGAACGCCAATTTGGATAGTTTCGTTATCACTTATTTCATCTCTTATTTTTACCTGTTGCTGCCTATCTGATAAGTAACTTTGGAAGATCTTCAACACAACACCACGAATACCATAGTGACAAAGCACATCAAGTAGTCTCTTGTGGGGTACTGTGTCGAAGGCCTTCGCAAGGTCAAGGAATACCCCTATGCATTTCTTTTTATTGTCTAGGTTTTTTTTTATGTTATCAATTAAATCAAACATGGCCTCAGAGGTACTGATTCCTTGCTGAAAACCATATTGTTTGTCGCTAAGAATTTTATTGCTAGTGAGATACTCATATAACCTGCTTTTAAGACATTTCTCAAAAATTTTGGAAAACATACTTATTAGGCTAATTGGTCGGTAGTTGACAATGTTATTTTTATTACCTGACTTAAAGATAGGTACAACAATAGATTTTTTGAAATCAGCTGGGACATCACCACATAAAAACATTGAATTGATTATATGGATTAAAGGTTCTAGAATATATTCATGGCAGCTTTTTATGAGTTTGGTATTAACTCCATCATAGCCAGGGGAACTACTATTTTTCAATGATTTAATATGTTCTATCATTTCATTTTTTTTGTACGGGTTTGAGAAACATTGATTTTTTTATATTAGGATAATTATTATTTACATTTACTTTTGGGTCTTCAATATTTGCTGCCATTGTTATGCCTACATTTACATAATATTTATTACAAAAATTAGCCATGTCTTTATCAGTCGCAAATGTTTTACCATTCTCATCGCTTATATCTATATTGTCATTTAATTTCAATTTGGTGTTATTTGTAGCCTCATTAATTGTTTCATAGATCTTTCTCATATTATGAGTGTTATTCGAAATCTTTTCAGAATAATATTTCGTTTTTGCTTTAATTATAAGTTTGTTTAAAATATTTCTATAATTTTTATAGTCAGTGAAGAGGTCTGCATTTTGTCTGTTTTTGATAGCAATTTTTTTCAGATAATCTCTTTTTTTAATAGATGTTATAATAGCATTAGTTATCCAAGGTTTTATTTTGTTATGTTCTTTTACTTTGATTTTCTTACAAGTTTTACAAATATTGTATACAGTGTAAAATTTATCACTAAAACATTTCCACGTTCTATTGGGGTCTTGGAATGAAAGTACATCATCCCATCTGACTTTTTTGATTAAATTGTTAAACTTATTTTCGTCGAAAGATGTTATGCATTTATATGAAATGTTTGAGAAACTACTAGTATTGGCTACATCCTCAGAAATGAGTAAATGTATAGGGTAGTGATCAGTTATATTATGATTTATCACTGCTGGGTGAAATTCAAGTTTTTTGCAGTTAATATTTTTTCTCACAAATATGTGATCTAAGCAACTTCTTGATTCTTGTGTTACTCTGGTAAATACATTAATGATTGATTCAAAACATAGACATAAGTAAAGATAGATAGTTATTTGTGATTGTAGAATCAGTGTCCAAAATATCAATATTGAAATCCCCTATCAGAATATCTATGTTTTCTTTTGCATTCTTCAACAGAAATAGTTGCAAGTCCTCCAGAAATGTTTTGTCCGAAGTAGATGGGGATCTATAGCAAGGCATTATGTTATATGACATATATTATAAGTTTATTCTGATATTAGATATGGTTATTTGAGTCAATGGTAAAATTGTATGTTCTACTTTATAAGCTATTTTGTTATTTATAAAAATGAGAACGCCATCGTTTTGGTTCATTCTACTGTTATTGAAAATGGTTTGAAAACCTGGTATGCAATATGTCTCAACAAAATTGATCAGCTCGTTCATCGATGTTATCTATGTGGCAACTTTTCAATAAACCTGCCCCTTTTGAAAGGCTTTATTTTTGAAAAACATCCGCATTCACTTCTTGGAATCCACTGCGGATTATAATTGACATTTTAAAATGTGAGATTCACAGCGTATAGGTTAGGCTACCTCAAAGTTAAAAAAACCACTAGCAGGACCACTGTGTGTTTCCCAATCGAGTTACTTCGACTCCCTATTGTTCACTGACATACCATTTTATCAATAATCATGACATACGGTGTAAATGAGTTGAAATCATAATGAAGTTTCCTATTGGCAACTCATGTTTCAATGCATTTTCTTCTTTAGCTTGTGGTTGGTGACGAATTCAACAACCTTTTGATTAACATATGATTGTGGGGGTGATCCAGGCGCTCAGGTTTCCTTTCGGGAGGAGTTTTCTCAGGAAAATTCTATAACTTGTATAGTTTGTTCAACAACAACAAATCGATCAACAAAAGCGGGCAAGACAATCCCCACATGAAGAAGCGAAATACGTGTCGTGGTTTTGTAAATACAATTCAGTAAATATTATACGGTAACGTGTTTTTGTCCACTTCAATTTCTGTATAAGTGGTGGCAGAAAATCTTTTTGAAAAGTGGGATGGAATTGAATCAGAACCTGAGAAACTCAGGGAAAAAAAGAATTATCAAGATTATATTCCTTTACATATCACTATCTGATATAGATGTAGTCAAATTATGGAAAATTCAAAATTGAATATGAAAGATCAACACAAACCACGATTATAGTAGCAATCGTTTCAGACAAAGCATTACTCAAATATACATTTTCAACCACGGCCCGAAGCATTATAGCTTGGCTTTTGGATAACTTTAACTATCAAGCCTTTTTCAGAAAATATGTAGGAGAAATAAAGAAACAATAGGTCCCTGTATATAATGTCAATACTTTCACTGCCTATATATTATTAGACGCCCGATCTAGATTCAAAATATGTAAAACCACAATTCCACTAAATTCTTTTTCGATTTCTCTATATTAATTTTCTTCCATTCACAGCTACACTGCCTGAAACCTCCACAAGAAGTGAAACCATAAAAACGCATTTAGTTGCCAACATCCTTTCCTGATAGGGTTGTTTATGTTCATAGTATGAGAAAACTTTATCTTATTAGAAAAGCCCTTGGACTTCACCTGTTTTTCATAATTCCATGTTTTCTTATTGCAGGGATGGACAACCGATGGTACGAATCAGGCATGCACAGTGGACGTAAATGAATGCAAAATGAATCACCCACCATGTTCTGTGAGTCCTCATGTAGAGTGTATTAACGTGCCAGGTTCATTTTACTGTGCTTCTTGTCCAGCAGGTAAACTATCAATCTGATAATGAGTTTCATTTTAGTTAATATATTTTAATCCCTCAGGTTTCACTGGCAATGGCTATCACTGTTCTGACATAGATGAATGTGCTAGTAATAATGGTGGTTGTAGTGTGAATCCTATGGCATTATGTATAAATACACATGTAAGTAAGCTAATAAGGATAATAAAACAGATACTTCAATTATCGACACGTTCAGCCTCGGGTGACTCACACTTGCGTCACTTTTAAATATCCTACCAGACAGCGTGTAACATATTTTCGTCGCGGTACATGAAATCATTTCGGACAGCATAACGCACCATATAGGCACAATACAAATGCTATTCTTATGGTAAGTGAATATGTGTGGGGAATGTAGGTGTTTGCTGACTGGGTACAGCAAATCTGCTTGTCAATTTATGGAGCATATTTTGATGTGACCATACATATAATAAAAAATATAATTTTATAAAAAAAAACTGTTTATTTCTTGTAGAAAGAGTTCTGAAAAAAAAAAACAAAAATGTAACCAAAAAATCAATACTTTCATATTTTGTTACTCAGATGAGTTGAGAAGAAACATATGCACCACACGGTCCACAGAGTATTATATACTCTTTCAGACAACGAGACGCAACCGTGAGTCACTTTTCTCTGTATGAGAAATTAGAGAAAAAAAGGTCACAATTCACAGAACCATTTTTTTTTTGTATACCGGGTCTGAACGTGTTAAACTGGACAGTTGACGTCTTTGTTTTCCTTTATGTCCCTCTCGGGTAGTATGTTAACTAATTGGAACAAAATTACTCAATGCGGCTTGCGGGAAGTGTCGACTGTTGAAATCATCACGTAAGAGAAAAAACGTTATGCCTTCTACATTCGACTTTCTCTCTCTGTCTCTTTCTATGATATACGAGTCTGTGTGACAAACAACCAGCTCTTGCTCATACGATTCCGATTGTGTATGAAACAGTCCGAACTGCTGTTCTGCTTGTGAGAAATATTATCGTTGAGTGATAATACGTGGAAGATATTTTGTTTTCTTTTATATTCCTATATAATGTGTTTTTAGAAGATTATATCATTTTTCGGATATAATTTCTTATGTTTTTTGTATGCCGAAGTTGGATTAATGGTATACATTGAATATGTGGTACGTCAATTTGATATAATATAAAGAATAATATTATGAGGAATAAAATACCTTCTACTGTGGTGGAGGAGTTTGGAAGAAAGATATATAGGTATATAGTCCAAGAATACAGAACCGACAAACCTACGTCATTATAGCAAAGCTACGTTGAAGTATGCTAATATTCTGACACTTAATACACCGAGGACACAGCCAAGCGGTCTAAGGCGCCAGATATGAGGGATTTAAGCTATGGATCTCGAAAGAAAGCATGGGTTCGAATTTCACCACCTGGAGGATTTTTTTCTTTTGAAATTGAGAAATTATTTTTTTAAATTTTTTAATTTTAATATTCGTCTCAAAACAAGTCATTTCTAAATTTCAAAGGAAAAAAGTCGTCAGCGGTGGGATTTGAACCACGCCTCGTTCGAGATTGAGAAGCTGAATCTGTTAAACTAGCGCCTCAGACCCCGCTATATCAAGTGTCAAAATATGATCATACTTTAACATATGTGAGTAATGTTTTTATGTACTTTTTGTACTTGCTACCTGTGAATGGGCCCTGCCTTCAAGCTGGCAAGTACGCATACATTCTTAACTACATTTCATACTATTCATATTTCAGATTTTCTAAAATGACGTAGGTTTCCTGGCTCTGGGATCTTACTCTAATAGTATTGTATGGTATAATGACAATTAAATGTGATGGAATAGCAAACGTCAACTTTCGAAGGGAAAAATATTGAGAAACTATATAACGTGTGCTTAAGTGATTATATCCTTTTTTTGGACATAATTTCTTATGTTTTCTGTATGCCGAAGTTGGATTAATGGTTTACATTGAATATGTGGCACGACAATTTGATGTAATATAACGAATAGTATTATCAGGAATGAAATACCTTTTACTGTGGAGGAGTTTGGAAAAAGGATAAATATGGCGAAACGCAAAATCCATAAAATACATAAATAATATTCCAACGATTGTTGTCAAGTCTCAGTAAGAAAAATCTAATCCTTCGGCATCCTGATATACCCTTCTGTAGTGAATTCTTATACATGAATATTCAAAGTCTTGTAGCCAATCACGATCAGCTTGTTCAGGATATAATATCTATCAACCAACAGTCCTGCTGCTCAGTGAATCTCGTACAACAGTTGACATAATGGATCTCGAAATTAAAATAGATGGCTACAGAATAGTGAGATGAGATTCACAGAGTCGCCACACTGGAGTGTAGTCTTATATGTTCTGATAATATCAAATGGACTGTCTATAAAAACATATCCGTAGCAGAATATATTGGTGCTTCGTTATTAAGCTGAAGTTTCAGCGAGGAAGTATTAGTTGGATGTCTGTACCGTTCACCTAGCTCAGATTTCAATACGTTTCTCGATAGTTTTGAAGATTTAGCAGAGAATATTTTTAATGATCAATGTAAATGTGTATTAGTAGGAGATTTCAATCTCAATTTTTAGATGATAGTAATAGATATGTTAGTCAATTTAAAACTATATTACTTCGTTGGGAATAAAGCAGATGGTCAAAGATTCTAAGAGTTAAAAAAAAATCCAAATATACCTATTATAAATCCCTTGCCGAAAAAGTTTAAATGACCCGAAAAAACATGGAAGATGATAATAGAGGCTACGGGTGAGCAGGTGAACCAAACGGAAATCAGGGTATTCTGGACAGCAAGGGTGCAAAATTCATGAACCCAAGCAAATAGCAACTGAATTTAATTCTTATTTTAGCAATATAGGGGAACAATTAGCACACAAAATCTCCCAAGGTAAAAATATAAATGCAGCAGTAAATGATTTTATCAATCCCCACCCTTTTACCTCACCCCTATTACTGATGCCAACTGGTGACTCAAATAAAAAAGTTTGAAAGACAGAGTTAAATGCGGGGAAGACAATATTAGTACAGAATCATTAAAATGAATCACATCTATTTATTAAAACCGTAAAACATATTGTAAATTGTAACCTTCAGTACTGAATTTTCCTAAGATTCTCAAGAGTGCAATAATTGTACCAATTTTCAAACAAGGTGATAAAACTTAACAAGCAACTACAGACCTATTGCACCTTTGAGCTCAATAAGCAAATTGATAGAAAAATGTATTAAATATAAACTAATGCTATTTTTGGAAAAATATGTCTTATTAGATAAAAATCAATTTGCCTTTAGGGAGAATTCAGTACTGAAAACGCTTATGTGTAGAGTAACAGAAAAAATTTTCAAAATCTTGATCAGGGAAAGAAGGTTATTGGAATATTTCTGACCTTACCAAAGCATTTGATACTGTGGCACACCCAATCCTGTTAGATAGGCTAAACAACATGGGTATTAGAGGTATTGCTAACGACTTATTTAGATCTTACTTAAGTGAAAGAACGCAATGTGTGAAGATAAGCATATTTTAAGTAGCCGCCTAAAGGTAGGATTTGGTGTGCCACAGGGCACAGTACTGGGGCCGCCTTCTTTAATATCTACGAAATGGTCTCCTATCACTGTTGGAGGAAGATTCTATCTTCTGTTTTGCCGATGATACTCGGGTCATAATAAGCGTCCCACATGGAGGCTACTGTGGAAAATGCAGAACGGCAATGGCAAAATAAAAAGTGGTTAGATAATAGCCTTCTTTCCTGAACGAGGTAAAACAAAATGTATGACCTTCACTCTCAATCAGATCCCTACCCACCGGATAAAAACATAAAACTACATGAATCACATTGCACCTTGAACAACAACAATGTACATGCACACACAAAATTGATAGAGAGACATGGTTAAATACTTGGGCATTTTTGTAGATGAACTTTTACTTGAAGGAGCACATAAACTACGTTACAAAAAAATAAGAAAACTAATTTATAAATTCTATGAATTAGTAACTTTGCCCCATAAAACCATAAAGCAATATATTTCTCTTTGTAGAATCTATCATAAATTATGGCATCGTTGTGGGGGAAATGCTTGTAGTATATACTTGTCAAAGCTTGAAGTATCCCAAAAATGGATAATAAAAATAATTATATTTAAAAAAGCGTTACCCATCTCAATTAGTATATGAAGAAAGGGGATTACTCACTCCAAACCAACTTTACCTTAAAGCAGTTGCAAGTTTTTATGTTGAAAACTTCTTATTATAGAAATAATCTCTGTCATAACCTAAACACGCGAAACGCAGCTCAACTAAATGTCCTTTGAAAACCCCAAACATGTTGCTTGCCAAAAACATATATATTGTACAGGTCCCAAAGTGTACAACGCTCTACCTAGAATTTTGAGTAATGCCATATAATAAAATTAAAAAAGACATTATAAAATGGATTATACAAAACAAACTTCACCCTTATTTACCTTGAATGAAAAAAAAAAAAATAAATAAATAAAATAAGCTACCTAATGTTCACTTCACTTAAAATAAATTACACACATCAAACTACTTTTCCTTTCTCAACAAATGTAATATATTGTGCCTATGTAAACATTGACATAGTCAGTACCTCAGAAACAATTCTACAAACAGAAGAGTCGCACACACAGTATCTTAGAATACCATAGTGCGCCAAATTTCCAGTAATAGTTAAGGTCAAATTGTCTAAATAGATTTTATAGATATATTATTGTAGAATAGAGTTGATTTTTGTCAAATTACTGAACTACTGTATTTCTATTTCTACTGTATTCCTATTTCTATTGCTGAATAAACTTATATTTTGTTACTCAGATGAGTTGAGAAGAAACATATGCACCACACGGTCCACAGAGTATTATATACTCTTTCAGACAACGAGACGCAACCGTGAGTCACTTTTCTCTGTATGAGAAATTAGAGAAAAAAAGGTCACAATTCACAGAACCATTTTTTTTTTGTATACCGGGTCTGAACGTGTTAAACTGGACAGTTGACGTCTTTGTTTTCCTTTATGTCCCTCTCGGGTAGTATGTTAACTAATTGAACAAAATTACTCAATGCGGCTTATGGAAGTGTCGACTGTTGAAATCATCACGTAAGAGAAAACGTTATGCCTTCTACATTCGACTTTCTCTCTGTCTCTTTCTATGATATACGAGTTGTGTGACAAACAACCAGCTCTTGCTCATACGATTCCGATTGTGTATGAAACAGTCCGAACTGCTGTTCTGCTTGTGAGAAATATTATCGTTGAGTGATAATACGTGGAAGATATTTTGTTTTCTTTTATATTCCTATATAATGTGTTTTTAGAAGATTATATCATTTTTCGGATATAATTTCTTATGTTTTTTGTATGCCGAAGTTGGATTAATGGTATACATTGAATATGTGGTACGTCAATTTGATATAATATAAAGAATAATATTATGAGGAATAAAATACCTTCTACTGTGGGGGAGGAGTTTGGAAGAAAGATATATAGGTATATAGTCCAAGAATACAGAACCGACAAACCTACGCCATTATAGCAAAGCAAAGTTGAAGTATGCTAATATTCTGACACTTAATACACCGAGGACACAGCCAAGCGGTCTAAGGCGCCAGATATGAGGGATTTAAGCTATGGATCTCGAAAGAAAGCATGGGTTCGAATTTCACCACCTGGAGGATTTTTTTCTTTTGAAATTGAGAAATTATTTTTTTTAAATTTTTTAATTTTAATATTCGTCTCAAAACAAGTCATTTCTAAATTTCAAAGGAAAAAAGTCGTCAGCGGTGGGATTTGAACCCACGCCCCGTTTCGAGATTGAGAGCTTGAATCTGTTAAAGCTAGCGCCTCAGACCGCCCGGCTATATCAAGTGTCAAAATATGATCATACTTTAACATATGTGAGTAATGTTTTTATGTACTTTTTGTACTTGCTACCTGTGAATGGGCCCTGCCTTCAAGCTGGCAAGTACGCATACATTCTTAACTACATTTCATACTATTCATATTTCAGATTTTCTAAAATGACGTAGGTTTCCTGGCTCTGGGATCTTACTCTAATAGTATTGTATGGTATAATGACAATTAAATGTGATGGAATAGCAAACGTCAACTTTCGAAGGGAAAAATATTGAGAAACTATATAACGTGTGCTTAAGTGATTATATCCTTTTTTTGGACATAATTTCTTATGTTTTCTGTATGCCGAAGTTGGATTAATGGTTTACATTGAATATGTGGCACGACAATTTGATGTAATATAACGAATAGTATTATCAGGAATGAAATACCTTTTACTGTGGAGGAGTTTGGAAAAAGGATAAATATGGCGAAACTGACAAAACCATAAAATACATAAATAATATTCCAACGATTGTTGTCAAGTCTCCAGTAAGAAAAATCTAATCACTCGGCATCCTGATATACCCTTCTGTAGTGAATTCTTATACATGAATATTCAAAGTCTTGTAGCCAATCACGATCAGCTTGTTCAGGATATAATATGCTATCAACCAACAGTCCTGCTGCTCAGTGAATCTCGTACAACAGTTGACATAATGGATCTCGAAATTAAAATAGATGGCTACAGAATAGTGAGATGAGATTCACAGAGTCGCCACACTGGAGGTGTAGTCTTATATGTTCGTGATAATATCAAATGGACTGTCTATAAAAACATATCCGTAGACAGAATATATTGGTGCTTCGTTATTAAGCTGAAGTTTCAACGAGGAGAAGTATTAGTTGGATGTCTGTACCGTTCACCTAGCTCAGATTTCAATACGTTTCTCGATAGTTTTGAAGATTTAGCAGAGAATATTTTTAATGATCAATGTAAATGTGTATTAGTAGGAGATTTCAATCTCAATTTTTTAGATGATAGTAATAGATATGTTAGTCAATTTAAAAACTATATTACTTCGTTGGGAATAAAGCAGATGGTCAAAGATTCTACCAGAGTTACAAATAACAGTAGCACTTTAATCGACTATGTACTAAGTAATACAGCTTATGCTTCATCTACAGTTCATGATACCCCTAAGATTACTGATCACAATATCATTACCATTTCAATTAAAGCCTCTCATAATTTTAGTAGCAATAAACAAAAATACTCCAGGAACTTTAGTAAATATCATCTCAATGCATTAAATGATTTACTTCTGCACTGTAATTGGGACCTGAATTCTGCAGACGTTGATGTGATATACTCTAACATTGAACAACATTTGAAAACAAATATTGATATCACTTCCCCTATGAAAACTCTCAACTTGAGAGAAGGTCAACTTCCTTGGTATGATAATGAAGTTAAAGAGTTAACCAAATGTAGAGATAGGGCATATAAAGACTTAAAAACATGTTCCACTGAAGTTGACAAACAACTCAAATGGGTTATTTATAAAAGTTGCAGAAATTAAGTTGTTAATTTACTGAAAATGAAAAAGACCAATTATTATACTGATAAAATCAATAATTGCTTGAAGGACTCGAAAGAAATGTGGAAAACTCTAAAGGCATTAGTCAAACAGAAAAATGATTCACTTCCACATACAATCTTATTTCCAACAGCCCGAGGAGTCTGTCAAGTCACCCATGATATAGAGAAAGCAGAGAAGTTCAATTGTTTCTTCATTGATAGTATAGTAGACATTAAGAGCACCATTCCTCATTCACCCCTCTGGACTAACAATAATCTCCCACCTATTAATTGTGAGATATCTAAATTCAGATTATTATCACTGCCAGAACTTAGGACTATTATTAGAAGCTTTGATAATAAATGTAACTCCAACTATATAAACAACAAAGTACTTAAAAGCGTTTTTGAGGCAATCGGTGGAGTATTATTAAACTTGGAACACTCAGAACTGGTAAAATACCGCAAAATCTAAAAAATAGTACAGTGATTCCTGTACCAAAAATTAACAATACTAATGAAGCCATCAACTTTCGTCCGATAAATACTTTATCTCCCCTTGAAAAAATGATTGAGACTGCAATATCTGAACAATTGATTGATTACATTGAAAGTAATAAACTGATTATGATGAACCAATCTGGATTTCGATCTAAACACTCATGTGAAACAGCATTACAAGTTTCCATATCCAAATGGATATTTGCTGTTGATGATAATAAATATACTGTGGCAGTGTTTTTAGACTTTAAAAGGGCATTTGAGACAATTGATGTTACTATCCTACTAAAAAAACTCAAATATTATGGAATTTCTGGTTCCGTACTTGAATAGTTTGAAAGCTACCTCTCTGGTCGAACTCAACAGACTAAAATTAACGGGACATATTCAAACCAAACAGGTGTCAATAATGGTGTACCTCAAGGTAGTGTCTTGGGCCCGCTTTTATTTGTACTATACATTAATGACATCAACTTCATTAATGGATGTGAATTCATCAATCTATTTGCAGATGATACTCTGATTACAGTGAGTGAACCTGAATTACAAACAGCTATCAATAAAATTAATGATATTTTGATCAGAATATCTGAATTTCTCAACATAAATAAGCTCAAGCTCAATGTCAATAAAACGAAAGCAATGATAATTACAACGAAACATAAACATAATTCAATTGACAAAACATCTATCAAGTATAAATATCTACAATCAAAAAATTGGAATGGTCGAGGAATTCAAATATTTGGGGTTCATCGTGGATCAAACGCTGAATATGAAAAAACATTACAATTATATTCGCAATAAAATTGCTAAAAAATTATTTTTCTTTGGCCGTGTTAACAGTTGTTTACCGTTTCAGACTTCCATTACAGTTTTCAAATCAATCATTCAACCCCATTTCGATTACTGTGCTACTTTACTATCACAACTTGATGCAAATTGTTTGTCTGCATTGCAAAAATTACAGAACAGAGGCATGCGCCTAATTTTAAGATGTAATAGATATACGCCAACTACAACAATGTTGGAAGTTCTGGATTGGCTTTCTGTGAAAGACCGTCTGTTCTATCTTACCATGGCATTCATCTTCAAAATACTGTCTGGTGATGCACCCTCATATTTTGATCAATTTATTGTTTTCCATCACCAAATTCATAATTACCCCACCAGGGGGAATACTAATTTATATGTACCACGTTTGAACTATACACGATCCATGAACTCCTTATTCCATAAAGGACTATTGGACTACAATAATCTCCCGCTTGAGATAAAACAAAGTGAATCTATTATGACATTCAAAAAAGGACTGACTAGTCATTTGAAGATACAACATCCATATTAACATTGATATTATAATATCATATATATTTAGTATTTGTAATTGATATTGTTATTTTTTTTTCTATTCTCTGAATGCTTGGATAATTCCGAGCATACACATTTTATTGCTATGAAGTTGGACTGTGACTCTGTCCATCCAATTTTAAAAATGTTTTTGTATATTAGGATGCCTATTTGAAAAATAAAGATTATTATATAGGTATAGTATTGCTTGGTATTACGTGACGATTTCTACCAGTCAACACCTACCGCAAGCCACGTAAAGGGATTTCGCGCACGATTTTTTTTAAGTGCTTGTGGTTTCATTCTGGATTAGTACCGGAACGCATACTATGCTTCATACCTTCGGGAATATGGAATGACAAGTTTCATGACTAATAAAAGAGTATAGCTCAGAATAGTCCCCTTTGCCAGTGGTAATATGGCTATCGACAATGGGTAGTATAATTACATGCAAGTCTGATGAACAATCAACTGTATTCTATTCAAAGTAAATATCCATTCACATTGATTGGAATTTTTATTTTGAAAGATATGAGCAATTGATAGAACTGAAGCACCAAAGAAGTTCTAGCTATTTGGCTTCGTCTATGAAACCATTTCTGATCTTACCTATAGTATAGTTTGATTTTATTTTGAACAAATTATATGGAAGATCTCACTGAAATACCCAAAAACAAAATGCATCTTTACATTCATTAAAGTAAAGATGGACCGCCCATCTGCCCAGCTATTTTTCTGGCCTAATCAGCGGAATGTATTCAATATCTATTTCTTGATTGAGTAAGGCCAAAAAATAAGTTCAAAAACTAAAACCCGACTACGAAAAAAATTCGTCCTCTGAGAAATACGAAACAAGAATATCCTCCGAAATTGTTATTCACCAACTATTCAATTATTTATCGTCTAATAAGTTGACAGTATATTTCAATTTAGCACAGAAGATAGCCATGGTTGCTTACTTAACAATACAAATTTAAGGTAAATGCAATAATTTGATATATGTCTATATATTATATAGGTTATGTAGAGCCTCATAGTCGTTCGTGTCCTAAGGCAAGGTGGCATGTGACCACGGCTATCCTCTGAACATCACTAGGTCTATGTATCAAATTGAAATATATAAGTTGTCAACTTATTAGACGATAAATAATTGAATAGTTGGTGGATAAGAATTTCGTAGAAGAATATTCTTGTTTAGTACTTTTCAGACCGCGTTTGTTTTTCGTTTTATTTGGGGTTTTATTTTCGCGAGAAAGTGTATGAAGTGCGGCTGTACAATTAATTTTAATTTTTGGTTTTATTTTGTATTAATTATTATATATTTTTTTTTGCTCAGTGATAATATTCATATTGATTTCGTTCCAGTGCAATTCAAAACATCGAGAACACGAAAGGTGAAATAAACTGTAATATGTTTCGGAATTGTTTGGCCCGTATTTTCGGCTCTATTTATTTACTATTAAGTCATCCATGTGCTTTACTTTATTACAATTTCTCATTCCAATTTTTAAATCCAATAGGTTTCATACATTTTTTTATCACCTTTCAAACGTTGTGTGATATCTTATTTGGTAGGTTTGGAAAAGAAAAAGTGTTTCGCTCAAAATCCGCCATGTTGATTTTTTTCGACGTCGTCTATCCAAGGATATAAGTTATATAAATAAAATAAAAAATATAATTAATCCGACTAGGCAGCACGTTTATAGCCTAAATGAACATCTGAAACATGATTTTGTAAATAAATTATACGAAATTATCGAGTTGATGCAAACAAAGCAGCGAGCAAAAGCTAGTTATATATATATATATATATATTTATAAAATGTGGTAATTAAGTCGTTTCATTTGATACCCAACACGGCACATTTAAATTATAATTATTTTTCAATATTGGACTTTATGTCCTCTATAGGGCGCCATATTGAACTCAGTGTGACGTCACATAAGCTATAACCAGCGGACAATCAAGACACTACTAACGATACCTCATTGGTGAAATCATGATAAGTAGTAACAATGGTTATAAAAAATAATACAACTATATCTTGTAACAATTGTCTAAGATGTAAGTAACGACTGCGCACATAGACTACAAAAGTTGAACTGAAACGATTCTGGCGACATTCTGATGATAATGAAAACAATTGAGGAGATGACTCTGAGTTTTACTTCTACTGCTTAAATCATCCACTCCACTTTGAGCCATGAACTTCTTCCTACGTTTAAAAAGACATTAGGCTAAGTGAATTATTTTTCCTTTTTTTATTTCAGGGCTCTAGAGTATGTGGTCTATGCCCCCCTGGATACTCTGGCGATGGTGTTACTTGCTCTTATCAAGGAGTTTGTAATGTAAACAATGGTGGTTGCCACAGCTTGGCCACTTGTAGGGATAATTCTCGTAAGTATGTTATTTGGAGGACGATAAAAACAAAAACAATTTTCAGTGGATAGTTCCTGGTGTAGCAACTATATATATAAGCCTGGGGAGCTAGTGCCCTCCATAGCCACCCTACATGCTTGGCATTGGCTTCTGCCCAAACGTTTTATTTGTTTTCAAAACTGTTAATAATATGTAACCATCTAATTTTTATTGAATTCATTACTTATCGAAATAGTAATCACAATTATGAGACAAAACAAATTAATATATATATATATATATATATATAATTTATATTGAATAAATAAGTTATCTTGGAATTTAAAGAATATTGTGAGGAGAGGGAAATTAAGATATTGGAATAGTTTCCTGCTTTAAATCTGGAATACCTAATTTGAGGAATATATCTTTGGACCTATGAGTTGAATCATCTAATTGTAAAATCACATTGCCAAAGTATAGTTGTCCGGAATTTAGTTTAGTACTTAAATAATCGTATCATGTTGTGACCAATTAATGGCTAAATTTTATATTGCTACAATGTTACTCTCTGCTAAGTCATGGATCCCGGCTCTACCCAAAAATATGAATTCCATATATTAATAGGACATACTGTTTAAAGAGTGACCGAGGATGGAAATGGTTGATCGATTATGTGTGCACACAAAAAGATTCCGGACTGTCACAAGGCGTGGCCTTCGACAACCCTTGGTTAGGTAGTGTAAATGTACCATAGGGTTCATTCCTTCAATTGGCGAAATCAGAGTTATGAACATATACGCGGTTGATACCGACAATATTACTTGGGGATTATTTGAAATAGCCTATAAAGAATCTCAAAATGTTGAAAGACTTTAAAACAAGAGACAATGCCAATAAAGGCTGAACTCCTATAATCCTAGTTATTGTCTTGTGAATAATTTGAATATCAAATACTTTTCCAAACACAAGTTGAGATTGTAACTCTTGTCTTCATTATATGGTTTCCTATACCTATTTGTCTCTTATTCCTCTTCAGTTGAACAGAACTTAGTATCCTAAAGTACAGAAAAAAAATACACAATGGGGGAAATTGAGGGTCTATACTTTAAGTAGTCTATCTATATAAGGCTGTGTGCCGTAGTTAAAAAAAACAAGTTCTCTTCTGAGAGCAGATGGATGGCAGGCCCTCTACCAGAATGCTGCTATCTGAGAAATGGAGCTGACTGTCTAGAAGATCACACAACAACAAAAAAAAGGTTTACATTTTTTTTTATCAACCGGGTGGGTTCGGTTACAAAAACAATATTCCTCAGAATTGTTCTCCACTTTTGTTCTGGTACTATTTTATTTTCAATTATATATATATATATATATATATATATATATATATATATATACAGTGAAAACCGGATATAACGACATTGAAGGGACCGTATACTTCGGACGTTATGTCCGATAGTTGTTATAAGCAATATACACAAGTATGTATGTATATATTATTTCTGTTTGCAGTATGGGGATAGGTTATGCATATAAACTTGTTTTCAAATAACTGTATGTTCAGATGTCCTCGATCGTTTAATTCTCAAAGAGTTGTTCTCGAAAAGAGCTTTTATTTTATCTCTATCCTTCCAAATCGTTGATATCGTAGAGTGTGAGACTCCACATTCCTTTGCAATTTCACTATTTGACTCGCCATTTTCTAATCTCCATATAATATGTGATTTTTCTTCAATATTAAACATTTTCCTATTTCTTTTTTGCGACATAATAACTCGTAATCACACGATCTAAACCAAAAGTTTTAAAATAAACTTGTAATTCACGCGGTCAACTATCGCACTGAATAAGTCGTAAAACATGCAAGGTCAAATGGCAAAGAGCGGGAAAGAGGTTCTATAGCAAAATATTCCTCCATATTATTAGTATAAAGGTGAAAATTGTTCGTAATGTTTTGTTTTGCTGGAATAGGTAAACGGTTGGTCGTTATAGCCGATGAATAGCCGATGAATATCGATAAAGTTTCGTCGTCTTAAGCGATATGTCGCTGTATCCGATGTCGTTATAGGGGTGTGTACTTATTAGTTTATATAGATTCGGCCGGGACCTTGCCATTCGGTTGTTATAACCGATCTGTCGTTATAAACGATGTCGTTATATTCGGTTTTTACTGTAGATATATATATATATATATATATATATATATATATATATATATGTATGTGGATTGACGAGTTCCGGGACATTTTTTCGGGTTTAAAGTATGATTCAGGGACAACTGTATAGTTCCGGGTCAGTCCTGGAAGTTTTTTATGTAATCCGCATAGTTCAGGGACGTCCCGGAAGTTTTTTATGTTTACTGAATACTTCCAGGACATGAATTGAGAACTCATGTTGTATAACTAAAATACATATAGGAGATGTTTTCAAAAGTTGGCGCAATACCCAACGAGAAAAAAGGATGGAAAGGAATTTTGTTTATCCAAATGTGTCGCGTACAACAGATCCAAAAACGCAAGAATACCTATTTTGAGTTCCAAACTAAAAACGCGGCAAGTTTTTGAATCTGCTCCTGATATGTCTACAGTTTTTCTTTTCTTTTTAATGCATTTTAATGGAAGCTTACCTTCAGTAAACGCTCAATTAATTTTCATTCCCATCTGAAACATTCAGCGAAAAATAGTAGGTATACTTCATTTTGATTTGAACACTCATAAACTTGATATTTATAGGAAACGTGTTATCTGATATGAATAATTGTCAGTTTTTGGTAAAATTCTGACAGATTGTATACATATTGGAAACACAAACGTCTGAAATTTCAATATCTAAATAGTTTTTCGGAGAACTGAGAACACACTTCTGACTGACAAACTGACACACGAAGGGACAATGGTGAGGATTTGAAATACAAGACCAACAAGTGGAATTGCTCCATGAAGTCATTGAAATAGTCGAGTAAATAAAATGTTTACCGTTTCTCTTCTGATTGACAAACTGACATACAGAGGGGCAATGGTGAGTATTTGAAATTCAAGACCAACAAGTGAAATTGCTCAAGGAATTTATTGAAATAGTTGAGTAAATAACGTTTTCCTGCGACCTAGATTAAAGAGTCTGTTCAATCCACACGAAATCGATCGTTTATGACTCCTATTAACCTTCAATTTCCTTTCATTGCATTATTGTGATATATGCAACCTAACAAACACCAAAATCGACCATAAATAATCAGTAAATGGTCGATTTGGTCCATTAATTATAATTTTGGTATAGGCAACTAAACATAAACGAATCGAATATTATTCAAATGTTGATGAAAAAAATTTTGTAATCAACTCGTATACTGAAATGGCCATTGATGATCTCGAACATTAACGCGCTCGCTTCGCTCTCGCGTTAAAATATCTCGATCATTAATCGCCACCATTAATATACTAGTTGATTAAATAACTAATTCCGGCGACCTCGTATTAACGAGTCTGTTTAATCTATACGGAATCGATCATTAATGACTCCTATTAACCTTCAATTTCTCTTTCAATGCAAAATTTGGATATATGCAACTAAACATACACCGAAATCGACCATTAAAACCTTCAAATGGCCGATTTGGTCCATTAATGTATAATTGTGGTATATGTGTA
The DNA here is from genome assembly GCA_018342105.1 of Gonioctena quinquepunctata. Classification (NCBI taxonomy): domain Eukaryota; kingdom Metazoa; phylum Arthropoda; class Insecta; order Coleoptera; family Chrysomelidae; genus Gonioctena; species Gonioctena quinquepunctata. The sequence goes on from JAFIRS010000246.1 coordinate 282,704, forward strand.
CACCAATTCGAATATTATTGAAATGTCAAATCATATTACCTTCGCGCTGTCAAATTTATGTATTTTAAAATCCAAATATTATAAGTTTCCTCATAGTTGAAATAAATTAACATCGAAAATTTCACGATAACCCCAGGAACGAGGTCGACGGAAAATTTTTGTAATCAACTCGTATATTAAAATGGCTATTAATGATCTCGAACATTAACTCGCTTGCTTCGCCCTCGCGTCAAAATATCTCGATCATTTATCGCTACAATTAATATACTAATTAATTAAATAACTATTTTACCGTTTCACTTGTGAGGTAGCATTTTTTCACACATGCTTCTAAGAATGCAGCTACTGTCATCTCAATAGTATAGAGTTAGATCTATATGAAATCATCATTTACAATCGGTGAAAAAGAGAAATACTTATTCATTATAGAACAGAAATTATCAATCCCGCAACCTATACCAGATAGATATTTATAAATTGATTAGTTCTGGGACATTTTCTTATATTTAATGTATTATTCCGGCACAGGGTGGACAGATTTTTATGCTAGTGAATACGCGGTACGGTACCAGAAAATGTAGCGTATTTGGTAGATATATAGATGATAGGTATCAGTTGTTTTGCCATTGTAATAATCTATGTATTACATGTATATTCAATACCGATCTTTACTGTTCAATCGTCCAAGAAAAACTGGCTCTTTCCACTTTAGTGAATGGTACAATGTGCGATACCTATCAAGATTCACTGAAGTCTCATTCATTATGGTTTCAGTATACCTGCGATTATTCTGTTTCTGAACCGCAAGGCGTTGACGGTCTTGGATACAAATGGCCGTCCTGTGGAATTTTTTTTTTTTCCTATTAAATGCATTTCGATGAAAGCTTACCTTTTGGAGATGTTGAATTCATTTTTATATCTATCTAAACCATTTAGCGAAAAATAGTCTTTATTTTGATTTGAACACTCATAAACTTGATACTTAAGGGAAACGTTATCGGGTATGTATACTTACAGATTTCATAAATATTGGAAAAACGAACATGTATAATTTCAATTTTCAAAGGTTTTTCGAAAAACTGAAAACACACTTCTGATTGACAAACTGACATACGAAGGGGCAATAGTGAGTATTGGAAATACAAGACCAACAAGTGAAATTGCTCCCGGATCATTGAAATAGTTGAGTAAATAACGTTTTCCGGCGACCTCGTATCAACGAGTCTGTTCAATCTACACGAAATCGATCGTTAATGACTCCTATCAACCTTCGAAGTATCTTTTAATGCATAATTGTGATATATGCAACCAAACTTACACCAAAATAAACCACCAATAATCTGTAAATGGTCGATTTGGTCCATTAATGTATAATTGTGTTATGGGCAACTGAACATACTCGAATTTGAATATTATTCAAATGTCGATGAAAAAAATTTGTAATCAATTCGTATATTGAAACGGCGATTAATAATCTCGAACATTAACGCGCTCGATTCGCTCTCGCGTTAAAATATATCGATCATTAATCGCCACCATATAAACTAGTTGATGAAATAACTATTTTACCATTTCACTTGTGAGGTAGCATTTTTTCACAGATGGTTTTAAAAATGCTTGGACAGCTAGTGTCTCTCTCAATAGTATAGGGCTACAGCTATATGAAATCATCATTTACAATCGATGAAAAAGATAAATACTTATTCATTATAGAAAAGAAAATAACAATGTCGCAACACATACCAGATATATATTTGTAAATTGATTAGTTCTGGGACATTTTCTTGGGTTTAATGTATGATTCCAGGACAATTGTATAGTTCCAGATCAGTATAGACAGATTTTATGTTAGTGAATACGTGGTACGGTACCAGGAAATGTAGCGTATTTGGTAGATATTAATTGTTTTGCCATTGTAATAATCTATGTTTTACGTATATATTCGATACCGATCTTTACTGTTCAATCGTCCAAGACAAATCGTCTGTTTCCACTTCATTGGATGGTACAATGTGATATCTATCAAGATTTACCGAAGTCTCATTCATTAAGGTTTCAGAATACCCGCGATTATTCTGTTTCTGAACCGCAAGGCGTTGACGCTCTTGGATACAAATGGCCGTCCTGTAGAAATTAAATATTTTGTTCCTATTCAATGCATTTTAATGAGAGCTTACCTTTTGAAAATGTTGAATTCATTTTGATTTGAACACTCATAAACTTGATACTTATGGGAAACGTTATATGGTATGTATACTGTATACGAAGGTATGGTGAGTATTTGCAATACAAGACCAACAAGTGAAATTGCTCCAGGAATTCATTGCAATTGTTTAGTAAATAACGTTTTTACCGTTTCACCGTAAGATCGCATTTTTTCACAAATTCTTTTAAAAATGCTTGGAAAGCTAGTCTCATCTCAATAGTATAGAGTTATAGCTATATGAAATCATCATTTAAAATCGGTGAAAAAAATAAATATATAATCATCATAGAACAGAAAATAACAATCTCGCAACATATACCACATATATATTTGTAAATTGATTAGTTCTGGGACATTTTCTTGGGTTTAATGTATGATTCCGGGACAATTGTATAGTTCCAAATCAGTGTAGACAGACTTTTATATTAGTGAATACGCGGTACGGTACCAGAAAATGTAGCGTATTTGGTAGATATATAGATGATAGATATTAATTGTTGTGCCATTGTAATAATCTATGTTTTACGTATATATTCAATACCGATCTTTACTGTTCAATCGACCAAGACAAACTGTCTCTTTCCATTACATTTGATGGTACAATGTGATATCTATCAAGATGCACTGAAGTCTCATTCATTAAGGTTTCAGTATACCTGCAATTAGTCTGTTTCTGAACCACAAGGCGTTGACGGGCTTGGATACGAATGGCCGTCCTGTAGAAATTAAATATGTTGTTCCTATTCAATGCATTTTAATGAAAGCTTACCTTTTGAAAATGTTGAATTGATTTTTATTCATATCTAAACCATTGAGCGAAACATTTTGATTTGAACAGTCATAAACTCGATATTTATTGGAAACGTTATCTGGTATGAATACTAATCAGTATTTGGTAAAATACTCACAGATTGTATACAAATTGCAAAAACAAACTAGTATGATTTTAATTTTCAAATAGTTTTTCGAAAAACTGAAAACACACTTCTGATTGATAAACTGACATACGGAGAGACAATGATGAGTATTTGAAATACAAGACCAACAAGTGGAAACGCTCCAAGAATCCATTGAAATAGTTGAGTAAATAACGTGTTTACCCGTTTCACTTGTGAGGTAGCATTTTTTCACACATGATTGTAAAAATGCTTGGACAATTACTGTCATTCCAATAGTATAGAGTTAGAGTCATATGAAATCATCATTAACTATCGGTGAAAAAGAGGAAATACTTATTCATAATAGAACAGAAAATAACAATCTTGCAATACATGCCAGATATATATTTGTAAATTGGTTAGTTCTGGGACATTTTCTTGGGTTTAACGTATGATTCCAGGACAATTGTATAGTTCCAGATCAGTGTAGACAGTTTTTTATGTTACTGAATACGCAGTACGAGTACGAGAAAATGTAGCATAATTCATAGATAGATAGATGATAGATATTACCTGTTTTACCAATATAATATTCTGTTTTACGTGTATATTCAATACCGATCTTTACCGCGCAGTCGTCAAAGAGAAACTGTCTCTTCCCGCTCAAGTGTATGTTACAATGTGATATCTATCAATATTTGCTGATGTCTTGTTCATTAAGGTTTCAGTATACCCGTGATTATTTTGTTTCTGAACCGCAAGATGTCGTAGGCGCTAACGGTATTTTTTTCTTTCAAATGCATTTTAATGAAAGCCTACCTTTAGAAAATGTTGAATAATTTGTATTCATATCTATACCATTAAGCGAAAAATAGTATACATCATTTTGATTTGAACACTCATAAACTCGATATTTATGGGAAACGTTATCTGGTATGTACACAGAAAATAAAAATCTCGCAATACATGCCAGATATATATTTGTAAATTGGTTAGTTCTGGGACATTTTCTTGGGTTTAACGTATGATTCCAGGACAATTGTATAGTTCCAGATCAGTGTAGACTGTTTTATATGTTACTGAATATGCGGTACCAGTACGAGAAAATGTAGCTCAATTTGTAGATAGAACAGATAGATTAGATAGATAGATGATAGATATTATTTGTTTTACAACTGTAATATTTTGCTCTACGTGTATATTCATTACCGATCATTACCGTTTAGTCGTCTAAGACTAACTGTCTTCCTGCTCGAGTGTATATCTATTAATATTCGCTGATGTCTCGTTCATTAAGGTTCCAGTATACCCGCGATTATTTCGTTTCTGAACCGCAAGATGTCGTATGCTCTGATGGTCTTTCTTTCTTTCAAATGCATTTTAATGAAAACCTATCTTTAGAAATATGTTGAATAATTTTTATTCATATCTGAACCATTAAGCGAAAAATAGTATATTTCATTCTGATTTGAACACTCATAAACTCGATATTCATGGGAAACGTTATCTGGTATGTATACTTATAGTTTTTGGTAAAATACTCACAGATTGTATACATATTTGAAAAACGAACGTGTATAATTTTAATTTCCAAATAGTTTTTCGAAAAACTGAAAACACACTTCTGATTGATAAACTGACATACGGAGGGACAATGGTGGGTATTTGAAATAAAAGACCAACAAGTGGAATTGCTCCAAGAATCCATTGAAATAGTTGTAATTTTTTACCGTTTCACTTGTGAGCAGCATTTTTTCACACATGATTATAAAAATACTTGGACAGGTAATATCATCCCAATAGAATAGAGTCACAGCTATATTAAATCATCATTAACTATCAGTGAAAAAAAGAAATACTTTTTCATTATAGAACAGAAAATAACAATCTCGCAATACATGCCAGATATATATTAGTAAATTGGTTAGTTCTGGGACATTTTCTTGGGTTTAATGTATGATTTCAGGACCCTTGTATAGTTCTAGACCGGTGTAGACAGTTTTTTATGTTACCGAATCCGCGGTACGAGTACAAGAAAATGTAGCGTAATTTATAGATATATAGATAGATTAGATAGATAAGGATATATATTACCTGTTTTACCATTGTAATATTTGGTTTCACGTGTATATTCAATACCGATCTTCACTGTTTAGTGGTCTGAGACTAACTGTCTCTTCCCACTTCAGTGTATGGTACAATGTGATATCGACCAAGGTTCACTGATGTATCATTCATTAAGTTTTCAGTATACCCGCGATTATTTTGTTTCTGAACCACAAGATGTCGTAGGCACTGACGTTTTTGGAAAAAAGTGGCCGTCCTGTAGAAATTAAAATCACCGAAATCTCCCTGTAAATTCAGTGCTGGAAATAGTTTTTTATAAAAAAAATTCCTAATCCAAATCAAACTACCTTCTGTATGGATGCACTGTCATAGAAGAAAATTGAGTATTGATTCAAATATCCCGTCTGTCTGTGTGAAAGGACCATAATTCATAAAACTTGTCCGCTATATTAAATTTTTCAATTTTTACCTTAAATTCATAATCTACGATCTCAAAAATCTTTAGATACCTATTTTGAATAGAATCAAACCATAAATCATTAAGCTCAGCCACCATCGTGAATTTTTAAATAAAAAAAAAGAATCATAATCCCCAACCTCTAAAACCCGTACATAATTATTTTGAATAGAATCGACCATGAATCATGGAACTCGTACATCATCTTAAGTTTTCCATTTGCGACAAAAATTGCATAATGTCCGACTGCCCCATTTAATAATCACAAAACTACGACTCAATTACGCTACATTTTCTCGTATTCGTACCGTGTATTCAGTAACATAAAATAACCGTCTACACTGATCTGGAACTATACAATTGTACCAGAATACTACATTAAACCCAAGAAAATGTCCCAGAACTAATCAATTTACAAATATATATCTGGCATGAATTGCAATATTGTTATTTTCTGCACCATAATGAATAAGTTTTTCCTCTTTTTTACCCATAGCTAATGATGATTTCATATAGCTGTAACTCCATACTATTGGGAATTACAGAAGCTGTCCAAGCATTTTTACAAGTTTGTCAATCAAAAGTGTGTTTTCAGTTTTTTGAAAAGCTATTTGGAATTTAAAGTTATACACGTTCGTTTTTCCAATATGTATACAATCTGTGAGTATTCATTTTTTCAGAAACTGATGAGTATACATACCAGATAACATTTCTCATAAGTTTCAAGTTTATGAGAGGTCAAACAAAATGTTATTGAATATTTTTCGCTAAATGGTTTAGATATGAATAAAAATGAATTAAACATTTTCTAAAGGTAAGCATTAATAAAAATGCATTCAAACTGTCAACGCCATCTCAATTTCAGCCTTTCAAGCAAGCAATACCCAAAGTTCACGCTTCTAGAGACCGGGACTATATATTAAAGACATCTTTAATACTTGACAATGAGCTATACAAATAATGAAAAGTAACCTGATTCAAAGAGGAATGCTCATTGCAATAAACCTATAGAATAGGCATATTGTGGATCGAAGATCCATCAGAAAACAACTACTTGCCTGGCTGATGCCTCCACGAACATTGGATTACTGGAGCATTTCTGTTTGGATCAGGATACCTTTCATTATTTGAATAGCTCATTCTCAAGCATTACAGACTCCTTTGATCTACAATAACATACGTCACACATCTAAAGAAATAATGTTTTTCTTTTTAGTGCATTTGAATAAAAGCTTGTTTTTTGAAAGCTTTTCATTTATTCCTGGTTACATGAACACAGTTGAAGTTATCTAAGAATTAAAATTGTATCTACTGATATAGCAGAGGTACCTTGTTGAAATATTCCACCAGTATTTCCCTCTTTTCATTTGTTACATACCCCGGAATCATATATTATTTTTTAGTTATATTGTTTTGAATGTTTTCAAGAAGAAAAGTCACTTTGGTAATCTCAATTGAATAGATTTGTAACGAATTCATAATTTTTCCTTTTTTCAATATCCTCGGAAACTCCAAGTGACGTACCTATGACCAAAAAAACATGAATAGATACATACGTGGATTACTTCACCGATTTGTGTCAATCAAAGTGTCCTGGAAGTATACTATTTTCATCAATATTATTTGTTAAATGAAAAGGCTCTCATATATCTTCAATTTTCAAATACATAAGGATAATCCTATTGATATATGACTGAAATATCATATATACATGGGTGAATTACTTTACCGATTTGTATCGATGGAAATGTCCTGGAAGTATACCGTTCTTCCAAAAACATTTGTCAAATCAAAACGAATTCAAACATTTTTATTATTTCATAACCCCCAGAAATAACCTATATACTTCAGATAATTACTTCACTGATTCCTAATCCAATGGAATGTCCTGGAAGTATACCGTTTTTCCCAAAACTGCTTTAGAATCAGAACGGCTGTACATATTTTCAATTTTCGGATATCAATGGGAACCCCAACTTATATATGATCGAATTAACCTATATACGTCGATATACAAAATGTGTCCCTGAACTAATCAAATTACAAACATATATATATATATATATATATATATTTATATATATAAAGACTGAAATTGAAAATAAAATAGTACCAGAACAATAGTGGAGAACAATTCTGAGGAATATTGTTTTGGTAACCGAACCCACCCCGGTCTTATATAATTGATAAAATTTCTAATTGATTAAAAAAAAAATTTAAACCTTTTTTTTGTTGTGTGATCTTCTAGACAATCAGCTCCATTTCTCAGGTAGCAGCATTCTGGTAGAGGGCCTGCCATCCATCTGCTCTCAGAAGAGAACTTGTTGTTTTTTTTAACTACGGCACACAGCCTTATATAGATAGACTACTTAAAGTATAGACCCTCAATTTCTCCCGTTGTGTATTTTTTTTCTGTACTTTAGGATACTAAGTTCTGTTCAACTGAAGAGGAATAAAAGACAAATAGGTATAGGAAACCATATAATGAAGACAAGAGCTACAATCTCAACTTGTGTTTGGAAAAGTATTTGATATTCAAATTATTCACAAGACAATAACTGGGATTATAGGAGTTCAGCCTTTATTGGCATTGTCTCTTGTTTCAAAGTATATATTCTTTCAACATTTTAAGATTCTTTATAGGCTATTTCAAATAATCCCCAAGTAATATTGTCGGTATCAACCGCGTATATATTCATAACTCTAATTTCGCCAATTGAGGGAATGAACCTTATGGTACATTTACACTACCTAACCAAGGGTTGTCGATGGCCATGCCTTGTGACAGTCCGGAATCTTTTTGTGTGCACACGTAATCGATCAACCATTTCCATCCTCGGCCACCCTTTAAACAGTATGTCCTATTAATATATGGAATTCATATTTTTGGGTAGAGCCGGGATCCATGACTTAGCAGAGAGTAATACTGTAGCAATATAAAATTTAGCCATTAATTGGTCACAACATGATTCGATTATTTAGGTACTAAACTAAATTCCGGACAACTATACTTTGGCGATGTGATTTTACAATTAGATGATTCAACTCATAGGTCCAAAGATATATTCCTCAAATTAGGTATTCTAGATTTAAAGCAGGAAACCATTCCAATATCTTAATTTCCCTCTCCTCACAATATTCTTTAAATTCCAAGATAACTTATTTATTCAATATGCAAAATCTGTGAGATTGTTTTATCATTAATTGTCTTGTATCGTAACAAAATTGTGGCCTCGTGGCAGGCCGGAATCTTTTTGTGTGCACCCGTAACTACAAACCCGTTACTTTTCACGGCCACTCTTTACGTTAATGGGTTGGCGGCCGGGTAGTAGATTCATTCATTTACTTCCACGGCAACTCTTTTTATTGAAGTTTTGGCGAAGTGGTAGAAACGGGACTTTCCATGGTCACCCTTTTGTGTTGAAATATTGGCCTAAGTGATAAAACCGGGATTTATGGTAAGAAGCAACAATGGGACAAGGTGAACATATTCACTTACACTATTTCACAGTTTTGCTAAGAATCTCTATTTTACTTGATTTTATAGTAAGATACATACTAATCTAGGCCAAAAATGCTTGATAGTGATACCAAAATGACTATAAAGTTTCAATCGAGTAGTCAAAAAATAGATGCTAACTACAAATGGTAAAAAAAAATAGTTCTCGACGGACCTGGGCTTCCTAAAGGTATTTGAGTTTGTAGATTCCATTTCGGATCCCAACCTCTCTCCTAGTACCAAGGAGTTAATCCTTCTGCTTTGTTTTATGTCTTCAGGCAGCTTATTAAATTTATTAATCCTTTATAAAACAATATTTTCATTGAGCTGGTTAGGCTGCATCTTGGCTAGTGAAAATGATTAATTTGTTTTGTCTCATAATTGTGATTACTATTTCGATATGTAATGAATTCATCAAAATTAGATGGTTACATATTATTAACAGTTTTGAAAACAAATAAAACGTTTGGGCAGAAGCCAATGCCAAGCATGTAGGGTGGCTATGGAGGGCACTAGCTCCCCAGGCTTTTGCAAAAAAAATATTATTATAACTTACTGTTAGGCATTTCGTTAATATCCCTATTTATTCACTACAATTCAAAACAATACGGTCGCTGAACATTTTGGTTTGCTGAGAGCTTAACCGCACCTGCGCACTTCTGTATTTCCGGTGTCATTATATGTGACATCATAGCTCATAAAATAAATTTGCCGAACAAATTAACCGGTCATACATTTGTTTTAAACAATAAAATGTAAAAGTTGTAAACAAATTATACTGCACCGTTCGGCAATGGTCGTTTATGACTAATTTCATAATTTTTTTTATAGATTGATTTGTTGAAAATATAAACAGGATGTTCATAAAATCAGATGTGGAATCATCTGCGACTGAAAGATAAACTTTAGTCACTATCTTCCATCGTCAAGATAACCTATTGTGGGGTATTCATGTTGAAAAGGGAAACATTATAGCTTCATTCAACGCCGGTCTAAACACCGACGCCAGTGAGCACACTTTCCGCAACCGGAAAATTCAGAGGTGGGGTTCTTCAACGAGCTCAACATCTATGAACTCGGGACCGCCATCTTAACGTCCCTTATCATCTTATCTCGTGCTCATTGATAAAACGCCTGCAGCTGCGAATATTCTACTACGCTATAGTTGGTATGGCTTTTCAACGCGCACCTTCTTTGTCAGGTGGTCGCCCATCCAAGTCCTGAATTCGCCTGATGTTGCTTTTCAGTACAGAATATCAACATTTTTCAAATTATATTTATACACATTTCGTTGCCACGTTGGTTACGGCACAGGAAATGGGGTTTTGGATTGAGTGTGGTGAAAGATTTCCACCTGGTTCTAAACGTTTCGTACGCCTCCTGAGAGGGCTATAAGAAGGCGCCACTCTGATTAGGCGTTGTTTTCAATGAATTCGAATATTTGCGGGGTTGATTATGGTGGGCTCTAATGCTGGTAATCCCCGTCAACGGACTTTTAGGGATAAGATGTTCATAGAACTCATATGAAATTTGTCTTATACAGGGTGGGGCACCCCATACGACACGGTCCCTGTAAACCAAACCATTAATTTTTCCGGGAATTTCTCCATCTCATTATATGTATATTGATTGAGGCTGCAAAAGGAAATTATTTTGGAGTCTACAGGGTGGCTCAAAAAAGTGTGACATATCAAAGTTGTGTTTTTTCAAATGGAACACCCTGTATTTGGTTACCCTTTTGAATTCAATTGATTTTTTTATGAAATTGCTAGGTACAATTGGAAACTAAATAACATTGAAATGTATAGAAATCATCCCTTCGAATTCTGACCAAGCATAAAAGAGGTTTTGGGCTATTGATTTCGATAAAACCCGTTTCTCAATATTATACAGAATGTTCAAAAATCATTGTAACTTTTTTATAATTTCGGACAAAGATAACTTTGTTATTTCAAATGAAACACCCTGTATTTTTTTGGTCTGAACAGTATAAAATTTAATTATCTTTCATTTCATATTGGGGTTCCCTATACCTAATCTAAATAATTTTTCAGATATTGGCTTTTTCAAATAGTAGTTCTTATTTCAATGCGTTCTTTGAATCAAGATAGCTGTGAAACGACATTTATTTGATTTGCTCACAGAGTTCTCATTGACAGTTGTTATACTTCACTTCATCGAAAATATTTTTTGTTCACTGAAATGAAGTTATCATTGACATTCATATTCTGACAGTAGTTCATTAAACAGACTATAGATTTTTTTTTTATTATTCAACTGAAACAACCACAAAATATGAAACATAAATGTATTAAATTCAAAGTAGGTGCTTGAAATGACGACCATCCTGTTGGATACAAAGAGCCACTCTCTCTATGAAAGACTTCTTAACATTTAATAACATTTGAGGCGTCACTCTTCGAAAAGCAGCCCTTATTCCCCCTAAGTCAAATCTGGAGATCTCGTGGTCCTCCCCTACCAATCTATTTATTCGGAAAGCAGATATTCAAAAACTCTCTGACACTGAATTTGAAATGTGCCGGAGCTCCATCGAATTGTAACCACATCCGTTGTCTGATATTTAGCGGCACATTATCCAGAAACTCAGGAAGATCATCTCGTAAAAATTGTAAAAAAAATTGACCATTCAAGTTTCCATCAAAAAGGTATGGTCCTCTAACTTGTGTACCTATAATTCCTCCCCACACGTTAACAGACCATCTATTCTGGTGATCCAGAGTGCGGAAAAAATTAGGATTCACATCACTATAATAATGCAAGTTGTGTCTGTTCACTAAGCCATTGTTATGAAAAGTAGATTAATCAGAAAATGAAATGGAATCCACAAAATGTTCATCATCACTAAACTTGTCCAGAACCCATAGACAAAACTCGATTCGTCAATGGAAGTCTAATTCATATAATTCTTGGTGCATCTGAATACGGTAAGGGTGAAATTTGTATTTTTTTATTACCCTAGAAATGCCTCGTCTGCTTATCCTTGTATCTTTCTCGATCTTACGTTGACTCGTATGAGGGTTTTCTATGATTGATCCCATAATAAAAAATTCATTTTCCTCATTTCCAAGGATAGGTTTTGGTCTATTTGCCTTTTCATAAGCTAGACTTCCAGTCCTACGAAATTGATTTAGCAATCGTTTGAAAACCAACTTGTTTGGATGATTCCGGTCTGGATATTTTTGGGCATACACCCTCGACGCCAAAAGGCAATTTTCTGAACACTCACCAATCGCTAAAATCATATCTATCCGCTCTTGAATGGGATAAGTTTTCATTTTTGACGCTAATAATTCAGTGAATGTTTCGAATAACGTAATACACAATAACTGTCAATAAGAATTCTTTCAACAAGTTGGATAAATGTCGTTTCAAAGCTATCTTGATTCAAAGAATGCATTGAAATAAGAACTACTATTTGAAAAAGCCAATATCTGAAAAACTATTTAGGTTAGGTATAGGGAACCCCAATATGAAATGAAAGATAATTGAATTTTATATTGTTCAGACCAAAAAAATACAGGGTGTTCTATTTGAAATAACAAAGTTATCTTTGTCCGAAATTATAAAAAAGTGACAATGATTTTTGAACATTCTGTATAATATTGAGAAACGGTTTTATCGAAATCAATAGCCCAAAACCTCTTTTATGCTTGGTCAGAATTCGAAGGGATGATTTCTATACATTTCGATGTTATTTAGTTTCCAATTGTACCTAGCATTTTCATAAAAAATCAATAACTGTAGAACGGTTATAGTTAGGTACATAGTACCTTTCATGAAATCATTTTTTTTCCTGACCTATTCAAAAGTTTAACGAAATACAGGGTGTTCCATTTAAAAAACACAACTTTGATATGTCACACTTTTTTAAGCCACCCTGTATACTCCAAAATAATTTCCTTTTGCAGACTTAATCAATATACATACAGTGCTTCTCAAAAGTCCCCTCCCCCCTCTTATTTTTGGAACGATTGTACATAAACAAGTGAAATGGAAACTGAATATTAAAGGTTGTAAACTTCCCTACTAGTGATGATAGATGACGAAATCGTCAAAGATGACGTCACAAGTCCATTGTGACCAATAATTTTATATGGAACCCTATGGCACGCGACACCTCTTTTAAAAGGTATCGAAAAAACCTATTCAATGATACTAATTTTGTTTGTGTTTATGGCAGTTTCAATGGCTCATTAGTAAACATTAAAATTTAAATTCCATTCAGTATGATATTCATTACAGATTTAAGAATCGGTATCTACTTAAAGAAATTGCTCGAAGTGACCTCCATTTACTTCCTGACAGTGAAATATCCTATTTTTAAACTCTTCTCGTACTTTTGCAAATGTGTCTGCGGAAACAGCCTCACATTCTGCAACAATACGTTGTTTTAAAATGTCAATATTGTCAGGTTCAGTGGCGTAAACCTTCGATTTAAGGTACCCCCACAGAAAAAAATCCAAAGGTGTGAGGTCCGGTGATCGAGCTGGCCATTCCGTTGAACCTCGTCGTCCAATCCATCTACCACGATACTCCTCATCCAAATACCGTCTTACTGCACCGTAATAGTGTGCAGGAGCACCATCCTGTTGGAATGTTATTTCCAAATTGCCGAATTCATCTGGATTATCTTCCAAAATTTCAAGGATTAACGGTTCTATTGCGTTTTGCAACAGCTCCAGATAAACCTCACCAGTTGAATTAGTATTTAAAAAAAGAGGCCCAAACATTCACCTTCTGGAGAAATTGGGTATGTGTTTCACGAAACAGGTGAGGATTTGCATCACTCCAATACCTCACATTCTGTGTATTTACATTTCCATTTAGATAGAAAGTACTTTCGTCACTAAAACAAATTGTTTTGACATAGTCTGGCTGTTGGTTAATTTTAGTTTCCATATTTTCACAAAATTCTAGTCTTCGGTCTGGGTCGTCGTCTGAGAGTTGATGAACCAATTTTAATTTGTATGGATGAAATTTGTTTTTTTTCAACATCCTGTGTACTGTACTTAGACTGACTTCACAGGTAGATGCAACGTGAGTTGTTGAAGAAGTAGGATTAATTAACTATTACTTCTACCAGTATATCAATTTTTTTCTCATCAGAAATTTGTGGTCTGCCAGATCGTTTTGCTTCTTTAATACTACCCGCTGTTTCAAACTTACGAAGAAGCTCCCTTAAATAAGTTCTCGAAACGGGGCGATCGTGAAACCTCTCATTAAAAATGCGTTCTGATGCATGAATATTTTGTCCAGTTTCACCAAGAATTAGGATTGCTGCTACTTTATCACTTGAAGCACGTACCATTTCGCTTCTTGAAGCACTTAAACGTTCGGCTCTTAACAGTTTAACAAATTATTAAAATGTACAAAAATATTAAAAGAACCAAAAGCTGCTAAAACAGTTAAACGTTCGATCAACAATACACAAATTATTAAATGTACAAAAACTTTGACAATTACAAAAACATCGAATTAGGGAGACTAACAAAAACGTGAGCTTATTTGACAACTATCCAGAGGCGGAGCTTGAATTTGGAATTTTAGTATTAACTGATTTAATTCATCACAGCTTTGTGTTTTTTAAAAGCGAATTGCCAAAACAAAATTAGTATCATTGAATAGGTTTTTTTGATACCTTTTAAAAGAGGTGTCACTTGCCGTAGGGTTCCATTTAAAATTATTGGTCTCAATGGCCTTGTGACGTCATCTTTGACGATTTCGTCATCTATCATCACTATTAGGGAAGTTTACAACCTTTAATATTCAGTTTCCAAATTTCACTTGATTAGGTATAATCGTTCCAAAAATAAGAGGGGGGGAGGGACTTTTGAGAAGCACTGTATAATGAAATGGAGAAATTCCCTAAAAAACTAATGGTTTGGTTTACATGGACCGTGTCATATGGGGTGCCCCACCGTGTATAGTCATGGATTGACGGTACCCCCCCAGCTCTCGCAGATCATCCAATCCAATGTATCTGTTGCTATTTGTGACTATACGGAGCACCTTGTTCTGCATCCTATCCAATTTCGTGAGAGTTGTTTTGGGCAGACTGCAGAACACCGGTCAATCGTATAACATTGTAGGCCTAGGCCTTATAATTGTTTTGTAAATTCTTAGCTTGTTCTCAGTAGACATTTTTGAGTTTCTGGCTATTAGTGCATAATTCCTTTTTACTGCAGCCGACGTTCTCTGGATGGCCAGGTTAACATGTTTGTACAATGTTAAACGCTTGTCCAGCTGCACCCCCAGGTATCTCAGGCTTAGATATCGATGACTTGACCAGCTACCGGTGCCCATCTTATTTCATCATATTTCATTCAACAATGTTATTCGTGATTACCAAAAAAAGATTTCATCAATTTTCTTTTATTGAATTGGATAATCAGATAGTTATTTCATGTTTAGTAGCTTCAAAACATTACTTTGCACATATTTACAAATAAATTAAGGTGTGTCGAACATAAAAAATTGCAACTACCTAACATTTATGTTATTAAGGAGGGCTCCTTCACCTTTGCACTTATGTCTGATAGAGGTGACATTTTAACATCATGACCTACTGTTGATTGTCATTTATGACACGGAATTAAGTGGATAAATCGAAACAAATTAGGCGGGTACACCGAATGTTATAATATAATTGTTGGAACCCCAAAGAAGTCAAAATGGAAATATAACTATAATCTACCGTTCGTCAATATATACAAACGACGAATATTTTAAAATGTTATAATGAAATAACCTGCCGAATAAATAGGATAGATAAGGCATTGACAACAGTTGGACCACTGTGATACTAGTGATACTATTTAAAATACGTTCAATTAATGGAAAAAAAACTCATAGAACACTATGAAAATATGCCCAAATAAAAAAACTTACAAAATTATCATTTCCATTACAAATTAAATTCATTTAAGTTTCGTCTTCGCTTCCATCGGTTATTCTACAATCCGAAGTTTCACTTTCACCACTATCAGTACTTTCGTCATCTATAACATATATAAAAGCACACTGGTTTTATTACGAGGCGAGAAATTAATGAAAACAAGATTGTTTAGTATATCCATTCTCAGTTGAAAACATTTATCTTCAACTCAAAATATAGGGTTTGTTCAAAATCGTACATATTATAATGTTGAATTATTTAGGAAAACGAAAATTAATAGATATGATTCCCCGTATAAGGAATATATTGGACCAAATTGAGTGAAAACTATTCGCCACGGGAAAATCAGTCGATCACTTCGCTGACCGCTTATTGCATAAATGACCGTAAACAACCACATATTACTTCATTTGGTTTGGGGTTGAATCTATTAGAAGAACAGTGGTGAGGTGTGAGTCTGGGCGGATGAGTGTGTATGGTCGGTGGTGAACAACTGCAAGAAAAAAATTGTGCAGTGGTTTAAAGTACCATCCAGTGAATGGCAATAACGAAATCACCACGGGTCGTCCTCCAAAGGCAGAATTATTTACGTCAAATGAGAGAACATCGGGACTCTAAGAGACAGTTAGTGTATCTTGATGAGACTTGGTTTGATAGTCATGGTGTGATTCGGTATGGATGGGTAGATAACTAACAAAACTGTTGTCTTCAAGCACCATGTTCTAGAGGAAAACGGAAAATTATTGTACACGAAGGAAGTGAAAATAGTTTTGTACCAAATGCGTTGCTGTTGCCAGCTAAACAAGTAAAAAAATGTTCAGCAGAATGATACCCGTAACTACCCGCAATGTCCGTAGGTAATTTTGTATCAGAAAAATCCCATGATTTTTCTTCTTGGATTTTTAGGTGCTCAGATTTAACTTTTTATGGTCAAGACGCTTCACACCCTTAAATAATTCAGAACCTTTGTTACATAGAAGCACACATTTAGAATTTTCGGAGTTTGATCCTCATCAATTTGATCTCCCAGCTCCTTCATTGAAGCCCAATATTAACCGCCGTCTAATTAAAAGATGCGTATTCACATAGCGAATGAATGCGAACGAATTCGATCGAATGGATTCTCCAGAATTTTTCTACATTCGGTAAAAAGTTAGTTATGTGTCCACAAACCTCCAAAGGAATACTTTCTCTGGCATTCGTTTATTTCCGCGGGTGTCTACACTTGTATATAGTTATAAAACTTTTCATATAGAAATAAAAATTGAATTTTCTGTTTAAAAATGGCCTCGGAGAAAGACTTCATAATTGTTGCAAGTGTACCTTATATTATAATTAGTGATAGTGAAACATCTAGGCCTTCAAGGCAGAAAATAAAAAAAACGGTGGTGACCTCCTTGTTTATAAGAAGAAGTCGGTATAGGGGGCAGGCTTACAAAACGACCTAACGTCTGAAAAAAATACAGTCTTTTTCAAATTTTTTTATTCAGAACTGTAAATAAATACCTTTTAGAATACCGAATAACTGAACTGCTGGCAAGCTAGCTAGAAAATAAACTGAACGAATTCTTCCCGAATTTTCTCTAATATACCATCTGGTGAGCGAAAACTGGAGTATGTAAACATATTCATTCGGTTGTATTTGGTCATATATACACATTATCCAAACGAATTTGTTTGCAACCGTTCGTTCGCCTTCGTTCGCTATTTGAATACAAGCATTAACAAGGACGCTGCAGTGGCGCTATAAATTCGATTATATTTTTTTATAATTCCCTTTCTAGCTTATTTCATCATATATACTGATAAATTGCGTATTATCAATAAACATCTGAACAATGAAATAGGTTTTTAAATCCAACATAGCAATTTTATTTGTTTGGCAATAGTTGAATCGCAATATTTTGCAGTATATTAAGAAGTATCGAAATTTTAAGAAGTAGGCTATGATGTTACACATATGACACCGGAAATACGGAAGTGCGCAGGTGCGGCTAGGATCCTAGCGAACCAAAATATTCGGCGACCGTATTGTTTTGAATTGTAGTGAATAATTAGGAATATTAACGAAATGCCGAACAGTAGATTATAATAATTTCTGGAATATGTTTTTTTACCAAAGCCTACTGTGCTAGTGCCCTTCATAGCCACCCTACTTGTTCGGCATTGACTTCCGCCCAAACTTTTTTATTATAGTAATTTGCAACGCAAGCCGAACGGAAGCTTATGATTCCAGAATCTTGGTTTTCGAAACACTTTCATCGCGCCGGCGCAGCATCTTGTGGAATTCAAGCGTTAAGTTATGAGTTATGATACATGAATAAAGCGTTATGGGCTGCCGCGCTATCACGCATACGTATGTAGAAGATTATGATAGTATATTCTCTCCTGTATCGAAACAAAGTACTTTTCGAATTCTGTTGAAATTTGCTGCTGTCAATAAATCAGTGTCATCTATTTCGATTTGGAAACCTCTTTCTTGAACGGAAGAAACAGAGCTTTATATGTCTCAACCAGAAGGGTACGTGGATCAGAATAGACCTTATATAGTTTACAGGCCGCATAAATCTATTTACGGTTTGAAACAAACTTCTAGAGCGTGAAAAATTACATTGATAGGGATTCTTCAGAAGTTTGTTTTTATTCACACAAAGTCAAAACGATCAGTGCCTGTTTTGAAAAAATGAATAGGGTGATTGTATCTGTCCCCTGATATTTATTGACTAGCTGGTGTTCGCGACTTCGTCCGCGTAGAATTGGTATTTTTCTGGTTTCTTTATGTGATTCCATCTAGCTTCGAACATTAATTTGACAGTTTGTCAGATTTAAAATTCTAAAATGACGGATTTTCATACAAACTTGCATTCCCTTTTTCACCAACTCAGGTGCTCACCTACGGTGTCAAAGGAACCCACATGCAAATTTCCACGGTCCTAGCCCCAGGAGTTTGGGCTGTGCGTTGATATAAATAAATAAATAATAATCACTTTATTGTCCAAACAGGAGTACACCCAATTACAGGCCAGATTAAGACTATTTGTGATATGTTTGTTACATTTTATCTGCATTTTTCAACTTTTTCAGTTATGGGCTTTCAACTGTGATTTGAATTGGTTCAGTGAGCTTAGGAATGGGTCAATTTTTGTACAAAGTGTCTTAAAATTACTACACATTGAATTTATCGGTGAGTTTGCCATGATATTTGTTCGCGGGACTGAAATGTAAAATTTCTGTTCGGATCTGCTGTTGATTCTTGGTACATAGAAGTGCAGTTGAGCAGTCAGATCTGGACAGTCTACGAGATTGTGGATGAGTTTATACAAAAAAATACAAGAATAATTAATTATCCGTTCTCCGAGTGAGAGCATTCCAGAACGTTTTAAAGGGATGTTATTGTCTATGCCTTGAGGGGGATATTGTCCATCCATTTTCCATGCCATGTACTTCATGAGAGTTCTTGGAACTGATTCTATTTGTTCAATATACAGTGCTAGTCAAAAGTCCCCTCCCCCCCCTCGTATCTTTTGAACGGGTATACTTATAATAATGAAATTTGGAGGGTGGAAATAAACGGATGTAGACTTCTCAACTGGTCATAACAGGTGACGCAATAGTCATAAATGACGTCACAAGGCCACTGTGACCAATAATTTTAAATGGGACCCTATGGCAAGTGACAGCTCGTTTGAAAGGTATTGAAAATACCTATTCAGTCATACCAATTTTGTTTGGGTTTCGGCTGATTTTGATTGATAAATTGAAGAAATACGAAAATTATAGTTTCGCATTTAATTAATAAAGATTTTAAAGTACGCCTCTGGTTAATTGTCAAAAAGGTTGACGTTTTTGAATTCTCTACTTGTCAAAAGTGTTTATACCTTGAAAATTTACCTAAGCTATTGTTTAACGAGACGTTTGAGTGTTTACATAGGCAAAATGGTACGTACTGTAGCCGACAAAGTAGCAGCTATCTTAATAATTGGTGAATGTAGAAACAATTTCCATGCAGCGGAACGACTGTTTAATGAGAGGTACCCCGATCGCCCTATATCGAGGGTTTATTTGAGGGAGCTTCTTCGGAAGTTTGAAGCATCAGGTAGTGTTCAAGATGCCAAACGATCTGGTCGACCAACAATTAGTGATGACAAAAAATTGACATAATTGGAGAAATGGTAGTAAACCCTACTTCTTCCACAGCCCAAGTTGCGTCTATCTGTGAATGTCAGTCAAAGCACAGTACATAGGGAGTTTGCGCTAAAACAAACTTCATCCATACAAATTAAAAATGGTGCACCAACTTGAAGATGAGGACCCCGACCGAAGACTAGAATTCTGTGAAACTATGTCCAATAAAATGAACCAACAACCAGGCTACATACAGACAATTTGTTTTAGTGACGAAAGTACTTTCTTTCACAATGGAAATGTTAACACTCAAAATGTGAGGTATTGAGTGACACAAATCCTCACATCTTTCGTGAAAACATACTCAATTTCCAGAAAAGTAAATGTTTGGGCAGGTATTTTGGGAAACCACATAGTTGGGCCTCTTTTTCTCAATGCTAACTTAACCGTGAATTGTATCTGGAGATGTTACAAAATGATATTGAGGCGTTAATTCTTGAAATTCTAGAAGATAATCCAGATGAATTCGACAACTTGGAAATAACGTTTCAACAAGATGGTGCTCCTGCACACTATTACGGTGCAGTAAGACGTTACCTAGATGAAGAATATCGTGGTAGATGGATTGACGACTAGGTTCGATCGAATGGCCAGCTCGGTCACCGGACCTTACACCATTAGATTTTTTCTATGGGGTACTTGAAATCTAAGGTTTACGCTACAGCACCTGACAGTATTGCCATTCTGAAACAACGAATTGTTGAAGAATGTAGGGCAATTTCCGCTGACACACTGGGACGAGTACGACAAGAGTTTAGCAATAGGATGCATTACTGCCAGGAAGTAGATGGAGCACATTTTGAACACTTATTATAAGAACTGGTTCTTAAATCTTTATTAATTAAATGCAAAACTATAATTTTCGTATTTCTTCAATTTATCAATCAAAATCAGCCGAAATCCAAACAAAATTGGTATGACTGAATAGGTATTTTCAATACCTTTCAAACGAGCTGTCACTTGCCATAGGGTCCCATTTAAAATTATTGGTCACAGTGGCCTTGTGACGTCATTTATGACTATTGCGTCACCTGTTATGACCAGTTGAGAAGCCTACATCCGTTTATTTCCACCCTCCAAATTTCATTATTATAAGTATACCCGTTCAAAAGATACGAGGGGGGGAGGGGACTTTTGACTAGCACTGTATATATAGTATAGCTTGAGGACCATATTAGTGAGCAATATTCGATTCTGGACCTGACATATGCATTAAATAGGGTTGCATAACATTTTATGTTTGTAAAATCTCTGCAGTTTCGAAATATGAATCCTAGCATTTTTTTGGCTGATGAATTAGTTTTTGTTATGTGTACAGAAAAGTTCAATTCATCATTGAATTGAATTCCAAGATCTTTGATGTGTTGTTCATATTGTAGCGGGGTTTCATTGATTGGGTAGTCAAATAAGTTGGTGTTGTGGCGCAGATATATTGTTAAATACTTGCATTTATTTATGTTCAGTGGAAGTTTATTTGTAAAGCACTATTCATAAAGGTTATTTAGATCTTGTTGAAGGAGGATACAGTAGAACGTTTTTCAATAAATCCATGTTGTTCTGTTTGGATAAGGTTTTTGACCTTGAGAAATATTTGACTGTAGATAGATATTTCTCTGAAACAGGAACTTGACCAAGTAAAAGAGAAAGCTGAAGGAAACAATTATCAAAATATGGAGTCTTTTTAACCGACGAAACCAAAAAGAAGGAGGTTCTCTAGTCAACGTGTATATTTTTTTTTTATATATGATCACGCATAACTTTTTTCTGAGACGTCCGATTCCGATAATTCTATATTCAGTGGATAGGGTGTACTTCGAAGTTAGTCCCATTTGAATTTAAAAAGAGAATCCACCCCTAAGGGTAGCAAAATGAAGGATATTGATCACTCACCCTCTGAATTCTGATCCGTTAACCGATTCTATCAGGCATAACTTTGTACTGGGTTCTTCGATTTGGATGATTTTTTTTTCATAGATAGGGTATACCTCATATTTGAATTTCGAATGAAATTATCCACTCTTACGGGTAGAAAAATAGGGGCTAATTTATTTTTCACTTGTGAACATCGGCACACACATATGTAGTTGACAATGACAGACCGCTACTGTCATTATTTTTGTTCCACATCCGTCACAATCATTATATTCTGTGAGAGCATGGAATGATATACAAAGTAATGAAATAAACTAACCAGAACAACAAAAATAATTTATTTTACAACAAATAGTAAAAGTAGATAATCATTGATTTGTTGAAAATATGAACAGGATGTTCATAAAATCAGATGTGGAATCATTTTTATCGTGGATTTTTAATTTTGTTTAAATATAAACAGGATGTTCATAAAATCAGATGTGGAATCATCTGCGACTGAAAGATAAACCTTAGTCACTATCTTCCATCGTCAAGATAACCTCTTGTGGGGTATTCATGTTGAAAAGGAAAACATTCTCAATTGAATATTGATAGAAAGATTTTTCTGTGAATTGAAAAATCCACGATTAAAATGAAGTTATTTTTTGTGAATGTCTGACAGAAAACAACTACTTCCCCGGCTAAAGCCACGCTGGACATTGAACTACATCTGATAGATATTCTGAAAAGGCCCTATCTCAAAAGAAAAAATCTGGAATTGAAAATTTGCATTCTCATTCAGATAGTTATTTGATTTTCTATTCCAGTCTCAAATAAGAACTCATAAAGATGAATGAGGCAAAGAATATTTTTTTCCAAAAGAGAGTACTCACCAGAAATCATTCGTAACATTGACGCAGGAGAGACATCGCATTCACTAGGTCTTCAATACATTTTTGTCGACGAAAATCTATTTCACGCTTCCACGATCATCAGGAAGACCGGAAGAAATGGGAAACACATTTTCAAGAAGCAATCTCACTTTGCAAAGATGGAAAAAGTTAGAATCATTTCTTTTGGAGAGACACTTTGAGTGTTTTCTGACATTAAAACCTGTCATGGGGTATGATAGATTGATTTGTTGAAAATATAAACAGGATGTTCATAAAATCAGATGTGGAATCATCTGCGACTGAAAGATAAACCTTAGTCACTATCTTCCATCGTCAAGATAACCTCTTGTGGGGTATTCATGTTGAAAAGGAAAACATTCTCAATTGAATATTGATAGAAAGATTTTTCTGTGAATTGAAAAATCCACGATTAAAATGAAGTTATTTTTTGTGAATGTCTGACAGAAAACAACTACTTCCCCGGCTAAAGCCACGCTGGACATTGAACTACATCTGATAGATATTCTGAAAAGGCCCTATCTCAAAAGAAAAAATCTGGAATTGAAAATTTGCATTCTCATTCAGATAGTTATTTGATTTTCTATTCCAGTCTCAAATAAGAACTCATAAAATGAATGAGGCAAAGAATAATTTTTTCCAAAAGAGAGTACTCACCAGAAATCATTCGTAACATTGACGCAGGAGAGACATCGCATTCATTAGGTCTTCAATACATTTTTGTCGACGAAAATCTATTTCACGCTTCCACGATCATCAGGAAGACCGGAAGAAATGGGAAACACATTTTCAAGAAGCAATCTCACTTTGCAAAGATGGAAAAAGTTAGAATCATTTCTTTTGGAGAGACACTTTGAGTGTTTTCTGACATTAAAACCTGTCATGGGGTATGATAGATTGATTTGTTGAAAATATAAACAGGATGTTCATAAAATCAGATGTGGAATAATCTGCGACTGAAAGATAAACCTTAGTCACTATCTTCCATCGTCAAGATAACCTCTTGTGGGGTATTCATGTTGAAAAGGAAAACATTCTCAATTGAATATTGATAGAAAGATTTTTCTGTGAATTGAAAAATCCACGATTAAAATGAAGTTATTTTTTGTGAATGTCTGACAGAAAACAACTACTTCCCCGGCTAAAGCCACGCTGGACATTGAACTACATCTGATAGATATTCTGAAAAGGACCTATCTCAAAAGAAAAAATCTGGAATTGAAAATTTGCATTCTCATTCAGATAGTTATTTGATTTTCTATTCCAGTCTCAAATAAGAACTCATAAAGATGAATGAGGCAAAGAATAATTTTTTCCAAAAGAGAGTACTCACCAGAAATCATTCTATCAATATTCAATTGAGAATGTTTTCCTTTTCAACATAGATAATCATATTATTTAACTGGTAATAGTTGAAGTAAGGTGGGTAAGTAAGTATTTTGGAAGTAATCAAAAAACAAGTAGGTAGTAATTAGTAGATTTCAGCCACAAAAAATTGAAAATTAAAAGCTTTTTAACACAAAATTAAACCGACGAAATACGGAACTGAAAAGTAAAAAACAAAATAATTTTAGTCTCAATAACTAAGCTCCTTCAATTTTTTGTTGAAAAGTTTTATGTCTGAAGTTCAAGATCGTATGTCTAGGTCTTGAAATTTCATGTTATACAATTCACCAGAAAATGATTCATCTGTACCCAAAACCCGGATTGAAGCGGACAAAAAAGCTGTAACTGACGTCATGGATTTGATGGGAGTTGAGGATGCTTCAGAGAAAATCATAAAAGTATTACGTGTTGGGATGAAGAACTTAAAGTAACCAAGACCATTAAAAGTAATCTGCTCTGATTCTAATGATGTTAACTTAATAATCAAGTCCAAGACGAACTATATTCAACTGAATTCAGAGTAAGCAGAGATCAAACAAGAGCACTGGAAATCTTTGAAGGATGAACTTGAAAAAAGAGAAGAAAAAGGATAAAGCAATTTAATCATAAAGTATATACAAGGCGTACCTAAAATAACTGTCAGAAAATATGTAAAAAACCTCAATTAACCCCTTTACAAATTTATTATCATAATGTAGGAGGTCTAAGAACGAAATTGAAGGATCTCCAATTGGCTATAGAAACTTCAGTTTACGAAGTCATAATACTTTGTGAAAGTTGGCTCAGCGAGGACATCTCCAATGCTGAACTGTGCCTCAGTGGATTTCAAATATTTAGAGTAGACAGAAACCACGTTACCAGTTTGAAATCGAGAGATGGAGGTGTTTTGATTGCTTTGAAGAACACAATATCTGTCAAACTTATCAAAAATGCATCTCCCAATATGGAAAATATATTTTTATCTTGTACTATGAACAAATATTCCTTCATAATTGGAGGAGTGTATATTCCGCCTAAATCTTCCCTAGATATTTATTCCGATCACTGCCGTGCTTTAGAGTCGATTGCTGAGGAATATCTTGACACAAAAATCTTAATTTTTTGTGATTTCAATCTCCCGGAAGCAGCGTGGAGCAATGACGATTTGGGAGTGGAGTTCACTTGTCCTCCAGGTTCATCTGCTCTAGCCGTCAGTCAGTGTTATAGTTTTCTACACATGCATCATTTATTATCTATACCAAATGAAAGGAACGTTTTCTTGGACCTATTATTCAGCACTGATGATAGTTTAAAAGTATATAGGGCACAATACAAATTATTTGAATATAATTATCACCATATCTCTTATAGCTGTTCATTGAATACAATCACTTCACCTAACAAATCACTTGAAACAGAGGATTATTATTATGATTTTCAAAATGCTAATTATATCGGTTTCAATAACTTCCTTGCTTCAGCTCTGATGAAGTAAACGATGTAGTCCCAAAATTTTATTAAATTATAGATACGGGTATAGCTACGTTTGTACCTTTCGAAAAATTTAAATCATCTTCATTTCCAAAATATTTCAACTTGGAACTAAAATATTTAGTAACACAGAAAAAAATTATGCACAAACAATATTTAATATCTAAAAATGCGAATGATTATCTACAATTTTCACAATTGAGGAAGCTTGATTCAGGGCCTACATCTCTTCAGTCGAATACAATCTGTTGAATGATCCTAAACATTTTTGGAAATATCTGAAAACTGAAAGTAAATCACATTATCTTTCAAATAAGATGCAATATAGAGACTCATCTGCATCAGAAGGTGGAAATATTGTTAATCTGTTTGCAAAATGTTTTCCAACAGTGTATGCGGAAGCCGTAATTTATGATCCGAACCAAGTACCCTCACCAACTGATCACCACATTCCATGTCCGTCTTTATCTTTAACAGAAATTTACGACAAATTTATTTCTCTTCCCAATAAACTCATAGTTGGACCTGATGGAATACCTAATATTTTCTTGGAAGCATGTGTTTGCACGCTGTCTGCACCGTTTCTCAACATTTTTTACCGATCCTTACATTCAGGATCCTTCCCTGACTCATAGAAGGATACATCCATTATGCCTATTTCCAAATCTGGTGACAAAAGTTTGATAGAAAACTATCGAAGTGTGTTTATTCAATCATCCATTCCCAAATTGTTTGATAGCCTAGTTCATTCCCATCTAAGCTGGCTGTGTAAGAATATATTAATAAATGAACAACACGGTTTTCGACAAGGCAAATCCACAGTCACTAACTTTGTTCTGTACCAAAATCAAATTCTTAAAGCTTTGAAGGATAAATGTCAAGCGGATGCCATTTACACTGACTTTTCGAAAGCATTTGATAAAGTCAATCATTCACTTCTGATTCACAAGCTGAAACTTATTGGGTTTAATGAAGATCTACTGAAATGGGTCAATAGCTTCCTGATAGGATGAAGGCAAACTGTGAAGCTAGGAAATTTTGTTTCAGATGAAATGATTGTATCCACTGGTGTGCCACAAGGTGCCCATTGTTCCCCTCTTTTGTTCAATCTATTTGTGTGTGTGTGTGTGTGTGTGTTGTGTTAGGAATATACAGTACAAAAACAAATATGGTAGTCTGATTATACAAAAGTCGACATCCTACAATATCTATGCTATTAAAAGTGTGGCGATATTCAGATAAATCAATTTCACCAGCGGCACAGTCATTTAATGGCTACGAGTACACCCCCTCCTGTTGTTGTGTTTGTGGCTTTCACGTTTCTATCACTACGATATATTATATAGTTTTCATCAAATAGTTCACTGTTAAAAACATTTTGTTGGATCCAGGTTTCCGTGATCGCCATAACCTGGTATTCAGTTGCAACTGCTGATTGAAAGAACTCGTGGGTTTTGGTCCACTTGAATTTTGGTAATAACAGTAAATACTATGATTTTCCTTCTGTTTGGACGATTTATCTAGTTCTTTACAATTTAAGGTTCGCCGTTAATATATTTAATTTTCATGTTTCCCTCTCCATTGTATATCCTGCATTGTAGTTCTTTCTTCAGTTTTTTGAACTGTTGTGTTAGGATATGTTAGTCAGTCAGTTCTTTTCTATTCTAGTTTTTAGTCTTGGATCAGCTTTCTATCGGCGCTATCCTTCAGCACTCCCCCTTTTTTGTAATCATTACATGACATAATCATCAGGGCTTCGTCCTTTGAACACAGTAGTCTTGTTCGAGGCAATCCTGTGTTCTAACATGCTTTTTACTTCACTCACAGTTACTTTTCCTTCAATGCACGTTATTTGAAACGGCGCGGCGGACATCACACCCATAAATCGCTATTTTTGCAATGCACGTTATATCAAACAGCAGACACACACACATTAATCACTATTTTTGCAATGCACGTAATATCAAACGGCGGACTCTCACAGCATAAATTGACTCCCGTCTCCCACATGGCATTTACGTGCCATCATTGAGAACAGCTTTCCTCCTACGTCTACGAGCCGGAAGTCCTCAGTCAGTCAGTTATTCTTTTATATATTTAGATCTGTTACAAAAATAGATCGGTGATGAAGAAACTTGGAGATGATTCGAACAGATTTTTTCGATATCCAGGATTTGGGTGATATTACTCATTTCCTGAGAATACGAATTCAACAGAAGTTTTCTACTCGATCAAGGAAAGCGGATCGGTCAACTAGTTCAAAAGTTAGTTTGGAGGATGCTACGCCTGTTTCTATCCCAATGAATACAGATCACCAAAGTTGACAGAAAATGGTGAATGTCTTTCAAATAATGCAAAATAGGGGAAGGCAGTTTTTTTTTATTTATCCATGATATCATGCCAAGATATAGCTACTGGAGTGGGCTATTTAACATGTCGGGTGAGCAATACACGTCAAATAAATTATGAAATATCTCAGAGGAACGAGTTATTTCAAACTTAATATTAAATCCAATGTAAATGCGATTTTGAATGAGTACGTGGACTCAGACTGGGCTGCCCATATAACTTTTTATTTATTATAAAATATAATGTGTGATAAAAATCAATGAGCGGTTTTGTGTTATTTATCGGAAAAAATACCATTTAATGGCGTAGCAAGAACCAAATGTCTGTTGTTCTATCTTCGACTGAACTCAAACACAGCATGTGATTGCAAAGTGAGGGGTTCAGGGGAAAACCGGCATTAGTAGACCAGGAGCCCATAACACTTTTTTCATGTATCATAACTTACCGCTCACAACTATCTCAGATTCCATAAATCTGTGTCCTACATCACGAAAATCGCATCGCCGAACAAAATCCGTGGCTACAAGATTTTGGAATCATAAGTTAATTGGTCCAATATGAAATAGACTCATGTGACTCATCTGTCGGAGGCCAATCTTCAGGAGAAAAGTGTCATGTCTTTCGCGCACTTCCCTATTCATGAAAATTTAGTCTTCACAAATATGCGTATTTAACTATATGTGTTTTTTTCAGGAATCAGTTCATCTTTCGTGGAATGTATTTGTCCTCCAAGATATATCGGTAATGGAATAGGACCCAGCGGTTGTATGCCATCACATGATTCCCTCCTCCCATGTTCTCCGAACCCTTGTAAAAATGGCGTTTGCTCTATCAATAATTCTACTGGTGATTATATTTGCACTTGCAGAATAGGATACACTGGTCGCAACTGTGATATGATGAATAGAGATTCGTGTAATCCTAACCCTTGCTTGAACGATGGTGAATGCCAGGCTACCAATAATTATTACACTTGTAAATGTAAGCCTGGATTCATCGGCAGATTTTGTCAGAACCAAAGACAATGTAAGTATTTCCATAAACTTTCTGAATCCAGTAGGTAACTGATTTTTTTCAGCCTGTAGTGATTTCATAAGATCTGACAATGGTACACTGAAGTACCCCAGTGGTGATTTCGATAGTCTCAATCAACGTTCCAATTGCGCATGGAAGATAATAACAAATTCTTCAACAAAAGTCTTGAACATTACTATCAAAATGTTAGATATTGAGGAGAGTGATGGCTGTCAATTGGACTTTTTGGAGGTAAGCACTTCGTATATAATAATGATAATTGTAATAACAGTAAATATAATTATACAATGTAATCGCTTCAAATTGCTTCGAAACTGCGACAAGTCCATCATTATTTGAATCGAAGTATGCTGTTGATTATCAACAACACTGCCTTTAGCATACAGATTATAGTGGCTGCAAAGAAGTCATAAAGTAACATATTATTTTTTTATTGATAACCCCAGACTTCATTCCTCGGGTGAGAGGGATTGACATCAAGCGTTGAGGGTACACGCATGCTATCGATATGGGTTACAAATGTATACTGGTTCGTCTCAAAATATAATGAAACGAGAATCAAGAAGAAAATGTGCAGTTTATAAACATCATTTGAATGTCGGGGAAACGTATACATATACAGGGGGAGTCAGAATAAGACCGACAAACTCTGACTACAGATTCCTCACCTCATTTCGAGGTGAAAAGTTGCCATCAAGGTGTGTCCTAAAATGCATCCTCTCTAAGATACAGGGTGTCGAAAGTACGAAAAAATTAAGATTTGATTTGTTTTTTCCAAAATTCCTGAAGGAAAGAATCTGAAACTTCGTACACTAATCAAGGTTTATCAACGTGCTAATTAAAAGTTATAATTTTTTATTTTCGTAAACCAGTGGCGTAGTTACGATGGTATGTGGTCATATGTTCCCTCAAATTTTCTTGGGACAAATGAATGGACAAATGAGCTTTTGACACCAGTTCGGCTCATCGAAACTCAACCCATAATAGTCATGACATGCCTAAAAGTGGAGGTTTCTGAGAAAATTGGGAAAAACTGAAGATATGTCCTTAGTAGAGACATAATTTCCTATGTGCTATAATCGCATAATGATAATTTCATCCAACATATCGAAATATGTGTCAACCTCCTGAACATTTTTTTATGTTGCGAGAATCGGAAAAATAGTAGGGGTGAGTCAGAATGAGACCGATAACTCCATTTTTTCATTCATCATATCATTTGATCGAATCGATGTCGTGGATTCACCGATATGTTACCATACTTTCTTGCATATGATTGTTTTGACAGATTAACTGACAAACAAACCCTACCTCAAATTCATAATACTCCACTTAGATAAGAGTTAAGGTCTGAAATCATTTTTGCGAAAAACTAAAGATAAGTAATCTTAATTTGTTGGAGTTTATGTTGGAGTATCATTATCAAAGCCATTTCTGATTGAATTATCTAAGAAAATATTTTCCAATCAACATGCTTTTGATGAAGAAAAACAATTATTGTGTATTAATATCTAGACAAATGATTTCTTTCGATTCGTGATAACTAGTTGCACAGTCGAGCCTTCCATGCTAGTTTGTGGTAGGCTGTTCAGTATACCACTGATCAACGCTTAAAACACACGAAATTTGGAAGTAAAAAGAAACGTAGCCTTTTTTCATTGTTCCCGGTAGAAACACACTGATATATCGATACTTACATTAGACATAATTGACAGTAACCCAAAACAGTTCGTATTATTGTCAAGTCATCTTCTGTCATCATTTCAGTCAGTGAACATCGTTTCAAAATGGATCATTCATTTGAAGAACATACAGATATGCATTTCGTTTATGGTGAAACAGGGGGAAATGCCAGAGCCCCTGTTGAATTATATCAACATAGATATCCAAACAAACATCATCCACATTTCACTACTTTTATAGTTGTGCATCGTCGATTGAAGGAAACGGGGGCCTTTAAATTCAGTAAACACCATCGTGGTGCGAATAGAACAAGAAGAGATAATGTTACGGAAGAACAAATTTTCGAACGATTAGCAGCAGATCCTTCTACCAGCACTCAGGCTATTTCGTATAGGTTACAAGTGTCACAATCAACAGTTAGTCGGGTAGCACGTGATCAGCTATTGTATCCATTTCGCCTACAGAAGGTGATGGCCCTAGGGGCCGGTGATTATGGCCCCCGTTGATTTTTTTGTGAATGGTTTTTGAGGCGGTGTGAAGGAGCAAACAACTTTCCTAGATATGTTCTATTCACGGATGAGGCATGTTCCACAAGAGATGGATATTTCAATAGTGGAAACAGCCATTTATGGGATGAACAGAATCCACATGGAATTCTTCGAAATGGCTACCAACAAGAGTTTTCGGTGAATATATGGTAGGAATTATTAAAAATCGTATCGTTGGACCATATCTTCTTCCTCCATGAACTACCGAGTGTTTTTTGAACACGTTTTACCTGAGGTACTTGAAGACGTACCTCTATTGGTTCGTCAAAGAATGTGGTATCAATATGACGGAGCACCGGCCCATTTCCAACGAATCGTTCGGCAATTTCTTGATCAAACATTCCATGATCGGTAGATAGGTAGACGTGGTCCCATACATTGGCCTGCACGTTCTCCGGATTTAACTTCACTAGACCTTTTTCTGTGTGGATACCTTAAATCCCTAGTAGAATCTGTGGAAGATTTAACGGCAAGAATTTTAGCAGCATGTACGTTAATACAGGATACACCAGGAATATTCCAAAGCGTGCGACAGTCGATGATACGGAGATGCCAATTGTGTATTGAACAAAATGGTGGTTCATTTGAAAATTTGCTTTGATGCCTTGTTTGTTTCTATGTAGTGTACCCACTAAACCGTTTCTATCATTTAAGTAGATATTAATACACAATAATTGTTTTTCTTCATCAATAACATGTTGATTGGATAATATTTTCTAGATAATTCAATCAGAAATGGCTTTAATAATGATACTCCAACATAAACTTCAACAAATTGAGAGTACTTATCTTCAGTTTTTCGCAAAAATTATTTCAGGCCTTAACTCTTATCTAAGTGGAGTATTATGAATTTGAGGTTGGTTTGTTTGTCAGTTGATCTGTCAAAACAATCATATGCATGCAAGAAAGTATGGTAACATATCAGTCAATCCGCGACATCGATTCGATCAAATAATATGATGAATGAAAAATGGAGTTAGCGGTCTCATTCTGACTCACCTTTCCTATGTTTCCGATTCTCTCAACATAAAAAAAAAATAAGGAGGTTGACACATATTCCGATATGTTGTAAGAAATTAGCATTATGCGATTATTGCGCATAGGAAATTATGTCTCACTAAGGACATATCTTCAGTTTTTCCCAATTATCGTCATCCACTTTTAGGCACATGGAATGTTATGACTTTAAGGTTGAGTATCGATGAGCCGAACTGATGTCAAACGCTCATTTGTTCATTCACTTGTTCCAAGAAAATATGAAGGAACATAGAATAGAATAGAAAATTTATCAACCAGGTTATACTCAGGTATTTGTAGCAAGTCAAAATGGTAGATCACAGTATATATGTTATGGTAAACTAAAATTACAGTTTAAAATATAAGTCACATGCTAGAATGAAATGAAATTTGCTTAGTAGCAGACGGAACATTAACAAACAGAAAGCAGTAAAATATTATGATTCTTAATGCTAGTAGTTAAAAGTTTAATTGCTGAGAAGATACATGGTGAGGCATCGGTGTATCCAAGTACTCTTTGACTGAGTAAAAACAGTGGTTTAAAATATAGTTTTTGATGGTGGATTGGAATGTGTGTGAATTGAGAATTTTCCAGTTGATAGGAAGGATATTGTAGAGTCTAATTTCCAGGGAGTTCTTCACAGACTTAGTCAGACGAAGCCTAGGTGTTCTTATAAGGTTGGCCGATCTAGTCAAGTGATTGTGTAGATCAGACTGTGTCATAAAGTTTTTGCTATTTCCATGAATTTCTAATAAGATGCAGAATATATATAGGCGAGGCAGCGGCATAATGCGGTATTTTATGAACAAAGGACAGCAGTGTTCGAGATAACTGGCATTTGCTAGAATCCTGAGTACTTTTTTTTGTTTCCTGAAAATGCTGTCTGCCATAGTTGAGTTTCCCCATAATATTACTCCGTAGTTAATTTGTGAGTGGAAAAGTGAAAAATATGCAGTCTTTAGAGTGGAGATGCTGGTTATGGATTTCAGTTGGCGTATGAGAAAGATTGCACTAGACAGTTTTCTAATAAGGAGGTCGATGTGATGCTGCCATGATAGTTTAACATCTAGAATAATACCTAATAATATCACAGTATGGTTCTCTTGTTGTTTAGGATTCGAAGTAGAGGTTATTCTCTGCGATTTATTTTTAGATAGATCTTTATTTCAATTAGGAACCCTAATATACATATGAAAAGTAATTGCTAAAATATATAATAATATTAATAGCATAAATATAAAATTAATACATAAATATAAAACATAAATATAAAAATAAAACAGACATAAATACTACTATTGATATTTATTGATTTTGAGTTATTTGAGAGAGTGTCATAGTTAGCATCTGAACTGAATAGTGAAGTGTCATCAGCAAATAATATACATTTAGTTGGATGAAGGAATGAGCTCAGGTCGTTTACATAGATAATAAAAAGTAACGGCCCCAGTATAGTGCCTTGAGGAACACCTTGCCTCATAGGTAAGAAATCTTAGTTTGAGTTGTCGATTGTTACACATTGAGATCTGTCATCAAGGTATGATTGTAGGAGAGAAAGGGGTGAGCCTCTAATTCCATAATATTCAAGTTTTTCTATTAGGACATTGTGTGATAAATCAATCAATCAATCATGCTTTATTGTCACAAGATACAAAAATCTCATAGACAAAGCGATAAATCAATATACAAACATATATCAAAAAAAAAAAATATCTATAAACATAAAAATATATAAGCATATTTGAGCACATATACAGACATATAGATATATACATATATACTAAGGGTCAAAATGTAATAAACATAGAACATATAATATAAGACAATTTCTTCACATTGTCTGGTCATAAAAAAATGATTATATTGAACTGAACAAGCATAAATATATAAAATATAAATATAAAATAATTATAATTATAGGTTTGTAAAATAAGATATATATACAGTTATTACTCACAATTTTTGACTAGTTTGACGATGATACTTCAACTTACTGAATCTAGGAAGAATTCTTCCAGTGTATAATAGGCCTTCTCAACCAAAAGCTTATTTACTTCTTTTTTGAATTTATTGAGATCCCGAATCTCCCTTATTCTTAATGGCAGGTGGTTATAGATTTTTCTGCTTTGGTAGATGAGCGACTTCTGAGTAAGAGCAGATGAAGGTTTCAAAAGAGAAATCTGATTAGGGCGACGGGTACTATATGAGGGGGAGCAAACTAATATGTTCTTGTATTTTTTATGCAGAAGGCATGCCGTTTCTATTATAAAAATACAAACCAGAGTTAAAATTTTTTGTTTTAAAAATAGTGGACGACAAGAGTCCCGGCACTTGGCTTTATATATATATATATATATATATATATATATATATATATATATATATATATATCTCATTGCCCGTTTCTGTAGCAAGAAGACCATGTTGAATCGGTTTTTTGAACACATACCCCAGAAGGAAATGCCATAACGAAGGTGTGACTCTATCAGTGAAAAATATACCTGTCTGGCATTTGTGATGCACAGCTCATTTGATACAATTCTGACTGCATAACAGCCTGAAGCTAGTTTCTTGCACAATTGACTAATATGACCTTCAAAAGCTAATTTGTCGTCGATATGTAGTCCTAAAAATTTAATGTCAGAGACATTGGGGATAACTTCATCAGCTAGATTGACATCATCAAAATATAAATTGTGTTGGTACTATTCTATTTATCACTAATTGACACTTACATCAAAATGGTCTTCACAAACATAAACATATCTGCCGCCGACAAGTTTTCTTGGGTGTTTCATCGCTGTGAACCATTTCTTTTGAATAGATGTCTCGTTGGGAAACCATATGAATAATTCACCTGCATCATTGCCTCTGTTTTTGCAAACTGGCGCCGCACACACCTTCCCAATCATTTCATGAATGATTAGAATTTACAACTTAAAAATAACTCTTTCTAAAGAAACGAAAACCAAACGCCAGAGTAGAATGTGGAATTCAAATAATTTCCAGTGACACTTGGAAACTTGGAAGTCAATCAGAATGCTATGTTGCCAATTATTCAAATTGGCAATATTGTGATCGTGACGTAATTACTCTATATATTACTAACTGAGATAAATTACTAACGAGTGCGGAAAGTGGTATTTTATAGCAAATTCTGAAAATGGATTTTTCTGAAATAAGTTCTATTGTTTTTTTCTAAAACATCCTTTTTATCTTTCAGAGAATCGTTTTCCAAACACCAGAAGAAAATAGGTCCTTATCATTTTATGTATGGAAAAAAGTTAAACATATATAAACGTAAAGATGATGAATATTGTCTGACTTACTAATGAATGATAATTATACAGTACGAAAGAGTACATTGTACAATTAATGTGGGACTATCTTTTATCTATATACACATAAATATACATATACGTAAAAAATATACTTTCTCTTAGAGTATAAAAACTCAATTTTATGAATTTCGATTACATAAATTGTTGATTTTTTTATATAATTATGAATTAGATGTGAGAAGTTATAGGAACAATAATTATATTTATGGAAATCAGTTTTACAGGTGAATACAGAACGAAGAAATACAGCATCAAATAATTAGTAACTTCCAACATGAGTCAGTTTCACTGTCGCTGTCATCATCCAAATTCACAACAATATTTTCTCTGAGCAAAAGCTCTATTTTTACATATGATTTTTCTACTTTTTGAACATGCGCCACGTAATTTTCCCTGCTTTCATTTGGCAAATTCTGCATTTTTGACTGAATTAAAGCCACCACAGATTAATATAAAGTTATAAACATAATTTCTCCTCACCGATGCTTCCAGCTCATGTCATATATGTTCAATAAGATTGAATATGCAATGGTATGAGTCTTAACACTGTATGGCTCATTCCTTCCGGCAATATCTCACAATAAAATAGTTTTTGATGATTTTATTATTTCAAGCAAATTATTTTTCGTCTAATTGTCCCCAAAATACATTATATTTCCAAGCATATTGTCCTGAATGGTA
This sequence comes from Gonioctena quinquepunctata, assembly GCA_018342105.1. Taxonomy (NCBI): domain Eukaryota; kingdom Metazoa; phylum Arthropoda; class Insecta; order Coleoptera; family Chrysomelidae; genus Gonioctena; species Gonioctena quinquepunctata. The sequence goes on from JAFIRS010000246.1 coordinate 319,188, forward strand.
AATTTTATGACATTTGAATACGGAACTTCATTCAATCTTCGACTACCGTAGCTCATATTATTCATGACAATCACATTTTTTAGTGGTATATTTGGTAAAATTTTATTTTTGAACCAGTCTCCGAATGATTCTGCCGTAGTATCATCGTGATAATCAACATGGGAGTCGTTTTTAATTTTGGCTGATTAAGGCCAAGCATTTGGTATAAAACCATTTTTTGATCCAACATGAATTATTGTAACATGCTTTCCTTTGTTCGATAGAACTTTGATTGTGCAGTGACCAGACGAATCTACCCAATCTTTAACTGGAATTTCATGAGTGTCAAAACACGTCTCATCCGGATAAATAATATCCCTCTCACTCTATTCATGGGTTGCAATTAAATATTAGATCCTCCATTTTTTTAAACAGGCCGATTCCATAATAATTTACCATTTATTATTGTTTTTCATTTTGAACCCGTTTTGTAGAAAGAATTTTCTCATCTTACTTGGCACTGTGGAAACACTATCATTGACCAACAACATGGTTTCGTTGGTGGTAAATCAACAGTAAAAAATTTGTTGCTAGCTGTCTTTTGTCTTATCACCAAACTTACATCTATTGGCTCTCCTCTATGGCTCATAAATTGGTTATGGAGTTATCTATAAGATAGGACTCAAATAGTAAGAATCAAAATCCATCAATCGTTCCCGCAAGAGTCCCACCTGGAAATTCTTCTTTTTAATTTATTCATAAACGACATTTGCCTCATTTTTCAGCACAGCAAACTCCATTTTTCTTGTCGATGATCTAAAAAAATAGTTTGATATCAAAAATACATTTGACTGAGAGAATCTACAAGCTGATCTCGTTTCACTTCATCCTTGGTCAATTAAAAACGGAATGAAACCGATGAAAGATTCCCAAATGCTAGGTTTTCTCCTGAGAAATGCAAATAGTTTTTCCATCAATTCCCAGCAATCTGTTTACATATATCTTTACAACCAAATTCACAATATGTTTCACCGGTTTGGATTCAATTTTACCAAAAACATATTAATAACATTGAGCGTATATAAAATAAGTTTCTGAAACATTATGCTTTTAAAATGGGTCTGCAGTAGGGAACCTATACCTATAACCAGATCTTGAGCGTGTTGAATATGTGTTCTCTCGAAATGAACCGAAAAAAAACAGTCCCCATAGTTCTGTTCAAAGAACTAAATGGCGATATTTCCCGTTCACAGTTGCTACATCTTGGTGATTTCAAAACAATAGACGTTCATACTTGAAATAATGTATTGTTTGCTAAACCATTCCATCATATCATTTTTCTCTATTTAGATTCATGTGATTAGGTAATGAATTTGATGGCATTGTATTCTGTCTGACAGGATTGAATCTCAAACCTTTCGAAAATTCTTTGCGAACAAATGAATCGCTGGATTTATTGTTCTATCATTGTCTTATGTACATGTTGTTGTTGTTTTTCTACTATTCTGTTAGTTTGTAGCATTGATATTCGTTAAAGTTCAGTCTCTAATTATTCAATTCTATCTTTAAATTTTTGTATGCTGTACTATAACTCCTAATATCACCTGCTTTATAACTATGAGGTTTTTAATTTCAGAGGAGGGGTTTTTCGGTTTAAATAATAATAAAAAAAATAAAAATGAAGTCAATAGTGTCTTACTGAATTTAAAAAGCACCACTCAGCATGGAAACCCAAGCGTGTTCCAATTATTTCAAGAAAATTGGATTATAGCATAATCCAAACCTAATATAATGGAAGGTAAAAAGATTTAACTCTCATTAAGTCATAATTATCAAATTACGTTAAAAAAAATCAATTTGCTCCCAAAAGTGTACTATGAGATAATTTAATTATTTTCAAATCCGTACCTGGAATTCTCAAATCTAGTACCCTTTTTCCGATGGAATTCCTTACCTCGAATACCATTCATAATGAACCTATTAGATCGATGGTCATACAATTGCGCCACACACCAAGAAGTAATCGCAGGAGATAACGTTCTCCGTGATAAGTATTAGTAAAAATTCGAAATCAGGACTATCGAGGAAAATTAAGTTCGAGCGATGGTTATACTTGCCGTGCATGCATCTCCATCGAATTTTGCAATCCAAATCGTCCATTTCACGTTTGGACCTACGACGATATCAAGGAGGCTGTGAACTTCCGAGTTTGGAGTGTCTAAGTACACAACAAAATGTTTCTGGATGGAGCCTGTGTTTGCCAGCTTGGCCACCATCTGAAGTCGTGACGTTACAATACAATACAAATTATTATTCATCACTGAAACTCTTGTACAGAACATAAAATACATTACATACAAAGCTTATCGGACTAGTCAAAATCAGAAAATGGCACAACTTTAAAATTTAAAATTAGTGTATAATATACAATACATACAAAAGATATAAAGGATATATAAAAAATACATTATAATACAACTATATGAAGTCACATTTTTAAAAATTCGTCTGTGGAGTAAAATGGGTTGTTCAGAAGATATTCATTTAATATTTTTTTTAAATTCTTTTCACTTTCTTTTCACTTTCTACATTACCGACAAGATTTACAAATTTGTTGTAGAATTTTATTCGTGATCAAGAGGAGAAAAAGACAGCACGCTCATTCCAGGTTATTCGGTTGAGCTAGTGATTCTGATTATAGGGTCTTCTAGTTGGATCGAGACTTCTGTGAGATGTCAAAGCATGTTGGAATATAGGAGATATATCAATCGAACAGATGTCGCCATGCTCTGCTCATTATATCTGTTAAGGATACTTGATTCTAGGAACTAGTAAAACTAGAGTGCCCTTCGAATCGGTCAGAGATTCGGGAAATTGACCGACTGAAATGTACTGATATAATAATTACTTTCATAATTATGAATATTTCAGAAGGAATCAGAGATGCAGCACTCTTCTATTAAACATTGGAGGAAAAATATCGAGAAGCAATACATAATGTAGAATAATTTATTATTATTGACTAGGAAACAATGATGATTGAATTTAACATAGTGATGGAAGAAAGTAGTTCCAGGAATTGATGTCAGTAAAACGGAAAAACTATCAATCAGCGACAAGAATACCCACTAGGACACAAAACAGCAATATGTACATATCTGGAATACATTATGAAAGCAAAACAAATCGCGAAAACAATTAGTAGAATTTGCTTGGATTGAAGTGCATTTGAACGTTTATAATATTTTTTGAAAAATCAGGACGAACCTATATGCCTAACAATAAAAGTATGTGATATGTCTATTCTATTGTTATGTATGAAAACGACAACATTACTAGACAAAAATATGATAATTTTAAGCATCATACGGAAAGCTATAGAGAGGAGCTCATTGAGAGTGAGTCTAAGAGACAAAATAAAGAGAATCAACATAGGTAATATGGATTTTGTAGAAAGTAGATCAACACTGAAATAGATTTGGATGGAAAGTAAGATAGAAACGTAGACAATACTATCAAAAATATAGATGGAATGACATGATGAGAAGTTCAGGCACAAAATGGATCCAGGAAACACAATGAAAACATCAGTAAACAAACGAAAATAAAAAACTGCTGAGCCGAAATATAAAGGAGATTGTGGGCATAGATATCATCGAAACCGCTGCTTCACTTAGAATAGAATAGACATTCATTTCCCCTAAAAAACATAATGTTTGAAGTGACAGATAATCTCAACAAAACAGACCCCTGCGTTTGATATACATACGACAACATAAAATGACAAAATTATACATACAGGGGGGAGTAACAAAAATACAGTGAAAGATAAGTGCCATGTGAAGTGGAATGAATAGAAAAATCGAATTAAACGGTTTTCTTCACATAAAGGATTCAATATAAAATTGAACCAGAAAATGGTAGATCTCAGGTGAAAAACAACTACTTTCCTGGCAAATACCACGCAGAACGTTAAATGATATTCACCTGAAAATCCTTTATGTGAAGAAAACCGTTTAATTCGATTTTTCTAACAAAAATACGTTGGCACAGTTTACAAACTTAGTTACATGACGTAATGAAGAAGAAAACAAAATTAATCATTGGCACAGAATACATATATCAGTATACCCGGATGTACTCAAAGTGTATCGTTGAGAAAGTCATTGATTGAATAGTTGGCCATTTTCAATAGAAGTTTTTTTACTGATTGTTTGAATTTGTGAAAATGAATATTTTTAAATTCGGTGTGTAATATGGTGTTTAATTTAGCTCCGGAGTAGTAAACATTGTTTTCGAAGAACGATGTGGTATGTTAAGGAGGTAAAATCATTTGGCTGCATTGGCGTGTAGAGGATGAACTGGAGATATAAAGAGATCTATTTTTATGAGAGAAGCATAGAGCTCCAAGAAAACAGAGAGAGGGAAAAGTTAAAATACCAAGAAGGGTAAAATGATCTTTGCATGAATCTGAACGAGGAAGACCTAGCATAATTCTGACAGCTCTTTTCGAAAGTACAAAAACAGATTGCCATTCTACTGATTTACCCCAAAATATAATTCAATAAGAAAGATGTGAATGGAAGTTGGCAAAGTAAACAATTATTAGTGTATCCGCGTTGAGACCCTGTGCTTTCAAGGATCTCAGAGCAAGAAAAGAATCACTCAGTTTTCTATTGAGTTGCTGAATATGTTGCTTCCAATTGAGCTGGGAATCCAAGAGAAATCCAAGACATTTACTATGATATCCGAATTTCACATTATAAGAAATTGGGACATGCTCAATAAATGGTATCTGAGAGAATGGGATACAATGTGTTTTGGAAAAGTTCTTGCCATTGTTATTAATCCTGCATCACTGGTTAATGAGCGATAGTGTTGTGTTTAATTTATTGGTGCACTCTTGCTCATCTGAACCTTTGACATTGAATAGTGTGTCATCAGCAAGCATTACTGTTGAGACATGACACATTTTTTGGTGAATCGTTGATGTAAAGAAGAAATAACAATTACCCCAAAATCAATATTTCAAAGCTCACACTATCGAAAGTTTTTTTAAAATCGCAGGTAAGGCCGACAAAACAATTTTTGGAATCCAGCTTTACATAGACTTTTCGAGTGATATCATATATGGCAGAAAAAGTTGATCTTTTGTTCAAAAACTCATGTTGAGAGATAATTTTGTGGCCATTTAGAAAAGATAGAAGTCTATTGCGCATTATTTTTTCCAGTAGTTTTGATAAGGTAGTCAACAATGAGATCACCCTGTATTTTTTGAAATTTTTTTTTACTCACGCTTTGTGGAGAGGTATTACATTAGATTTTTTGAGATAAGATGGAAATATTCCTTGAGTCAGGGACTTGTTGAAAAGATTTACTATACAAGGAAGAAGAACGTGGAAAGACACTTTGAGTATGGATCACTTCCTCCTAAGATTTCATTCATTAGAATGTAATTGATGATGCTCCACACTCTTGCTTTAATGTTCTGGAACATTAGTTCAAAGCTTTGTAGTGATTGAACAATGTATCGTGCGTTGTAGAACTAATTTTTGGATTGATTGTTTAATGTATGGAAAATATTGATACCATGATACTCACGGCATTGAGACATTCTCATGATCTAATAAATGTGTGTCTTGATGATACGTATTTGTATTGGAGAAATAGGTATCAAGTTATCAATATTTGTAAATTATATGATTATATTGATACCATGATAGTCACGGCATTGAGACATTCTCATGATCTAATAAATGTCTGTCTTGATGTTACTTATTTGTATTGGTGAAATAGGTATCAAGTAATCAATATTTTAAAATTATATGATTAATTTGGCATGGCTTGCGAATTGAGGTCAAAATAAATATTTGTAATGACTGTTCTTATAACATTGTTCCATTCTGATTATGATAATAATTGACTTCCAGATCCACGATGGACCAAATACAGCCGCACAAAGTTTGGGGAGATTCTGTGGCAATAAACTTCCCCTAGGAGGAAACATACAAACCACGCATAATTCAGTTTACATATGGTTGAGATCTCATAGCAATCTTCCAGGAGGGGGATTTGAGCTTACATGGAATGCCGTTGAACCGAGTAAGTTGCTCGTTATTAATAATCATTCGGCAATAAAAAAATATTTGTTCATGTAATATCTGTTAGAAGAAAATGGATCACTAAATTAGTCGTATCAGTTCAGAAAGCTGAAGATGAAAGTTCATATCAGACCGAATCTTGATGCTTGATAAAATCACATTCGGAGAATTTTCATTTCTACCGATATGTCATTCTGAGAATGTACTGTCGACATTTTGGTATTTTGTTCGGATATGGTATATTAAAGTAAGATCTCAATGAATACAGCCATTTAATGATATGATTATGTGAGGTTCTGTGCTATTTTCACATTCTGATGAATATGTCCTTTAAACGTTCAACTATGCTTAACTCATCCGAGTTAGTAATTTTTCTCGAAATCATGCAGTCCACTGAAAGTTAATATTTATCAATGATTCATGAATGAAAAACACTGAAAGTAGCAACTTTTTCAATTGGTTCACTATTTGTAGAAGAATTTCCGGAAATATGGCCATAGCAATACGGAAAAACTATCGAAGAAACAAAACAATAAAGAGAGATCCATCCAATGCTTTTCACGTAAAAAATACAGCTCTATACATCAAGATGAAATCCCCATTAATACACCACCTCTGGAAAATCTGGCAAATTCTTGTTGAAAAGGGAAACATTCTCAATTGAATATTGATAGAAAGATTTTTCTGTTAATTGAAAAATCCACGATTAAAATGAAGTTATTTTTTGTGAATGTCTAACAGAAAACAACTACTTCCCCGGCTAAAGCCACGCTGGACATTGAACTACATCTGATAGATATTCTAAAAAGGCCCTAACTCAAAAGAAAAAATCTGAAATTGAAAATTTGCATTTTCATTCAGATAGTTATTTGATTTTCTATTCCAGTCTTAATTAGGAACTCATAAAGATGAATGAGGCAAAGAAGAATGTTTTCCAAAAGAGAGTACTCACCAGAAATCATTCGTAACATTGACGCAGGAGAGACATCGCATTCACTAGGTCTTCAATACATTTTTGTCGACGAAAATCTATTTCACGCTTCCACGATCATCAGGAAGACCGGAAGAAATGGGAAACACATTTTCAAGAAGCAATCTCACTTTGCAAAGATGGAAAAAGTTAGAATCATTTTTTTTTGAGAGACACTTTGAAATTAGTGTTTTCTGACATTAAAACCTGTCATGGGGTATGATAGATTGATTTGTTGAAAATATAAACAGGATGTTCATAAAATCATATTTGGAATCATCTGCGACTGAAAGATAAACTTTAGTCACTATCTTCCATCGTCAAGATAACCTCTTGTGGGGTATTCATGTTGAAAAGGGAAACATTCTCAATTGAATATTGATAAAAAGTTTTTTTTTTTTTCAATTCTCAGAAAAATCTTTCTATCAATATTCAATTGAGATTGTTTCCCTTTTCAACATGAATACCCCACAAGAGGTTATCTTGACGATGGAAGATAGTGACTGAAGTTTATCTTTCAGTCGCAGATGATTCCATATCTGATTTTATGAACATCCTGTTTATATTTTCAACAAATCTGGCAAATTCTCTTGCGAATATTTTTAGAATTTCAGTACCCAGGGCCTTCATTACTGTGTGAATGTATAAAAATATATTTCAATCATTAATATAATTCGATTCTATTTCGAAAGCAGATCTTTCAATTGTTTCATGTTTCTTGGAAAAAAATCCGAACAGAGTTTTATCAACCTTAAAAATAGGTATTTCAAATTCCAAGTACCAGGAAGGCTTCATTTCTTCTTATGATTTTATTTGCCTCATTGTACGGAAGCTTTCCAATTGAAATTATGGTAATTCTTTGTTACACAAGCTTTTCCGAAACAATTCATTCAACGCCAAATTTTTACATCATTTAATATATAAAAGTGAGAGTTTCCAATTTCTATATGGTATATGAGAACTGTTTTTTTTTTCAGAATGTGGAGGATCGATATTTGCTACAACCCATGGTTCCATTCAGAGTCCTGGCTCTCCAGGAAAATATCCAGTGAATCGGTATGTGGTATTTATAACTTTTTTTCTTCAGAAATCCTGTTTTCTTCTTGAAAATATCGTTTGGGAAATCGAGGCCATAAATATAAATGGATAGATAGAAATCTATAGCGGTATATTTTGCGTTTTCTTCAACTCAACTGCCCCCACAATGATGAGGAGAATGCGAATGTCATTTGAAATCATCAACCTATTCTAAAACTTCACGCTTCTCTGATATTCGGTGATATATAAGAGTCCAGACAATTATCCTTTAGTGTTAAAATTTTACCTTTCAGTTTATGTAGAATTCAAAAATGCTGAATGAGCAAGTATAGTCACGTGGAGATTTCGAAAAAAAAATACAAAATTTACAAGTCGAAAATTTGCACAATCCTCATCGAGCCAAAAAAATTAATAAACATAAAAGTGGCCGCTCAAGTACAAAGATATATCTTCGCCGTGAGACATCAAAATAGACACTTTTTGAAAGCGAGCATCCTGAATATGAACCGATTAAGTGCGCCCCTAAGATTATCGAATAGCCCCTCGCATATCTTTCTCCATAACACGCTACCAACTCAATCATTTGAGGAAACCATCCCTATAACTAACAACCAAAAATCTTACACTACTGACAAGGGCAGGATCGTTCATTAGACGTACACCACGTGTGAATGTTAACTGAATACCCCACCGATCTTAGACCATTATGAGTGTTCTTGTTCAACGATAATTGAAGGTAGGTTCCAGGGATCTTGGTACTTGCCTGAAAACTGCCTGTACTGAAACTGTGCCGGCGAGACTCTTGTCGGCTTACAAAAGGCTGAATTGCAAACAAATACTATAACCAGAAAGTAGTTCCCCTTATCCCCTCTGGAGACTTGTCCCGCTTCGCAAAGGATCTTAAATTTCTGATGTGAAACTTTCCATCCACCCGTAGGCTCTTCCGTCTACGCGTCGGAAAAACAAGAAATTGAATAGTCCCCTGAATTTTACGGTACTGTCTCCTGTTATCTTGTATACCGGTCTAAAACTATTTCGTTTATCTATAGAACAAAATCATTCATCGTCTCCAGGCCGATTTCCCCCAACGTAAATTCCTGAATCCGCGAGATTAAACTTACCGTATGACTAAAAGCTCATATACGAAAGTCAACTAAAAGTTGTATAGTCGTCTTGGCCGTGAACTTCAATATCCAAACGTCAAATTTGTATCTGAACCAGGGTTCATAATACCAAATAAAATTAATAAAGCCAAAATGAAAGCAAGTCCGATATCAAAAAATGCCTAACCTAAACTTATAATCAAATATTGAAAATTTCGTCGTTGTTTTGTTACCTACAATTTCCCAGAACAACCTTTGTGAATGCATCACACCTTCAAGCTTTTTGAATATTACAGGGACTGTTACTGGATGCTGAGTACCTTTTTCAACAAAAGATTTTTGTTCCACTTTTTCTCTCTGGATATTGGCGAAAATCCTGATTGTCATCACGATTACCTTAAGGTGAGTTTGAGAATTGTGTTTGACGTCATATGTTTTCACGAATTCATTAAATATAATTACTGAAAATCTATAAAATAGTTGATGATTACTCAAACTTCCATCTCGATCTGGAAAGAACAACGGTTGGTTATTATTATTATTGATATCATCAATATTATTATCGTATCTTTATGACATAAAAACGACATTCAGTTCGAATATTAACTCTACCATTTTACACAGTGGAAATATAAAAATTGGCAGCTCGAAAGTGATCTCGTTGTGTGAACCATTTATTGGTCCCCGATTATTACTAGATGATGAATTATGAATTCTTTCGCTGCTCTCTAGTCGTAGGCTGTATAGTAATTATAACGATTGTAATTCCGGATCTGTTGTGATATTCGTCGAATTTTTAAAGAATGATTTTTGAATAGTTAATATGCGCTTTGCTACAATATTTGCGCTTTCTGTAAATATTGCTTGAGATACCAATTTCAGAAGAATGAAAGGAGAATGAGAGAGTTGATTCTCATAAGAAAGTACTAAAAAGCAATAACAACCAAAAATTGTGGTCTGCCTGAAACTGGGCAATTCAGAAGCGATATATTTTTTTTATCCATGCTAGGTTTCCTCAATAATTGTTTGGTGCAACGATAACGAAGGATATCTCACAATAGCCGCTTCACCGAAGTTTTTATCAAAACCATAGGTACAGGAAATAAAGTGAAAACCTGAGAAACAGACATACCTAATATGCTGTCGATAGGTCTGGAAAAAAAATTGTAAAATATGAAAAACTACCCATTATAATGTATATTAGCTCACTTGAGCATTTTCACTAATTCAAGAGTAACTAGTTTCTTTTGATGACGAAATTCTTCTTTTTAAGTTCCAATCTGGCACAAACGTTTTAGAGAAATTCTGCAACAGTTCTAAACCTGCACCTTTTTATTCTCCTGGGCCAGTGATACAAATTCACTTTCACTCGGATGCTGAAGCTACATACCAGGGATTTCAAATGACTTATTCAGTAGTTGAAGGTGAGTAAAATATAACTGAATTAATATTTCCTGCAAGTTTGAAACAACAACTTATACACGACTCAAATTGACAATGAAGAATATATTTTTTGAATTGTTGCTCCAATACTTGATCAAAATCCACACAAAAGGCACTCACTTCACTAAATAATTTCCACTGAACTGGGTTTGCAATACCACGACACGTGTTTCGCTATACAATAGTTTTTTCAAGTGGAGTTAATACTAACTCATCAATCACGATGTATCACGTTAAATGGTCAAGGCAGGTAGTAGCAGGTATATATGAATCTAATTGGGAATATTAACGATATCAAGGGTTATCCATTAGGTATTTATTGGGAATGAGGCGAAGTAGAACGGAGATTGTATACATGACATGTTTAATCTTCAGTTAAACAAATTTAATAAAGGAGAATAATTTAAGTTGATCTGGTCATTAAACAAATATTGACTTTTTGCATTTATTAATTTCTAAACTTTCTAGAAGGTCGAGTTTATAACCTTTCTTTTCTGTATGTAATATTTCGAATTCGTTAACAAACAATGGTTTTCAGTCAAGAGGTGAGTAGCAAAAGTTGAATTTGTTTTTCCATTGATGAAACATTTCTTATGTTCTGATAATTGTTTTTCAAATTCTCTACCTGTTAGGCCTATGTAAAAACTAGCACAAGAGCCACAAGTTAATTTATATAATCCGTATTTATCACATTTCTCAGTTTTATCTTTATTGTTCTCCATAAATTTACTTGAATTATTATAGTTGAAAAAAGTTACAATAGATAGATAGACTTGAATGTGCTCCTCATGCACGTAGCGTTTACTTTAGATAAAGACAATCAAATATTTTAATTTTTTCACTGAATAATCATGCAAGTATGGGGAACAAGTGTATAAGAAAATGAATGGTGATTCTCATTTGCAAAGTGCCAAAAATTGCATTTGACTAGCATAATCAATATAATTCAAGAGTGTAAACACTTTTTGTTGTCACCAGCAAAAAAAACCGTATCTCCAAGCCAAAAAAAGAAAGGAAACTGAAGCAAATCCATTTACAAATAAATAGACCAGGGCCGGAATTAGGACACATCTACAGAACATGTCTGGAATGGTTTGTGCTAGGTGTGATTCAGAAATAAACAAAAATGATAATGAAAAGATAACTATCTGTGATTGCTGTGCGGAAATGGTTCATGAAAAATGTGCTGACCTTGCTCCCTCTGAATTAAGAGCTATTATAATTCAAAAACGTAGTCTGCTTTACTTCTGTACCAGTTGTAAGGAAAATTTCAAAAAAGTGCCCGGAATCGTTGGAAAATTAAATGAGGTACTAGAAATCAACAAAAAGTTAATGAATGAAAATAAAAATTTACAGGAAATGCTATTGAAAGCTAAAGAAGAGAATATGGATGGTAACCTTAACACTGTTGTCCAAGAGATACAGGAAAGACAGAGTAGAGCATCAAACATTATAATATGTAACATTCAAGAGTCAAGTCAAAACAGTCTTCCAAATAGACTAAATGAAGATACTGAATGTGTAAGGAAAATACTCGGTGACCTTTCTGAAGAAGTAACGATCAAGAAAACATTATGAATTGGTAAATTAGTAAATGGTAGAAACAGACCAATTAAAGTTGTTCTTAAGAACAGCGAGGATGCCTTGAAAATTCTTAGAAACAAAAATATGATTAAGGCTACTGGAATCATAATTTTTGGGGATCAAACTAAATTACAAAGAGACTATTATCTTTCGGTCAAGGCTAAACTTGCTGAACTCACTTCCTAAGGAATAAATAACAAATGAATTCGTTATATAAATAATATACCAAAAATAAGTTCGATTTCGGAAAATGACTTTTTAAAAAACAATTTTATTTCAGAAGGAACTTTAAGTACATGAAATACAAGTTAACTGTTCAAAATCTAGTAGCAAAAAGCTCGAGAGAATGCCTTCCTCTTGGTTTTATTGAAGTCGGTGAGGTGTCTAATTCCTGCTGACTCCTGCTGGAATCGTGGGATCCTGTATAACGGCTCTTCCCATAACTCCTCCGCCCTTAGAGTGAAATCCTGGGGGTTGCAACAGGATTTGGAGATGTGCTTCTGGGGATCTCTTGAAGTTCTGTGCCGTTTTGTGGCTGTCTTCTTTTCTTGATCCTCTTTAGATAAAAGTGGGCTGGAACGTACACCATTACAATAAAAATGAAAATATAGATAATAATAGTCCAGACACTAATGTTGTTGAAGTGAACCGGGTCCTCTAAAAGTCCGTCAAGTTTTTTATGTTGCACTTCTAAAGAGGTTTTAATGTGTTTCACTTCATCTAGGTTGATTCCGTTCAATTGCAGAGGTTTGAAGTCGATTTGAGAATTTTTATTTTTGTATATGTCAATGTTCAGTTTTGGCAGTTCAATGTCTTTAAAGTCACTCCGCGTATTTTGGTAACTGCGTATTCGAAAGTCTTTCACCTGCACTACACATTGGGGTTGAAGTTCTAGCACGTAAGTTCCTTGCAGAGGTACATTGTTTTTATTGAGTCCGCACTTTTGTTTGGCTATTATCAGTTCTGGTGAAATGATGATCCATTTGCTTGTCGATCTTCTGTATTTTCAATTGGCTAATTTCGGTTGGAATAGGCTTGCAGTTGGAAACACTGTTGGAGAATCTCAATAATTGTACTTCGCAGGGGGCATCTTCCTTCAATTGGATCGGGGTAGTTTCATGGCAAAGAAATTCTTCGGGTTGGATTTCTTGGCATTCAGAGTGGAGTGGCATGTAATTTTGCTCATTGAGGATGAGGAATTCTGATTGTGGTAAAATAGTTCGGAATGTTTTTTCTCGCAGGATTGGTAAAGGATAAAGGTGGAAATAGTCGTAGCTTTCGTTTTCCACAATTGGTACTTCAATGACAAATATTGTTTGATTTCCTTTCGAAAAACTTTTGATTTCTGTAATTTTCTCGAAATTGAGTATGTTTTTCAATTTTGGTTCAAAAGGTAGTTTGTTTTCCGATAAGCGGTAACTTACTGATTTGACTTCTTTGAGTAGTTCATTTGGTTCAACTATAAAATTGTGATATGTTTCCATATTTTGGAGTTCTTTTGATTTCAGTATTTCTTCGAGCTGTATAATTCTAAGTTGGAGAGCTAATTGGTTGTGAGCAAGAGTTTGAGTGGTTTTATTGAAAATATCCATAGAATTCTGAAGAAGCGTTATTTGCTCATTTACTATATTTTTAATTTTGAATTGATTATTTGAGAGTCTGTTGATTGCTTCATTATACTTCTCAGCATCTTCCTCATCAAGATTTCCAGTGATTGTTTTAATGATAGATCCAAAACCATTTATGAGGCCACGTTTCGGTCGGGGCTGATTATTTGCAGGGTTCAGCTGATTTATTTGAAGTGATATTTTGTTTTCAAGATTCGTTGCTAAATGATATGAATTATAATATTCCATTTTGAGGAGGTGTTCAGTTTTGTTCTGAACATTGTTCTCCAGTAGAGTTATTAAATTATGAAATTTTATTCGGAGAGATTGAAATTCTTCGCCAATATTGGTAATATCGAATATTTGAACAAAAGACCAATAATCTATTTTATTTTGGGCATTGCCAAGTTTGAGAGTAAGTAAACCAGGGTTTTTGGAAAGGTCATGGAATTTAGGGTAGGTCAGTTGACTACTTGCATAGAAGAAGCACCTGTAACAAGAGGGGGTTTTCTCAACTCTTTGATGTGCCCTATTTCTTTTCTATTTTTTTTTTTTAGTTTACTAGTGATTTTGACACGATTCATGTCTAAAATTTTTGTGATTTCGTATAAGCTAAGAAATTTATTATTTTTCTTATTACAGTTTTGGGTATTTCTGTTTCGTGATCAATAACAATTTATTTTTTTTGGGATTCCGAAAGCTGAAAAATACTTAATGAGACTCTGACTTATATGAATGGCTGTTTTTCCTTGTATTTGGTAGGCTTGTCATAAAAGAAAAGATCTACGTGAATGATTTGAAACGCTTTTGAAGCGTACTTAGTACGCTGACAGATTTCCACAATTGATATACTCTGTGATGGATTTTTCATACCTATCCAATAATAGTTGCGTTCAAGTCTTTCTAAAGTTTCACTGATAACACGATGATTTGTCTTGCTTTCGTGATGGTTTTTCATAAGGAGAATTTGTTCGTCTTTATCGGTCATGGTATTTACTCGTTCTGTACATTTTATCAATTTTGGTCCGTTTTGCGGAAAATGTTGAATGTATGTTCTATTGAAGCTATTGTTAAGATGTTAAGATTGTTAAGATGTATTGTGAAAATACATACAATACGTTTTATCAGATGTGGTGTAGTCTCTCAGAAATTCAATTATGAGATTTTCGTTATTATTTTCTGGAATTTCGAGGGTGATTATTTTATGGTGTAAGAAGTTTTCACAGTTAATTTTCAATCTATGATGAGGTTGAGGAAAAACCAAAATTTGATTGACCTTATTATTGATGATTTCATCTAAAATTTTCATTTCGTTATTCGTCGTTTCGTTGATAGTGGAATGTTGGGTCGATGACCTAGTGTCATTATTTTCGATATTGTTCCGAGGTTCGATTTGTACATCTGAAATGATCTCAATAGTTTTTTCAGGTTTGTTTATGTTTTCTGACGTTGTTGGTCTGTCGCATGAAATAGTATTTTCTATGGGTTTATCAATTTCTCGTGATGTTGTGGGATGTTTGTCTTGAACTGGGTGTTCAGCAAGCTGTCGGAGGTTTTCTAGGGTTTCTAGGACGATATCTCCGGGGTTGTTAATGACTGATTCAGTTTCTAAGGCATTTATGGTAATTCGAGACAGGGCATCCACGTTTGTATTTGATGTTTCTTTCTTTCGATTCACGGGTAGTTTGACTACTTTTGATGTTCTTGGGGAAACCAACAAATTGTAGTTTGCAATTTCGAAACAATTGTTTGCTTTTTCTGCCTTCTCGCATTCGTAAATAATAGGAATTTCGACAAATGGAGTGATAACAGATTCGGTACCCATATTTAGCGAAGCATTGAGCTGATAAAGCAGATCAATACCAATCAGTCCATCGTATTTTTCACTGAACTTAAATAAATGAAATTTATGTACGCCACTAATTCTAAAAATTTTGAAAATTGGGATATTTATAACTTCATTGTGATAGCTCATGCCATGGGCAGTTTGTATATTGAAATCTTCATTGAGAATGAATTGGGTATAAAATTTCCTAGCTAAGTTTGGATTCATCAGACTTCTGGTACTCCCTGTATCAATTAAAAAATTTGCATTCAGTTCAGGAATAAAAATGTGTGGTAAATTTGCTTTTATATCCATAAGATTCAAGTTGATTATGTTGGGATCGTGTGAAGTCTCTGCCAAGTGAAAATTTGTATGAGCGGAATTTGATATCTGCGGATCGTATTAGTAGTATTGTTGCGAGTAACGGTAGGTCAGGATATTGTTCGAGTTCATTATTTACATTATAAGGCTGATAATTGTTTTCTTGGAAATAAGCTGTTTCTTCATTTGTTAGATATTCAGTGTTCATGGAATTTTCTGAATATTCGAAATTGTTTGGATCAAATTGATTTTCGGGTCGATTGACATCTTGTAAAAATAATTCGGTTGAAGTCCATGTCTTTCGAGGTTGCATTCGGGTGTTACCGGACGAAGTGTCCATGGGTTCAGGCTTATTTTGATTTATTGATTGTGGTTGGTTTTGGTATTGATTGGGTCTTGATAGAAAGTATGGATATTTTTGGGTCGAGAAATTATTTGGTCTGGATTGTGTCTGATGGGGGCATTGTTGGCCTTTGAAAGTTGTTTTGAAAATGTGACTTCTGAAAATTATTTTGAAAGGGTGGTCTCTGGGGATTATTTTGGAAGGATGGCCTTTGTAATTATTTATTCTGAAATGGTGGTCTCTGAAAATTTGATTGTTGGAAGTTGTTTTGAAACTTGGGCTGATTATTTTGATATGTGGAGGTGAATCTGGGTGTATTGAATGTTTGTGTCTGATTATTGGGTTTTGGATTGACTGGTGTCACTCTTTGCAATGGTTTGAATGAGTTTTGTGAATTCAAGGAATTTCCTCTATGTTGACATAAAGAAAATTTTCTTCCTCTATTACAAGAGACATGGCTTTTTCTAAACTATCGGGATTTCTTAGTCGCACATTGTTTTCAGAGCTAAATCACTGTAATTTTTGAGCCTAATGTTTACTTCAGCTGCGTTCAAACCTGATGAATTCAATTTTGATATAATAAGGCTTCTTGCGTCCTGGCAACGCATACCAAAATTATAAGGAGCTAGCTTCATTTTTGAATGGAAATAACGCAATCAAATCTTGTATCAAACAATCAATATTTCTCTGATCTCCGAAACTGAGTTCAATAGCATTTTTAATTTCTTCCCAAGTTTTTAATTCTATTCGTGAACCAATGAGGCTGAGAGCCCTACCAGTTAGCTTGCCAATGATAGCTCGCAAAATGTATGTATTGATTTGAGGATGAGCTTGATCATAAAAAGTTCTTATTAAATTTTCGCAACTGTCCAAAAAAATGCCTAATGTATTTGGGTTTCCTTCATAACTTGGAATCACGTCAACATACAATTTCAAAAGTTGATAATCTACTGGGCGTGCCATATTGATAGGTTCAACTGAATTTCCGGTAGTTAGCGAGTTTTGAAATAAATCGACTAAATTATTTATATCGGTTTCTGACATAGAAATTAATTCAAAACAAAATTTGTGGAATTCGTAAAAAATAAAATAAATGTGGAAATAGCAAATATACGACTACAAATAAAAATAGGAAAAATGCACTAAAGGAGAGCAAAAATAACTCACAGTAATATGATGATTTTCATTGCTTTTTCTTATCCTACTCCAATGGGATTTGGGCGAGTCCGTCCCTGGTCCTTGGAATTCTTAAAATTATGGTAGGTTTTGGCGATTTGGTCCTCTACCAGGTTTCTGGAACTTGGGCGATGTTGTCCTCGGTCGCAGAATACTTCTGAATTGTCTTCTCTGGTCACTTTCACGAAATGTCCGCTTTCATCCACAAACTGTAGAAACAGACCGGTTCAACGCGATTTTTGTCGTCAAAACCGTTAGACGAAATCCTACAACGACTGCGCCAAAAATAAGTTCGATTTCGGAAAATGACTTTTTAAAAAACAATTTTATTTCAGAAGGAACTTTAAGTACATGAAATACAAGTTAACTGTTCAAAATCTAGTAGCAAAAAGCTCGAGAGAATGCCTTCCTCTTGGTTTTATTGAAGTCGGTGAGGTGTCTAATTCCTGCTGACTCCTGCTGGAATCGTGGGATCCTGTATAACGGCTCTTCCCATAACTTACCTACAATAGTAGATGTATCTCCTAGAGAGAAAAAAAACTAATTACTGAATATCCTGATATATCCTTCAATAGTGACATCATATATGCCAATATCCAAAGTTTGATGGCCAACCACGACCAACTGATCTATGACATCATATGTTATCAACCGTCTATTCTTTTACTTAGCGAAACACGTACAACCTGTGACATGGAAGATTTTGAACTTGAGATTGATGGATACAAAATTGTGAGATGTGATTCATCTAACAGATATACTGGAGGTGTCGTGATATATTTAAGAAATGAGTATGTCTTCAAAATTTATAAAAACATTTGTATAGATAAAGTTTATTGGTGCTTAGTAATCAGACTTAAAATTCAGGGCGAAAATTTACTTTTAGGATGCCTATATCGTTCACCTAGTTCTAATTTCAGTAACTTTTTTGAACAATTTGAAACTTAGGCAGACAATTTTTTCAATGAGAAAAATCGATGTATTCTGGTGAGGGACTTCAATTTGAACTTCTTCAACATAGATGACGATAACGTTCAACAGTTTAAAATTTTTATAACCATCAATGGGGTTGATCAACTAGTTAATGAACCTACCCGAGTAACTAGCAGCTCTTTGATCGATTATGTTTTAAGTAACAGAGCTGACTGTTTTTATAAGGTACATAAAACACCAAAAATAACTGACCATAGCATTATTTCAGTCTCTATCAGAAATACATCCATATCTTATGATGATTCCATCAGAACATATAGAAATTTTAGTACAAGAAATCTAGATTTACTGAATAATCAATTGATACTTTGCAATTGGAATTTAAATTCAATAGATGTTGATGTGATTTACGACAACATTATGGAAAATATTGGGAGGCAAGTAAAGATCATCTCTCCATTAATCTCATATAAAATTAAGGGAAATCAATTGCCTTGGTATGACCATGAAGTTGTTGAACTAAGCAAATCGAGGGACAGGGATTATAAAGCATTTAGAAATGGTGATGATGTGAACCTTAAACAAATGAACTGGATCACATATAAAAGTTGTAGAAATGAAGTTGTTAATCTTCTCAAAATAAAAAAAAAATAGTATTATAAAACAAAAATTGACAATTGTTCACACAACCCAAAAAAAATGTGGGAAACACTAAAAACTCTAATAAAACCAAAGAATCCCGCTATCCCAAATCAAATAATTTTTGAAACAGGTCAAATAACAACAAAAGCTGTAACAGATCATGATAAAGCTGAAATCTTCAATTCATTTTTCATTGAAAGTATTGTATCAATTAGAGATGGAATTCCACCTTCTCTCCCGTGGTCTTATACCAATTTACCCAGAATTCAATGCAAATTCTCATCATTTAAATCACTGACTTTAAAAGAATTGAAAATCATAATAAGTAACTTAGACAATAAATGCAATTCGGATATTATCAACAACAAAATTTTAAAAAATGTGTTTGATGTTATTGGTCCTGTTATTTTGAACTTTGTTAATACCTCTCTGGAAACCGGAGTTTTCCCGCAACAACTCAAGAATAGCACAGTTGTCCCAGTACCCAAAATTGCAAATACTAGTGAAGCTAATAATTTTCGACCAATTAATACACTACCATGCTTGGAAAAAGTACTTGAACTAACCGCTTACAGCCAACTTTTAGACTATATTAATGAAAATAAACTCCTAATGGAATATCAATCTGGTTTCCGATCTAGTTATTCTTGTGAAACTGCCCTACAAGTAACATTGTCAAAATGGAAAATGGATATTGATTCAAACAAATATGTAGTAGCAGTATTTCTGGATTTCAAGAGAGCCTTTGAAACCATAGATATTTCTATTCTACTTTTGAAACTTCAATATTATGGATTAACCGATTGTACCTACAGCTGGTTCAAAAGCTATTTGGAAAATAGGTCGCAATGTACCAAAATAAATAATACATTTTCAACTAATAAAGTCATCAATACCGGTGTTCCGCAAGGGAGTGTACTGGGACCACTGTTGTTCATTTTATACTTGAATGATATCAATTATATTCAGGAATGTGAATTTATTAATCTTTTCGCAGATGACACCCTACTAACAGCAAGTGATGTTGATCTACCAAATGCTATTCAAAAAAATGAATCGAACACTTGGCAAAATCTCAGAATTTCTCACAATTAATAAACTGAAACTCAACATAAAGAAAACAAAATCAATGATTATAACCACTCAACATAAAAACAATTTGTTGGATAAAAACTTGATAAAAATTGAAATCTATGGTGAAACAATTGAATTGGTAGAAGAGTTTAAATATCTTGGATTTATGATAGACAACGCACTAAACCTAAAAAACACTTTCAATATATTAACAAAAAAATTGCAAAAAAAATAATTTTTTCACACGAATCAGCAGATATCTGTCATTTCAAACCTCCTTAACGGTTTACAATACGATAATCAAACCTCACTTTGATTACTGTGCATCCTTATTATTTCTTCTCAATTCAAACTGTATCTCATCATTGCAGAAACTGCAAAATAGAGGAATGAGAATATTGTTGAAATGTAACAGATACACTCCCATAATATGTATGCTGCAGGTTCTTGATTGGCTATCAGTTAAGGACAGAGTGTGTTATTATTCTATGATTTTTATTTTCAAAATAATATCAGGAAAACTACCAACTTACTTCAATCAATTCATCATTTATTAAAATGAAATTCATGATTACCCTACAAGAGGTAACATGAATTTTTATGTGACTAGAACAAATTACACGAGATCAATGAATTCACTATTCCACCGAGGTCTCATTGAATATAACAAGCTTCCCAAAGACATTATAAGTAGCAGTTCTATAATACATTTCAAAAAATTACTTATAGATTACCTGAAATCAAAATATATTTAAATCAGTTTTAGGTTTATTTACCATATTTACACCATTTCATTTGTTAATGACTATAAAATATGTAAAATAATATAAATTTTCATTTATTTTCTTTTTTTTTCAATATCATTTCATATTCTTGCTTAGCGAATATTTTACTACAATGTTATTATTGTTGAGATGTAACATTTATATTTATATTGTAACATTTATATTTTTATATTGTATATTAGGATACCTATATTAATAAACTTACTTACTTACTATGTTTTATATGCGGTATTGATGTTATTCTTACGCGAAAGGGTAGAAATATGTGTACATCCGATTGTAATATTAATTTTAAAAATCGGCTAATATATTGAAATCGGACTTTTCCAAGTGACAAATAAAGCGCAATGAAAAAAAATTAATCGCAAAAGGAATAAAGAAAAAATATATTGAAAATTACATAATTTTTACCCGTGCAGACAAATGAAAAACAGTTATTGCAATTGATAAAGAAGATTACATACAGAGAACTTCAAATTTCTTGAAATCAGATATATATGTAAAACACAATGATGAAAAAGATCAATTTCGACACACCATTATGAATCCACAAGCCTCTAAACTTTATTCACTAAGTAAACTCCACAAGCAAAACCACCCTATGCGTTCTGTAGTATATTTCATAACAGCATCTTCGGTGAAACTTTCCGGAAATATTTCTTTCCAAAATTAACCTAGAAAACTTGTTATGAACTAATTGATAAAATCAAGAATATACGACTTCCAGGTAACTCCAAACTTATCTCCTTTCATGTTCAAAATTTATTTCCGAGTATTCCACCAGAACAAACTATTCCTGGTGGAGAATCTTCTGGATAGGAATAATGTGAATCCGATTATCAAACAAGAGATATTAGACTTGCTCACAGTTTGTTCATCTCAAAATTATTTCGAATTCAACAATAGTTTTGATTCTTCGGATAAAGGACTAATAATGGGAAATCCCTCGAGTCCTTTATTTGCTGAAATATTTACTGACAACTGGGAGCAAACAATTCACAATAATCCTTCAATAGAAAAATTCTTATAGGTATTGGTAGAGGTATGTGGACCACATTTTAGTGTGCTTCGTGGAAACCGGAAGACAATAACACATATTTTTCGACTTTATCAATGCAATTCACCCTTCAATTAAATTCACAAAGGAAATGGAAACAGACAATTCTATAATTTTTTTAGACCTAACGATAACAAAAATTAGTAATTAACATAACTTTTCAATTTTCCTCAAACCCTCATAAACAGACATCACAATCACAGTACATCAACGCATCCATACCAACATGAATTAGGCGCATATAATTAAGTTCAGTTTATTCAGCAATAGAAATACAGTAGAAATAGAAATACAGTAGTTCAGTACAAAAATCAACTCTATTCTAATATAATATATCTATAAAATCTATTTAGACAATTTGACCTTAACTATTACTGGAATTTGGCGCACTATGGTATTCTAAGATACTGTGTGTGCGACTCTTCTGTTTGTAGAATTGTTTCTGAGGTACTGACTATGTCAATGTTTACATAGGCACAATATATTAAGTACATTAGTTGAGAAAGGAAAAGTAGTTTGATGTGTGTAATTTATTTTAAGTGAAGTGAACATTAGGTAGCTTATTTTATTTATTTATTTTTTCATTCAAGGTAAATAAGGGTGAAGTTTGTTTGTATAATCAATTTTATAATGTCTTTTTCTATTTTATTATATGGCATTACTCTAAAATTATGCGGTAGAGCGTTGTACACTTTGGGACCTGTACAATATATATGTTTCTGGCAAGCAACATGTTTGGGGTTTTTCAAAAGGACATTTAGTTGAGCTGCGTTTCGCGTGTTTAGGTTATGACAGAGATTATTTCTATAATAAGAAGTTTTCAACATAAATCTTGCAACTGCTTTAAGGTAAAGTTGGTTTGGAGTGAGTAATCCACTTTCTTCATATACTAATTGAGATGAGTAACGCTTTTTTTTTAAAAGAATTATTTTTATTATCCATTTTTGGGATACTTCAAGCTTTGACAAGTATATACTACAAGCATTTCCCCACACAACGATGCCATAATTTATGATAGACTCTACAAGAGAGAAATATATTGCTTTTATGGTTTTATGGGGCAAAAAGTTACGCAATTCATAGAATTTATAAATTAGTTTTCTTATTTTTTTTGTAACGTAGTTTATGTGCTCCTTCCAATTAAAAAGTTCATCTACAAAAATGCCCAAGTATTTAACACATGTCTCTCTATCAATTTTGTGTGTGCATGTACATTGTTGTTGTTCTAAGGTGCAATGTGATTCATGCAGTTTTATGTTTTTATAATAATATGATACATAGATTAATTATTAATATTCCGCTTTCAGAAGAAAATTTCAATAGAGAATTTAATATAATTAAACAAATTGCTATTAATAACGGTTATAGTCCAAACCTCATGGATAATATTCTTTCGAAAAAACTATATGAAAAAGCTATGATAGAAGTGTTTCCTCCCCAAAACGACAAAAAAAAATTAAAGTTATCACATATTTAGGCCATCATACCGATTTTTTAAAATCTTTTTCGTAAAAATAACATCAAAATCGCATAATAAACAGATAATGATTTAAGTAAATTTATTGAGTACAATAAAGATAAAACTGAGAAATCTGATAAATCTGTAGTACATAAATTAACTTGTGGCTCCTGTGAAAGTTTTAGCATAGGCCCAACAGGCAGAACATTCAAAAAACGATTATCAGAACATAGGCACTGTTTCGTCAAATTAAACTTTTGCTACTCACCTCTTGACTGAAAAACATTGTTTTGTTACCAAGTTCGAAATATTACATACGGAAAAGAAGGGTTATAAACTCGACCTTCAAGAAAGTTTAGAAATAATTAAATGCAAAAAGTCGCAATATTTGCTTAATGACCAGATCATCTTAAATAATTCTCCTTTGTTTAATTTGTTTTACTGAATATTAAACATGGCATGTATATAATCTCCGTTCCACTTAGTCTCATTCCTAATAAATACCTATGGATAATCCTTAATATCCTCAATATTCCTAATTAGATTCATATATACCTGCTACTACCTGCCTTGACTATTTAACGTGATACATCATGATTGTTGGGTTAGTATTATCTCCTCTTGAAAAAGCTAATCTATAGCGAAACTCGTGTCTTGGTTTTGTAAACCCAGTTTGAGTGAAAATCATTAAGGGTCTCTTGTTCACTTTAATGAAGAATATAGCCTATTATCAACGAATTTGCTTGAAAAACTACATAATACTGGCATAGGGAAAAACTTCACAATTGGTTTCAAAATAATCGCTTGATATATTATAATTAATGGAAACATTTTCTCAAAGAAATAAGTTGTGTACTTCCACAAGGACCCATTTTTGGACCAATTTATGTAAAAGGTTCATTCTCACTTGTTGCACTACGGATAAAAGTCCATTGAAGAAAAAATATATTTTTTCTAGGGAAGATTACGAAAGGAATGAGAAATAAATTGATTTATTATAGGTATACCAGGTTGTGGAGGTGTTTATAATGGAAACAGTGGTACAATCCAATCAATGAAGTCAGAGAGTTTCAAACTTCTCATTTGTGAATATAGAATCCAACAAAGTGGTGCTTATAAAATCAAAATCACCTTTGAGAAATTTGATTTAGGAGATGACGAATGCATCTTCGATAATGTCGAGGTATATTTTGGTGAACTAGTTAGTATCCTTTGTCATGACATGAATCTATTATTACAGATACACGATGGTCCAGATGATCAATCTCCATCGGTTGGAAAATATTGTGGTTCCAAAATTCCAGCTCCATTTGTATCCTCCGGTAACCAACTCACAATTGTTTATAGTACGTTGACAACCGTTGGCGGATGGAAAATTAAATACGAGAGAGGTAAATAGACTATCAATTAGCTAACTCATTATGTACATACAATTACACTCCCAAATGATTGAATTTATTGAACGGATATAATAAATTTGAAATGGGTTGTATACACTTTCCAATGTATTGATCTCAGAGCTGTGCCGAGCACTGACGAAAAGTGCTTCGAGCTTTGGAAAGTGCTCCCGAGGCTGGAGGGCTGGACACTTTTATTTCTGAAATTCTCGCAATTACTTAGCACTTTCAGAAAGTAATTGGACTCAGTGAACACTGAGCACTTTTCAAAAGGTTGAGACTGTTAGGCACTTAAGTTACTTTTTGATATAGGATTGCTGTAATGAACAATTTGGTTCAAATAAAAAAAGTTTTTGTATTTTTGATTAATCACGTCGAATTGAATCCAGAACAGCAATGAAAACAGAATGATTATGTAAAACTCAATGATTTGCCCCGTATGATATACAGATGTGGAAAGAATTTGTCGCAATATACGATTTCCAATGTATTTGGATGTTGAATGGTGTCTATAGTCGACCAGCACAAAATATAACAAATATGAGCGAGCAGAATCAATTAGTGAACTGAACCACTCTTGATTTGCTTGATTCGTTAGGCTCAGTCCAGTCAGTATGAAAATTTTAGTGTGGATGTGTGTCTGGCTTATAGGCCAGTAAAAATAGACCGTCAATTTACTATGATTACAAACATTTCTTTAGCACTGCCGTATGTTGGGGCATCCAGTAAATACTAAATATAAAATTTTGCACACTCATCAGGTGACCGTAAATTACTCAAATTTGCATAAAACGTTAATTAGCTATATCTCCTTGGACAAAATTGCAAAAATTGTGCAAATTGCAGATATATTCCCCAACTTTTCTTCTACATCCCTTGTAAAATTTGCACATGCAATTTTCAACCGGAAATACGAATAATCCTAAATAACGTTGCAATTAGCGCTAATTCTGCTTCTGCAAACATTGTGCAAATTTGTGGTAAAATCATGGTTCCGTCACCCCTAAAATGCTTGAAATTTGCAAACTTGTCATGTGTACGGAACATACAAAAATAATGGATAACGCTAAAAACAGTCTCAGGGGTAAAGTTTCAGGGGTCACGAAATTACAAACAATGTTTTCGTGATTTGCAAACTTTAGTGCCATAATTTCAAGTCGCCAATTGAGTTTGCACCTTTTTCAGTATCCCGGAAGATGGCGGAAATGAACATTATTGTTAGAAGCAATTTTCGCAAATAACACAAAATTCCAAACTTTGTGCATTTTTTCCTTAAAGTTCTTCTATGGCAAACAAGTCTACTTATAAATTTACAACCCTATAAAATGTCGGGAAAGCCAGGCAATAGAATTTTGTCAATTAAGTCGATTTTCACGGATGACACAAAATTCCAAACTTTGTGCAATTTTTTCTCTAAGTTCTGGAATGGCAAACAAGTATATCTATAAATTTGCCACCCTATACAACGTCGGGAAAATAGGGAAACACAATATTATCAATTGAGACAATTTTTGCGGCTGACACAAAATTCCAAACCTTGTGCAATTTGTTCTCAAAGTTCTGGAATGGCAAACAAGTCTACTTATTTTCGCGAAATGTTCATCTTTTCGCTCAATAATTGAACCCGATCTGGCTTCTATTATCAGAGGAGAATTATTCAAGGACCAAATTACCGAGGCCGGTAATTTTTTCGTCCTTTCGAGCGAATTGTCAAGTTATATGGTCATTTTCATGATACCCCATAGTGAAATTAGACACTGTATAGTTCCAACACATAGTTTTACTTGATGGTTTTCTATGTGAAAATACCACTTAATAAGACATAGTTGTCTACTACTATTGAGTATTTGTACGTAAAGTTAATCATTCAGTAGGTATTACGTAATGAAAGTTGCTAAAATCACGTAACATAGCCATCTGAATTATCATTTCACTGTATCGTTTGGTTAGAACGTCTGAATTACTATATGATTCACCATATGGTAAAGTAAAATTTGGATTTTTTTTTGACTGACACTCTTTTGGCATGTTTTGTACACTCTTGTTAAGTTTATATCCATGAAGACAAGTCTAAAACACTGAATTTTGATTGAAGTTACTCAAATTGAGTATTCAGCACTTACTTATAGTCTGAAACACTTCAGTCAAGTCCTTATAACATTTTTTGCAAATCTTGACCTTTTTTTTAATAAAACAATAGAGCCTACAGTAGAAGACTTTACTTCGAATTCATTTACATTTTACGAGATTTATTCCATAATTCTCTGAAAAACAGAGAATTAACAGTTATTCTAATTTTACTTTTATAATTTCTGATATCAGATAAATTCTTCTGGAGTATATAACACAATCGACATTCACGTGAAATTACAGGAAAAGGAAAAATTAATGTATGAAAATTAAGTGACTGCGTTACTGCAAAATCCTGATCTCAAACTTGAAATACTTAGGTGATCCGATAAGTTTATTCTATACTTACTGCTTTTTGTTATAGGTGCAAACTCAATTGGCGACTTAAAATTATGCCACCGAAGTTTGCAATTCACGAAAACATTGTTTGCAATTTCGTGACCCCTGAAACTTTGCCCCCGAGACTGTTTTCAGCGATAATCATGATTTTTGGATGTTCCGTACACATGACAAGTTTGCAAATTTAAAGCATTTTAGGGGTGACAAAACCATGATTTTACCACAAATTTGCAACGTTTGCAATTTTGTAAGCAGAATTAGCGCTAATTACAACGTAATCAAGGATTATTCGTATTTCCGGTTGAAAATTGCGTGTGCAAATTTAGAAGGGATGTAGAAAAGAAGTTAGGGAATATATCTGCAATTTGCACAATGTTTGCAATTTTGTCCAAGGAGATATTGCTAATTAACGTTTCATGCGAATTTGAGTAATTTTCGGTCACCGGATGAGTGTGCAAAATTTTATATTTAGTATTTACTGGATGCCCCAACATACGGCAGTGCTAAAGAAATATTTGTAATTATTGTGAATTGACGGTCTATTTTGACTGGCCTATTATCTACGACGCCGTTTCATTGCTTGCGATAAATTATTGGCTGCAATAAGTTCAACAAATAATTTCTCTTCTGAAAATAAGTGCTGTGGTTCTTTTTTGCCATAACGGCTTCGAAAGTAAAATACATTCTACAAATTAAAAAACATAATGTTGACTTCTGAAAAATAAACTAAAATCTAATTCAAAACAAAAAACTACGAATCTAATGTATTAAAGGTCCAAATAAACCACCTTGTTGTGCAGTTCTTAACACATCCATATTTCTCAAACCTTTTAATAATTCGACTAATGGCGGATTGTGATGAAATTGGCCTATTTTCAAATGCAATAATAAACACATTCAATGTATCTTGAATCGAGTGACCTCAAAAATACCACTTTACAATTTTTATCTTTTCTTCCTTCAGGAACGGTTAGATTTCCTAACTACAAAATGCTCAGAAATGATGGACTTGGACGTCCGGGTGGCGGCATTGCCATTTTGGTGAAGCGCTGTCATTCGCATGTTCAGCTTGGCATTTCCAATGATGATACCCATGGTATAGAAACTGTAGGTATTGTTTTCAACACGAGGGGTGGTCCTATGCGTTTGATCAGTGCGTATAACCCTCCGAACAATCGAATACTTCCTGAAGCGCTCGATACACTCTTGATGGAAACAGATCAACCTGTTTTGGTCATGGGTGATCTGAACGCTAAGCACACACAATGGAGTCGTGTCACCAATCAGAATGGTAGGCGACTGTGGCAACATTTTGACAGGAATGAATACCAGGTGTTGGCTCCGGATGAGCCAACGCATTTCGGTCATCTCAGGCCCGATGTGCTTGACATTGCTTTGGCCAGGAACATCACCTGGAATTGGGACATTCGTACTCTCTCCGAGTTGGGCTCTGATCACAACCCGGTGATTCTAACTCTAGGGGGTGATCCACCGCCCCAGACAGATCGTATGTGCACCAAGGTGGACTGGAAGAGGTTCCGTTCGCTTCTAGAGACAGGTTACTTTGCTCCTGAGAGAAAAGATTCTCCACTTGAGTTGGACAAGGCCGTAGCGCGTTACGAGCTCACCATCAAAAATGCTCTCAGGGATTCCTCCCGAAGGGAACCGGCTCCTAGATATCAGGATGAATTTCCCCGAAGAATTAAAAATCTTATTCGAGATCGAAATCGGACCAGAAGGGCCTATCAAAGGAGTCTGTTTCCTGGGGACAGAATCCGTCTAAATGAGTTGAATAGGGAGGTTAGAAATAACGTAACCGAGTTTAGAAACGAAAGATTTGGCAACACATCAGAAAATTTAGAAAATGACAGACAGCTTTGGAAATTAAATCGAAATTTAAAGTAAAAAAAGACTGAATTCCCCCCTATTCATGGAGAGCTCGGTATGTGCTACAACGAGTCCAAAGCTCAAGCTTTTGCTGACTCGATGGAAAGACAATTTAAACTTAATGAGCATCCAGACGATGATCTGGTTGGTGTTCTTTTGCTAGAAAATCGGGTTCACCGCACTCTGAGAGAACCTGATCGTGATGTCATTCGTACAGCTTCGTTGGATGAACTTAAGGCGCATATCAAAGAAATAAATCCCAAAAAAGCGCCTGGTTGTGACGGAATTTCTAATTGTATGATTAGGAATTTTCCGGATAACCAGGTGCAGTCATTATTGAATATCATCAACAATTCACTGCGCCTCAAAAGATTTCCTCGAAGGTGGAAGCATGCCATCGTGGTCATGATCCCGAAAGAAGGTCAGAACCCGACCTTCCCGCAAAATGATCGACCAATCAGTTTGTTATGCTGTTCAGCTAAGTTGGCTGAAAAATCGTTCTCGAAAGGCTTGACGATGAAGTGGAGGACAGAAATGTCCTACCGAATGAGCAGTTCGGCTTTCGTCGCGCTCACTCCACCGAGCTACAGGTATTGAGGCTGGTGGAAAATACAATCTCTTCGCTAAACACCAACAATAGTGCTCTTTTTGTCCTTCTAGACATAAGTGAAGCATTTGACAGAGTATGGCACGAAGGCCTGCTCTGCGACTTAATCGATTTCCACTTACCTTTGAGCCTGGTGAAGTGGATAAAGTCGTTCCTCATGGGTAGGACATTTCAGACCAAGGTTGACAATTTCCTCTCGGACCCGAGAGAAATTGAGGCGGGCGTTCCTCAGGGGGCAGAACTGTCTCCTGTATTATACGCACTCTTCACCTCCGATATACCACGAACCGAACACGTGAAAATCTCCCTGTTCGCCGATGATACGGCCTTAATTTCCTCGTCAGCCAACCACCTGATGGGTGTTGTTTATTTGCAGAATGCATTAAACGACCTCCAGCAGTGGTACTTGGAGTGGAAAATAAAGTTAAATCCCGATAAAACACAAGCGATCTCGATAGGTCGCAAGAGAAACAACCCGGAAAGGGAAGTGACTATCTCTGGAAGGGAGATAGAATGGTCGGAAAAAGTCAAGTACTTAGGGGTTACTGTGGATCGTCGGCTCACCTGGAAGCCGCATGTGAATATAATCAAAAACAAAAGTGCTAAGAAAATCGGCGCACTTTACCCTCTGATGAATAGAAGAAGTAAACTTACTTTAAAAAATAAAGTCAAGATCTATAAAATGATGTTCAGGCCTGTCATTTTGTATGTCTCAGCCGCCTGGGGCCAAACCTGCAGGACTAGCATTCGCGTCCTGGAACGGGCGCAAATGAAAGTCCTGAGGATGATAACGAATGCTCCGTGGTATGCGCGGAACGATCGGATACTTGAACCTGCCTTCCATCAGGAGTATAATCAGAGACCGCAATCGGAAAGTATTCGATTGCTCAATAACCCACGAGAACCCCCTCGTGAGGGAAGCTACTAATTACAACATAGACGACACCTCGCGCTTTAAGCGTCCCAGGCACTCCCTGGAGTGATGGGCTATCTATCAACCTATCCCGGTTAGTGAAAGCTGCATCCTCTATAGAAAATTAATTTCTAAAAATTTAGATTCAAAATTCTTTCTCGGCCATTTTTGAGAACCGCCATCATGGGAAGGGCTGGAGACCGGTCTCCAGTCCTTATCCAGTCAAAATTCCGAATCCGTGAATGGCTGTTGCCCACTTGTTTGAAGCTCAAAGAGTAAGAGCCTTAGGGTTACACTCGTGTTTAGTAATAGTGATAGAAGATCCTGAACTTCATGAACGTGAACAGTTTAGAATTCGCAAGAACTTCTTTTATTTTCAATCGTTATGGACTTACTACTAATGCGAATGAGTACTTTCAGTAGACTGCGAGAGTTCCAAGACTGCCTGGTACGTGCTCCAGACAAAGAGTGCAAAAAGGGGAACAGTGGTCCAGTTGACTAATCGATTCTCCATTGCGCCTATATGTTATATTTTTTGCTGGTCGACTATAGACAACACCCAATATCCAAACACATTGGAAATCGTATATTGCCACAAATTTATTCCACATCTGTATTATACGGGGCGTGTGGTATTAGATGAACTGGTGTGGTGGAATAAATACGACTCGCAGGCTAGTGCACTTTATACATATAAAATCGAATATTTTGAAGCTATCTCCTCGAATTACCGAATTCTGACAAGTCTGATTTCCGACCCCAAAAACACTTACATACCAATTTTCATTGAAATCGGATAATGAATAAAAATTCTCGTCCGCCATATTGGATCCTCCATCTTGAATTTTGACAATAAAATCATAATTTGCGACTCAAAAACCTCCAGATAGCAGTTTTGAATAGATTCGGACCATCAATGATAGAACACACGTCAGCCACATTGAAGCCGCCTTCTTGAAATCCTGAATTTTTTCAACAAAATAATGATGTCTAATACCAAAAACATCTACACCAATTATAAATAGAATCGAACCCTAAGCACACAGCATATTAAATGAAAACTTCTTAAAATATTTCGAAAAAAATTTCAATGTTCAAAAAAAATCGCATGTACCCTTCAGAGTGCACATAGAGCTCCGTCAAAATTATAGTAAAACATAATTTCAAATTACTGTCACTCTGACGACTGGTCTGGTCAGAAGGCCCTCCCAATCACAGAGAGCCACTGAGTGCCACTGAGTATAGTTTAACCACTTTCAATTGCAGAAGCTGTTTCTATAGGGGGCAAATCAAAAACTCACTTCGCTAACACAAGCGTATATGCGAAGAAACGGAACGAAAAATAATGTGTACTACTCGTAAACATTCTCCGTCGGCGAACGGTAGATCAAAAGAGCCGATAGTCAACGTGGGTTTGAGTGACCGCAAGCCAATGATAATGCTTGAAGTTGTGTCTATACGTTGTGACTAATAAATCACCAGTTTCAGGAGGTCTGAGTAAATGAAAGCCAGTAGCGTCTCTGGTATGGAATCGAAATAGGTTTTAAAATATTCTATAGACATGTTGTATTTTGATGGAAAATATGCCTTTTTTCGACCATGGGAAAACGAAGTCATGATGATCCGATTGCCTATTAATACATACTTCCTCGTTTATGGAATATTTTTTTGTTAACGTATTTTTGAAATAATTGAATATCTCAATAAAATCAGTTATCTCCGCCTCTGCTGCGCAAAGGATACCGCTTCAAGACTGCGAAACTTTTTTTTTATGCTTCTGCAATTGTAAATGGTTTGACTATACAGACTTGGATACAATCGGTGAAAACATTTTCGGCCGACTGTATCTTTTTTGTTTCTCTTGAGTTGGCCGACTTGGCGCAGAAGAAATAACGTCGAAGGAATCGCCGAGTCGCTTGTTTTCGATTTTGAATTGAAAACATCGACAGGTCAACTTTTTAAGGGGATCGAGGATATTTTACTTGATGTTAGTTTTGAGTTGTCCCCAATTATTTTAAAATCAACAAAATACGTTGGGAATGTGGACAACTGAAAATACGTTGAATCTTATAGGAAGTGTAAGACAAGTTCCTGCTCTATGGAACGTCTCTTGTAAAGAGTAGAGGGATCGTAACAAGAAAATAAAAGAAATAGCACGTTTATTCAAAGAATTTTCTATGACTACAGATAAAATAATGTTTTTGCCACCATCGTCGTTTTTTTGTATTTAAAGTTTTTATAATTAAATATGCAGCACAAACACCAGCAGCTACCAGAATGTTCTGACTTTTCTGAGATTGTTCCGCAGTTTCATCACCATCGCACAATGATATATCAAAGGCTCAGGAAGTCCGATATCTAACTATTGCAGGTTTTCCTATGACAATTCAACTCATGTATAAAAGATCGCATATGCCACAGTGCAATTGTCAGTTTGACAGCGGCAAAAGTTAGCTGCAACTTTTACAGCGACAAATGCACTAGTGGTTTTTTCACTTATTCATTTGTTTATCAATTATCGCGGTGTTGGTTGCCAAAATAAATAAAGTTTGCATTGATATGTTTCTAAATTCTTTATTCATTAAATTGTCCTGCCGAATTACACTCGATGTTTGTATTGATATCGGGTAAATTTGTGTTGTTCAAATTCTAAACTGTTTCCTTTAGCAATTTGGCTCGAAAAACTGTCAACCAAAAAACGCTCCACCTTCGGGGTCGTGTTTTTAATAATTGACAGTTTTTCTCGTCTAATTGCTAGGCAACAGTTTCTCATTGAACAACCCAAATTTACCCGATAAAATACAAATCTCTCGTACAATTATGAGTGAAAATAGATGTGTGCTGATTATTATATGTCTATTTGTGAACCTACTTACCAGTGAAATAATGTT
Source organism: Gonioctena quinquepunctata (assembly GCA_018342105.1). Taxonomy (NCBI): domain Eukaryota; kingdom Metazoa; phylum Arthropoda; class Insecta; order Coleoptera; family Chrysomelidae; genus Gonioctena; species Gonioctena quinquepunctata. Next base: position 352,792 of record JAFIRS010000246.1, read on the forward strand.
TGCTACAAACTCGAACCTATTTGAATTTTTAATAATAATAATAATAATAACATAGTTTTTATTTCATCGAATATTTCATATTTTTATACATAGTCAAAATACAAAAACCAAAAATGAAATAGGCGTCAAAAAAACAAGATCACATTTAACCATGTGAGTAGGATTAGAGCTATGTGAATGTATGTAGGAAATATTCGTCAAGAGAGTAAGGTTCAAGGTCGATAAGTAATTTCTTTACTCCCTTTTTGAATTTACTGATGCTATTCAGACTTTTTATATTGTTTGGTAGTTTATTAAAGAATTTTTTAGAGGCATATGATGGATGCTTTTCTGATAGTACTAATCTGTGTAACGGAAAATTCACATTTATCTTTCGTGTTGGATATTTATGACTGTGCCTATGTTCAGTAACATTTGTGTTCTTGAACAAATACAGAACACATTCATATATATACAAAGCATAAATTGTCATTGTGTTACTTCTTTTGAAAACACCTCTGCATGTTTCCCGAAATTTTTAAAATATGGATATTTATCCCCAGAATATTATTCCAAATTTAGCACAGGATTCAAAATTTGCACGGTATATAATTTTTAATGATTTTTCGTTAAGGTATTTGCTTATGACTCTAATGCTATAGCATATCTGGTTCAGTTTTGCTCCTAAGCTTAAAATATGGACGTTCCAAAGTAAATGTTCCTCTATGAAGACTCCCAGAAATTTGGTATTATTCTGAATTTTGATTTTATTGCTGAGTAAGTTTATATTTTCTGGAGTTTCAATTCTCTGTTGTTTGGTTCTAAATAATATAGCGTTGGTTTTCTCGACATTTAGTATCAATTTATTTTTTGTAAACCATTCATAAATGTTTCTCGTGATGTCCTGAGTTTTTCGTATTAGGTCTGGATAGTCCGGACTTGAAACTATCAAATTAGTGTCATCTACATAATTAGTTAGGTGTGCATGAGTGTCATTTGAGATATCCAAAAGGTCTAGGAAAATACCCAGCACAATTTCATTATTTTCGAATGATTCAAGGATTTTTTCAGTGAACTGTGTGATTGCTGTTTCTACGGATCTGCCTTTTATATATCCATGTTGACGTGTATTGAAAAACTTATGACGGTTCATATGATCCATTAGACTATCACACATAGCCATTTCGAAGAGCTTAGAGAATGATGGTAGGACACTAATTGGACGATAATTTTCGAATTGTTCACAATCCCCTTTTTTATGGATCGGGGTTATTAATGCAATTTTAAGTTGTTCTGGGAATACTCCATATTGGAGTGAGTTGTTCATTATATAACATAGTAAGCTTGCTATTGATCCTACACATAATTTTACCATACTAGTAGGGATGTCATCATCACCACATGTGTGCTTATTTTTTAGTCTATTTCCTAAATCCTTAATTTCATTTATTGATACTGGTTTGATGAACATCGATTGTGAGCTACTTGGGCTATTACAACTGAATTGTTTAGCTTCTAATTTTCTAACAAACTGGGCATTATATTTAGAAGGAAGTCATTATACCTATTTGCAACATTGCTTGGTTCACCATTGAAAGCCGAATCTGTGAGATTTTGCTTTCCTACAATTTCATTGTGAATACTCCACATAGTTTTAAGTTCTGGGCGGTTTTTTTTTTCTTTTCCGAATTAACAATTCATTGTATTTTTTTCATACATTATATACATATTTAAGTTCTGGGCGTTGTTTGATATAACTAACCAGACATTTAATTTATTTCTACACTCTTCTATTTCAGGATCTTTCCGCAGAGGTTGATTCTTTACTTCGATTCGTTTTATAGGGAAACAATCGTTGAAAATGTTTTTGAAGTGACTCATGAATTTCTCCCATTGTTCATTCACTTCGTTTTCCTTCAAGTTATATATGTCTGACCAATTCTGATCAGCCAGTTTTTTAATGAAAGTGTTTTTGTTCTTTGCCGAGAATGTTCTGATATATTTAAAAATTCTACTTTTTGTTTTATTTGTGAAACAGCAAATTTTTTGTGCAGTGTGATCTGAAATAGAAGAGTTCAGAATGTCTGTTGTATAACTGTCTTTCAGGTTTGTGAAAATATTGTCAATACATTTTTTCGAAGTTGGAGTTATTCTTGTGTATTCCTTGATGGTGAACACAAAAGAATAAGAGTTCAATAAAAGATTCATTTTAGTTATGTTTTCAACAGTATCCCTCAGTTCAATATTGAAATCACCAGCAATCAATATTACCTTATTCTCATCAGTTATTATCTCAAGCAATTTTTCGAGTTTTCCGTAGGAAGGTCCTAGGTTTTCAGTATATGGGGGATGGTAGACACTTATAATTAATAAATTAGTGTTATTTACCCTGCTTTCAATTGCGGCACACTCAAATACCTCACATTTTGATATTTTATTAATTTTTCCTACTGTTTTATAACTGATTCCATTTCGAATGTAGACAGCTGCTCCTCCATGTTTACCTTTTGGTCGACAGTAGTAGGAGGTCAATCTGAAGTTTTTAATACCATGTGTTTTTAACTCACTTTCAGTTTTCCAATGCTCCGTTGCTGCGAGAAAGAGACAGTCGGGATGTTGGTTTAGTAGTGCGTTTACTGGATCTATGCTGTTTCCTATTGATTGTAGATTTTGATGAATTAGGCTCACCGAGTGTTTGCTAATTGCTGTGTGTTTTAGTGTTTGAGTTGAGTCATGGTTCTTCTCATAGGTTTTCCTATTAATAAAAAATCCTCATTTCTTTGATAATTATGGTACTTTCTAAAATCGAAACGTCCGAACTCCACACTTCTAGGCCATGTGGATTTTTTGTAAACTTCATCTTTAAATCGTTCGTCGATTCCGAACATGAAGCATTTATTTTGTGATTCATCTGTGGGCAATTCTTTTACTGTAATTTCAGCATTTTTCAGGGTATCTTTGACATAATCCTTAATTTTTTCGGTAGTATATAAGTATAGCCAAATTTTCCGTTCAGCTCCAAAAGCTTCATTGGTATTGTTTTCTCCAAAGTTTTTTGTGGGTCCCGTTTTCATTTTGTTCTTTCCATATCTGACAGTTGTAAATCCATGTTTATCATCTAGATCATTATTTATCTCTATGATTTCCCTCATTTTGTTTTCCTGGTGGTCTATAAGTTTTTTGTGTTCTTCTGTTGTTTTGTTTGGCTGGCCCTTTTTATTTACGGCATTTCCTAGCAAAAAGTTGGGTGTTTGTGTTTTTGTGGTGGTGTCTCTGGTATTTGAAGTTGCTGTTTTTTTGTTGAGTTCTAGCCGAGATAAATTAATTTTTTCTTGAAGTAACTGATTGTTACTTTTCAATAGTTTATTGTTTTCCAGTAGTAAATTGTATTTGTCATCTTTTTCCTTCATGATTTGCATGAGCATATTATTTTCATGTCTCAGTTTATGGATTTCACTCCATTCACTTTGGTTCAATTCACAGCACTGAATTCGCGATTCACAGATTTTTTTGCACTTTAACTTGTTTTTGATTGCACAGGATAAGTGGTATACATTTCCACAAACTATGCATATAATGGTTTTGTTTGCTTTAGTTTGGCAAGATTTGAATGTTTTTCCCCAAAGTTTTCTTCAGCAATAGTGAGGAGCACATTAGTCTGGCTCTCACTCTCCGCCATCTTGAAAACTTTTCACACTTGTGATACCACTTTCTGTCATCGTTTTATAAATAATGAAGGTTCGGTTCATATATTCATTAATATTGAAAAAACCTGAGAGTTTCGGGTTGTTTTCGACTACCTCAGTTACAGGTACTCCATACATATAGATTTTCGACATCAAAATTCGTGAAAACCAAATTGAATGCAAACCAAAACTCAAGAGGGTCAATCAGCTTTCGAGTATCTTGACAGCAACTCGAAGTACTCTATTATTGTTCCCATATTTCATTCTCAGCACGTCTAGTGATATATACCAGGACCCTAATAAAATTTGTTATTTTTCGAATAAATGAGAAAAACCACACTTACACTTGATATTATTTCTATAACTTTCAAATCAATGGAGATTATGGTAAATCAAAATTTGAGGATCTAAGTTGAGATAAGATGCAGTTTTCTAACTTTCATTCTTAGATGGATTAAACATCCCTTCAAAATCAATCGATTCAGTTTTTCATTTTCAATATTTTCAAGTAATCTATCGAGAGTGGAAGCTGTAATGATAACATCCGACAGATTCGGTCATCAGAATTGTTTGAAAGCAACGAAAGTACTTGCTGTCCAGATTCTCATACAGAGGTGCAACAACTGAAAGACTCACAAGATGATGCGTCTCCATCGAAATAGGTATCTGAAATAGTCCGTTAGACATTTATTCTTTCTACGAGGAAATGAATTCAGATTTCCTGATCTCAAAATTCGCAACCATAGAGAAACAGAACAGCCATCAACGCAGCTGATGAACGGGATCTCGTTTTCGAGACCAGATACGATGACCAAAACAATGTCATTGAGTTGAAACCCACCCTGAATAGCTGTAGAAAACCCAAATCAGTTCGTACATGGTGTCTTCTACAAAAATATTGGAAACAAAGACTCAACCCAGAGGCTTATCTCTGCTTTCCCCAGTTCAGATGGGCGGAATTCGGAATCTGATGGATTGTTTTCCAAGATGGTGTCTTCCACACCCTAGTCCATTCAAGAATCATAATGGAGAGATTACATCAGAGTACACTAGATGCGTGCCAAGAGGACCCTGAAACTATTAAGCCTCTGTAGTCTCCGAATATATTCCTAATGTAATGATTGGCACTCGTATGGTATTGTTACGGAACTGGGGTCCAGTCATCATTAAAATACTTGACTATTTAATGTCCGTTCATTCACACTTAACAATTGCATAAGAAAATACTAAGTTGCGTATTATACTCCAACTGAGCAAACAACGAACTCATCAAATAATTATGTCTGTAGCCCGCGTGCGATGCGCTTATATAGTTGTCTCTACACACATTCCAGAACAGTCAGAGATCAATATACATTATAATGATTTCCCGATGTTAGTCAGGGAATTTCATGCATTATTTACAGATATGTTTTCTTTATATTCGTTATGTCTAAGAAACTTTCATTAATATTGCTGTATTATTGTACCATCTGCGAGTTGGGGGAAGAATACCTGGAGATTCAGATATTCATTATATATCATCAAAGCATAAGTTTACGGAAATTCTAATCGATAAATTCCATCACAAGCAGGTCACGTTGGTTTGAAACAGTATTGAACAATATTCACACGAAATTCTGGATTTTGTAGTTACGTTCATCTGAAAAGAAATGTTTCCGTCAGTGTCAATTATGTAGTTCAGAAACCGTAAACCGATTTGTTCAGAAATGGGACAATTACGAAAATAGAGAGAAAAGAATTTCATTCATCCCTTCACATATGTAGGCATATATCTCTCAGGACCAATGACAGTATCTATTGGCAGAAGAGTGGAAACACGTAAATGTAAATAATAATTATCCTAATATAAAAAAATCAATGTTTCTCAAACCCGTACAAAAAAATGAAATGATAGAACATATTAAATCATTGAAAAATAGTAGTTCCCCTGGCTATGATGGAGTTAATACCAAACTCATAAAAAGCTGCCATGAATATATTCTAGAACCTTTAATCCATATAATCAATTCAATGTTTTTATGTGGTGATGTCCCAGCTGATTTCAAAAAATCTATTGTTGTTACCTATCTTTAAGTCAGGTAATAAAAATAACATTGTCAACTACCGACCAATTAGCCTAATAAGTATGTTTTCCAAAATTTTTGAGAAATGTCTTAAAAGCAGGTTATATGAGTATCTCACTAGCAATAAAATTCTTAGCGACAAACAATATGGTTTTCAGCAAGGAATCAGTACCTCTGAGGCCATGTTTGATTTAATTGATAACATAAAAAAAAACCTAGACAATAAAAAGAAATGCATAGGGGTATTCCTTGACCTTGCGAAGGCCTTCGACACAGTACCCCACAAGAGACTACTTGATGTGCTTTGTCACTATGGTATTCGTGGTGTTGTGTTGAAGATCTTCCAAAGTTACTTATCAGATAGGCAGCAACAGGTAAAAATAAGAGATGAAATAAGTGATAACGAAACTATCCAAATTGGCGTTCCCCAAGGAACCGTTCTAGGGCCAATTTTATTTATCACTTATCTCAACTCACTATTAGATTCTCATATTGATGGCACTATAATATCCTATGCCGACGATACAATTCTCATATTTCATGATACAAATTGGAACCAACTAAAAAATAAAACAGAAAATGGCATCCTCAATGTAAAAAATTGGCTAGATCATAACAAATTATCACTAAATGTCAAAAAAACTACATATATTGCATTTTCACTAACGAATTCCAATAGGCCCAACTACAGTACCCTTCAAATTCCCAGTACCAACTTTGAAGTAAAAGAATCGGAAGCCACTAAATATCTTGGAATAACTATAGATAAAAATCTCAAATGGAATCAACATATTACCCATCTAACTAACAGATTACGAAGACTTATATATAAATTCTACGAACTCAGAAAAATTTTAAATAAAAAGCTTCTTTTGATGGTTTATAAAGCACTAGTAGAATCAATCATAAAATATGGTATTTTGGTCTGGGGAGGGCTTTATAGCAATGCATTGAGTCCTCTCAATGTTATACAAAATTATCTATTAAAAATAATCTTTCACAAAGGCAAATTATACCCAACTGAAAATTTATATAAAAACTCCGATACTCCTAATGTCAGGATGATTTATTTTCATAGTAATTGTACCTTTTATATAAACACCAGGAAATGAAAACTTTTGTCTCTCACATGTACAATACCAGACAAGTTACAAGTAAACAATTATCAGTGCCATTCTATCGCAAAGACTCTAATCAGAGATTTACAAGATGTCTTGCTCCAAAAATATTCAATATTTTGCCACCAGAAATAAGAAACATAGGTAACTATAAACTGTTTTCGGAAAATGTAAGATCCATATCATAAAAAACTACTCACAATACTCAAGCATTATTTAAGGATAACCTTCTACTTTAATTGATCTCTGCTACTACTTTATATATTACATATTGTTTCACCAGCCCCACAGCACTATTCTATTGTAATAACACAGGTATTTTGATTTTAGGTATTTTGACTTTTAGATTAGATAGTAATAATACACTAAACTGCAATATCAACTATTTCAATAATTATTATTTTTAGTATGCACATACAGGTCCTACTAAGACCTAGGTGCTTATATGTATATAAAACTATGATATATTTACTACTTATTTGTATTACCAATGTATCTTTATTTTGTAAATCACTCAATAAATCATAATAATAAAGTATAATAAAGTACGTTATAGTGTTTCATTCGCTTGCTCAACCATAAGGGCCATTCATATAGAATTGGTAGCCAGTTTGGACACCAGCTCAACAATTGCTGCTATGAGAGAAATTGTTCAGCCTAAAGTTATTACGGATCTCTGTTGATCCTAGTGAACCTGAGGCAATCATTCCAAATCATTTTCTGTTACTTCGTCCTGCAGCAGTACAATCGTACGAAAGTGATGAAAAAATTGATATGAAGCAGTGGCTCACACTTCAGCAAATTCTTACTGGCGAAGGTGGGTTCAGAAATACAGACCTACTCTGATTCAGCAAACAAAATGGCAGGCTCATCAAAGTCGATAATATTGTGGTTATCGTTGATGAGAAAATGCCAAGAAATGAATGGCAATTAGGTCGAGTGGAGTGAATTTTTCGTTGAAAAGACAATGTGCTTAAAGCAGTCCAAATAATAATAAGAGAGTTATGTGTTCTATACACCCCTAGAAATTAGCTTCACGGGGCGGAGGATGTGGAACCCAAATATTATTTCTGTGTTGACTTTTGTTTCACTATGTATATTTTGCGATGTGAGAAAGTGATTGAATGATATATTGTCAGTTCTGAAGAATAAAGTTTAAAAATAATACTATTTCCTCGAATTCACTGCCTAATAATCGAAGAAAGACTAACATGGAACAGTCACATCAATATCATCTTTTCCAAGGCTACAGCGGCAACTTGGACGTGCCACAGAGTATTTGGCAAGACATGGAATTTGGGGCCAAAAATAATATAATGGTCATACCAAATAATCATCAAACTCATGGTCACCTATGCATCATTAGTTTGGTGACCAAATAAAGCTGCAGCAGTTAGCTTGTCTGGAAATCACAGGGAAAATGTTCACGTTCCCCACTGCAGCATTAGAGGTAATGCTGAACCTTCCGCCACTGGACTGAACTGGACACCCGACGATACTGGAAAATATTCCCCTAGAATCCTGGTACAAACCATCAGATATTTTGCCAGGTAGGCTTGATTTCGAAGTCCAATTTGCAATGGTTCTCAACTAGAAAGCGATGAATCAGTTTGGTATACTGATGGATCCAAGATGAACGAAAGAGTTGGAGTGGAAGTAACGGATCCTAGTTCAAGGCTCTCAAAACCCCATTGGTAACGCCTCAACTATTTTTCAAGCAGAAATCTATGAAATAGAACTTTTATATCAGATAGTGAACTGCGCCGTTACCTGATCCGCGACTGAAGAAAAAAACGTGTTGAATGATATTATCGATACTATTCTTTGAAATGAAAGACATTGTTATTGCCCGATAGATGGCACTGGGAAGCATATCAACTTGAAAATTTAAAATGGCAGGGGGGGGTCAAGTGGCACATCGTTGACAAGATAATTCAATTATCTTTCCAACCATCCTATTTTTTCGAATTTCTTCCATACATTTTTCTCCAATATGCATTTGAAATGTCAAATATAAGTGAGGTTCTGAATGGCACCGTTACCTCAATAACTTTTGAACGATTTAATGTAAAACAATGAGACGCGAAATTTATTGAATGGTATTACCGTTCCTACTTTATGAGAGAAGATACATTAGAATCACTCGTCAGAGAGCGCTGGGGGCACATCACTTTGGAAATTTCGAAAGACATAGAGGTCGATTTGCACATCGTTGAAAAGGCAATTCAATTTTTCTTTCAACTATGGTTGTTCTACGGAATCACAATTGCGAGTGCGGCATTTTATAGCTTCTCCCCTTTCACCCCTCACTGTTAACTTTTGAACGCTTCGACATAGAACAACGGGACCAAAACTATTTTGAATGATATCACCGATACTACTCTGTGAAATAGATGGTGCAGGAGGTCACATCAACTTGTTAATTTCAAATAGCATATGGGGTCAAGTGGCACATCGTTGGAAAGATAATTCAATTCTCTTTTCAACCATCCTATTTTTTTTTCACAATATGCATTTGAAAGTTTGTTATACTTGACATTTCAAATGCATTTTGTGGAAAAACGATAAACGAAATTGGAAAAAAACTAGATTGTTGAAAAGATAATTGAGTTACCTTTTTAACGATGTGCCAATTGAGCGCCCATGCTATTTGAAATTTTTAAGTTGTTGTGCCCCGCCGCGCCATCTATCGGGCAATCACAATGTCTTTCATTTCAAAACGTAGTATCAATGATATAATTCAATAAGTTTTTTTTCCATTAGTCTAAGTCAAACTGTTCAAAAGTTCATTGGATAGGGTGCACTTCGAAGTTGGTCCCATTTAAATTTGAACAAAAAAATCCATCCCTAAGGGTAGCAAAATGAAGGATATTGAATTTTGGTCCGTTAACCGATTCTATCAGGCATAACTCTGTAGTGGGTTTTCCGATTTGGATGATTCTTTTTTTATTAGATAGGATATACCTCATAGTTTATATTTCAATTTGGAATAAAATGATCCACCCCTATGGGTAGAAAAATAGGGGATGATTGATTTTTTACTTGTGAACATTGGCACACATTGACAGATCCTCCTATATCCGTCAAAATAATTACATTCTATGAAAGGATGGTATTATATACAAAGTGATGAAATCAACTAACCAGAACTTTAAAAATAATTTATATTATATAACAATAAATAGTTAAAGTAGAAAATCATATTATTTAACAGTTAATAGTTGAAGTAAGCTAGGTAAGTAAGTATTTTATATAAAACCCTTCATTAGCAGAAGCTCTTCACATTTCACTAAGACTAATTCTCATACTATTCTAATACTAACACAAGAAAAAAATAATATACATATCTAAAACTACTTATAAAAAAGATAACACATCCTAGTTTTCAACCATGAACTATAGTTCTAACATATTTAGAGCATTCATTTTTGAATACATTTACTGATGATTTTTTTTTTAATTCACTTGGTAGATTATTAAACAGTATCAATTCTTTGCTGAATAATATTTCAGGTTTTATGTTTGGGTTAATGTAAAAATCATCAATGTTTCGTCTACGTGTATTATATTCATGTATATTTCTTATGTATGTTAATTGATCTGAAAGATAGTTTGGTAACATGTTATTTTTCAGTTTGAAGATGAACACTAACATATTATAGTTTATTCTTTGTCTAATTGACATCAGTGACAGGGTATCTAACATTTCCTTAATAGGTGTTCGCTTACTACAATTTAATATTGCTCTCATGGCCCTACTTTGTAGTTTTTGAAAGGTATTCAGTTGTTCATTATTAAGGAAAAATAAGATGGTACTACAATAATCAAAATGAGGTGCAATGACAGATTTATATATGGTGAATTTGGAGAATTCAGAGACTTTATTATTCAGCCTATAGAGGTAATATATTTTTTTGGCTACTTTCTTTTTAATATAGTTCACATTGGCATTCATGTTCAACTCCTGATCCAATATAACTCCTAGATATTTGTATTCTTTAACATGTTAAATTTTTTCCTTATTCATATGTATACACAAGTTGCTATTTTGATTTAGCTGCTTGACTTGCATTCTATTACCTAATAACATGAACTTACTTTTTTTTAAATTGATTTTCAAACTGTTGTCACATGCCAAAATCCAATCTTAAGAGATCAGTTTATGTTATTTTATTTCAGGTGTTCCCAGTAATATATATAGTGTCATCAGCAAAAAGTTACTTCTTTACATGTGCTGCTATGTCATTTATAAATAGGACAAACAATATTGGACCAAGAATTGTGCCCTGTGGAACCCCATTCTTTATTTCGTTTTTTTCCGAATATTCATCATTATATCTAACAACTTGTTTCCTTTCCTTCAAAAAACTAGTGAACCATTTCAACACATTACCGGAGAGACCATATCTTTCTAGTTTTAATAACAACAAGTCCACATTGATTGTTTCAAAAGCTCTTTGAAAGTCCAAAAACACCACACCTATCAGTTTTTTATCAGCAACATCAATTTTCCACGATGATATTAATAATTGTAATGCAGTTTCGCATGAGTGTGATTGTCTAAAACCTGACTGTTGTGTGATTAGTATCTTATTGTTATTAATATATATTAATAATTGTTCCTTAACTGCCATTTCTACTATTTTTTCATACACTGGGAATGTATTGATTGGCCTAAATTCTAAACATATCACAGTGTTATTAATTTTCTGAATAGGAATGTCTTCCAGTCATGTGGAAATATCCCTTTACTCAAAGATAAATTTACAACATCCAAGAACCAATTTGCAACTACTTCCATAGCTATTTTAATTATATTTAAATTTATACCATCTCTATCTGATGTATTCTTTTTTAATGATAACAAAATACGTTTCAGGTCGGCCATTGTTAAGGGCACAAATTCAATGAAATTTGGCAGATCAATCAATCAATCAAATATGCATTATTGTCCGAAGAAACAATTCTTATCGACAAAGTCATTGTAGAGGTGCTAAAAGTTAAAACTTAAAACCTAAAACCTAAAGTTAAGTAATAAAAATAGAAAAAACACTAAAAATGCTAAAAACGGTAGTGATACAGGCGTTTTAAAATTTGTATAGGTAAAATGTACAAGCACAAATGTTAACTGGTATGACATTTAAATAAAATGATAAGCAAGTACAACCACATGATGCAAACATATTGAAATTGATACTCGAAATAAGAGGAAGAGCATATTTTAGTGCTGACGAAAAGGGTCACTATTAAAAAATTCTTCCATATTGTAGAATGGATGGATAAGAAGCAATTCTTTTACAATTTTTTTAAATAATCCAAGAGATTCAATTTCCCTTAAATGTATTGGTAACTGGTTATACATTTTTATACCGTTATAAATGAGAGATTCCTTAACAAGATTGTTTTTAGGGATAGGTAAGGATAATCTCAATTTTTGCGAGGATCTTGTGTTATGGTATGAGGGCAGTGCATTATATTTGTGCCGATTCTTGTGTATAAGGCAGGTGGTTTCTAGAATGAATATAGAAGTAACTGTGAGGATTCTATGATTTTTGAATAGATCTCTGCTTTTTCACTTTACAGAGGGCCCTAAAGGCTCTTTTTTGTACAACCTGCACCATTTGTAGTAGTTGTTTGCTGCACACTCCCCAGAAGGCTATGCCATAGACCAGGTGGGACTCGATAAGGGCAAAGTAAGCTGATTTAGCAGCTGTAAAACCCAATTCATGTGATATAATCCTGATGGCGTAGCAACCTGATGACAATTTTTTGCACAACTTCGTGACATGGTCATTGAATTGTAATTTATTATCAATATTAAGTCCGAGAAATTTAGAGAGAGAAACATATTATGAGGGCCTAGGCTCAGGGCAGAAAGCTCGCAGCGGAATGTTAATATGTTTGTTTTAGTAGGGTTGAAGACCAGTAAGTTATCGTCACACCAGGTTTTAATTTGTTCGATGTCTTCTTGAATCTTGTGATGTAATGTTTGTTCATCTTTGTCATGCCAAAATATGGTGGTATCGTCAGCAAATAATGTATTAACTTTTGTGAGATCGTTTATGTACAGTAGGAACAGTGTGGGACCGAGTACTGAACCCTGTGGTACGCCACAATGAGTTGGCTCAGTTCGAGAGAGGTGGTTAGTTTTTACCAATTGCGAGCGATTTTCAAGGTATGATTTGAACCATAGCTGGCTGATTCCTCTAAACCCATAGTATTCGAGTTTGCTCAGCAGGATTTTGTGACTCACACAGTCAAATGCCTTGGATAAGTCACAAAACACTGCTGCAGCTGCCTCACCTTCATTAATTTTGCTATAAACTTTATTAAGAAGGGAAAATATTGCGTCGTTGGTGTTCTTCTGCCTTTGAAAGCCAAACTGGTTCTCACTCAAGATTTTATTTCCTAGTATAAATTCCAAAATTCTCTTCTGAACTAATTTTTCAATTATTTTAGCCAATTATTTTAGAATTTTTGTGATAGAACTTATAGTATAACAAGTGTCATTTATCGGTTTTATTTTTTGTATAATTTCATTTATACTTTGAACAAAGTATGTATTGAATGCATTTGCAATATCTGCACAATTTTCTTCAACCTTCAATTCAAATTGAATAGATGAAGGATTTTGAAGTTTTTTCCCATTAAACAATTCTTTTAAGAATTTCCATAAAGCCTTTGTATCACTTTTATTCTCATCAATCTGTTGATCATAATCATTTCTTGTTTCCTGTCTTATTTCTCCTGTAACTTTGTTTCTTACCCTTCTATATTCACTCCAATCAATTTGACTTTGTAAATTCAGCTTGCCTGTATAGTCTATTTCTATATTTCAATTTTTCCATTAAGTCTTCTGTAAACCAAACATTCAATTTGAAATTATTGATTTATATTTATATTTTTTTAATAGAATTTTATAATTTTTAAAATTGAATTTCTTTATTTGCCCCTTAATCAATTAATGATATTTGAAAATTTGTTTCATCAAAATATTTGAAATCTCTTTTTATTATAGTATTTTGTTTTCCTTTTGGTTTATCTATTTTGTTATTCAATGAAATGAGAATATTTGAATGATCCGATATTTTTGCAACATCTGTTACTTGATGTTGTATGTTAACATAATTTGTCACTAAATAATCAATCACGGTGGCAGAATTTTTTGTTACTCGTGTATCCTGTTTCACTAATTGCTAGAGCCCCAGGTACAAGAAGAGTTCTTTGATTTTGCGACTATATATTTCATCTGATTTGAAATCAATATTGAAATCCCCTACAATTATCAGATAATACTTCTGACATATCAGTTCCTCCAATCTATCTTTCATAAACTCAATAAAATCATTATGAGATGCATTTGGCGAATGATAGATACAGCATATAATATGCCAATCACAACTTACTTTGACTTTTATCGCTGCTATCCATGTATTCATATTAATTTTGTCTATTAATATTTGTTCAAATTTTAATCCTTTTTATATATATATATATATATATATATATATATATATATAGCAACCCCACCTGTATGTCTACTAGATGAGTTACATAATACTGATTTATAAATTTAATTTGAATTTGTATTTCATGCTGCAAATCTTAGATTTATATAGTTTTCCAGTGAATTACAATCAGATAGCAAAGCAGCTTTAAGTTTTATTCGGAGAAAAATTTACTACTACAACTGACAAAAATATCATACATGACATATCCCAATTGTTTCTTATCTTTTGTCAAATATAAAACAAACACAGGGTGATCCAATATATTCATCCAACAATTTCTTCTAACACCCCTCCTGGTTCTCTGATCCCCAGAAATTTCAAATGATTTTTCAATACATGAGCTGAAATAGTTTTGGTGAGATGATCAGCCAGGTTCTGGTTGGAAGGAATATATCTAAGAATGATTTGCTTTTCTTCTATCAAGTCCCGAATATAGAATAGCTTCAAATCAATATGTTTCGATCGGTCTGAAGTGGTTCGATTTTCAGCAAGTTTCATAGCTCCTTGATTATCAATGTGAATTGGAAAACATCTTCTGAAGAAAAACTCTTCGCCTATTTCTCCACACAATTTCTGAAGAAATACCAATTCTTTCGTCGTCTCACTGAGAGCTATGAACTCTGATTCGACTGTACTTAGAGATACACATCTTTGCTTGCGGCTAGACCAACTTATAGCCCCTCCTCCAAGTATGAAAACATATCCACTGAATGACTTTCGGTCTATTTGATTTGCTCCCCAATCTGCATCCGTATAAGCATCAGCAATTTTCTTCGTTTTTTGATATTCTAATCCATACTGCTTGGTTGCATTTAGGTACCTCAAGATATGTTTCATTCCTTTCCAGTGATTCTTAGATGGGTTCTGACAGAATTGGCTCATGAAAGTGGCTGTGAATGCCAAATATATCCTTGTTGTTGTTGCCAAATATAAAAGACTCCCAATCACCTTCTGATATAGCTTCTTCTGTTCGTCATTCAATATATCTTGGTCGTTTACGTCACATTTATTGAATTTTTGTCCTATTGGTAATGGCGTCGCAACTCCTTTTGCTTCCAACATATTTGTCTCCCTCAGAAGTTCAATACAAAAATTTTCTTGATCAAGTCTTATCGTCTAATTTTTTCTTGTGATTCGAATGGACAGGACATGTTTCACTTCTTTCAAATCTTTTATATCAAATCTTTGTTCAAATAACGTCTTCATTTCGTCAATATATTTTGATTTTCCATATAGTAATATATCGTCTACATATGTAGTTATGATGAGCTCTCTTTCTTTCCTGTAGTATACACATGGATCTGATACTGACCGAGTAAAATTTTGACTTTTTATGAATGAATCTAATGTTTTATTCCACATTAAACCAGACTGATGTAACCCATATATACTCTTATTCAATTTACAAACGAAATTTTTCATTCCAATCTCCTCAGTTGTTGGTAATTTATGAAAAATGTTCTTCAATTCAACGGCGAGTTCATCATATCCAGTTGGCACTTCCATGTACACATCCTCATTTAATTCTGCAGATAAATATGCTGCGGTTATATCGATGTGATGTATGCTCCAATCTTTTTCTCTGATAATGCAAATAAAAGTCTCATCGTCTTCTTTTGTACTACTGGTGCATATGTTTGGTCGAAATCAATACCTTGTATTTGGGTATGTCCAAGTGCAACTACCCTAGCACGATATCTTTCTATTTCTCCATCTTCATTGTATTTTGTTTTGAACACCCATTTAGTTCTTATAATTTTCCGATTTCCTGGGTTTCTAACAAAAATCCATGTATCATTTTTAATTAAATTTTTTATATTGCGCTTTCCAAATCCTTTCTTCCTTGAATTTTTTAGGGTTTCCCTTTTTTTTTTAATTGGTTACATTCTATACAGGATCCTTATCATTTACCACATAATCAGCCATCCAACTTGGATTTTTGTTCCATTCTCTCCTTCATTTTCTGCAAATCTCTCCTTGATTTGTTCTTCCTCTTCCAGATATTCTCCTGTATTGGTTACATCTTCTTGATCACTTTCGTCCTTATAAAATAATCCATCAATGTTATTCAGTATAATACTTTTCTTTTCGTCTTCAGTTGTGATTCTCGTCTGATTAAGTAATTTCTGAGTCTGTATTTTCATAGGAAATACGTCCTCCTCAAATTTCACATCTCGACTAATGAATATTTCATTATTTCTTGGGTTCCACAAACGATATGCTTTCGAATTACAATCATATCCTACGAAAATGCATGAAATGCCTTTTGGTTATAACTTGCTTGATTTGGATTTGTTTACTGCCCAAGCTTGACATCCGAAAACTCGTAAATGTGAAGTATGATTTTTCGATCCTTGCAGCCATTTTTCAATCGGACTTACACCTTTCATTTGCACTAGTGAAACATCTATTTCTAACATAAGATGCAGTTGCCACTGCTTCTCCCCAAAATGTTTCTGGTAGCCCGGATTGGATCAGCATACATCTTGCTGCATCAAATAACGTCTGATTCATCCTTTCCGCAACACCATTTTGCTGTGGAGTTCCTGGAATAGTGAGTTGATGGTCAATTCCATTTTTCTTCAAATACTCCTTGAATTAATTTGATAGGTACTCGCCTCCATTGTCACTTATCAGGTGAACAATTTTTCTGTTATGAAGATTTTCAACACGTCTGTGAAACTCTAAAAATTTTTTAAAAACTTCATTTTTTCTCTTCATCATCTTGACTTCGCAAAACCGAGAATGATCATCAATAAATGACACTACATATGAATTTCCTCCAAACGACATAGGTTTTATAGGTCCGACAACGTCTGAATGAATCAATTTCAAAGGACTCTCTGCTCTAGTTGAACTCTTGTTTGGAAATGGAATTTTCTTGAGTTTCCCTTCGAAACATATTTGGCAGCTTTCATTATATTCTGTTTTGGACTGTGATTTGACAACATTTCTCCCTGACATTTTCTTCAAATCGGAAAATTCAAATGAGCTAGTCGTTGATGCCAGAGTTGATTTTCTTTTGAAATTGCTTTGTTTGTAAAAACTCGTCTTTCATTTTCAAAAATATAATGCAAACGTCCTATTTTTGTAGATTCTGCAATAAT
This sequence comes from Gonioctena quinquepunctata, assembly GCA_018342105.1. NCBI lineage: Eukaryota > Metazoa > Arthropoda > Insecta > Coleoptera > Chrysomelidae > Gonioctena > Gonioctena quinquepunctata. The sequence continues at coordinate 370,259 of JAFIRS010000246.1, forward strand.
TTCTCCTTGTTTGGATATAATTTTTGCATTGTTACTTCCAAAATACCTTGCGCCCTCATCGACCAGTGTCTATAATTTTCGGAATTCAGCTTCTCAACTTTGTAATTGTCCATATTCTTTCGACTATGTTATGTTCTTCGAATATTAAAACTCATTCTTCAATAACCTGCTCAATTCTTCTGATTAGAAACCTGGGCCCATAACCTCTTAGATTTATATAGTTTTCCAGTGAATTACAATCAGATAGCAAAGCAGCTTTAAGTTTTATTCGGAGAAAAATTTACAACTACAACTGACAAAAATATCATTGTTGAATGACTTTATTATTATACCCGTGAGTGTTCCGCCTATGGTGAACAAACTGACTCTCTAATGTCCAAACATTTGACATTATAATTGTCATACCATGTAAAACACTTCGAGTTCTTGTCAAACAATGTTTCTTCAAGTTACTTTTGTAGTTATACAGTCCGCTTAATACATTTATTCATCATTAGCGAGTGTTTAATATTCTGTAAAATCGAAAAAGAGAAAATAACCCCAACATTGGTACTTTCGAGCACGATAGTGAAAAGTGCCGGTTAACTGTAAATTACGCAGTGAACAGCATTGTGAAGATCTCCTGTAAGTTACGCAGGACAACAAGTTCAGTGAAAATCATAAGACAAACAATCGCTCTGTAAGTTATTCAGAACATTTCAACATATAAGCGTAGTGGAGAGCAATCACCATAAACTATATTCACACTTATCTCTATAATATTAAGAGAAGTGGCATTTGCTCCAACAAAGAAAAGAAATAACATCAATAAGTGTTACCCTAAACATTGAACGTTGAGATTCGTATCCTTGGAATCGAAAATAAGACAAATTGTGGTTAGGAGTTCACTCTGCACAACCAAGCCGAAAGCAGAAATATAACGAAGCAGACAGCACTGACAGCAGACAAGGGCTTCAACGAACGTCTCTAGTGGTGGAGTAGGGAAATGGAAACAAAAGCATAGGCGAATAGATAAGTAGCTGAGCGGCGGGGAGTTTATTCCAATCTCTATCCCTCAAACATCCTTATAATACCTATTGGTTCTTTGGTCTCGGTCTGAGGGAGAACATATTCAAATATCCTCAAATACTTTATTGGTTCATTGAAATATCAGCATGGCTGAAGAACTTAAAATTTTGAAAATAAAAAGGGGCCATATCAAAGGCAGGTTGACGCGATTTTCCACATTTTTAGAAAGTCTACAATTCACGGATAAAGCAGAGATAATTGAGTTAGAATCACGGTTAGAAAAAATTAATGAAACTTATCGCGAATTTGATGAAGTTCAAGGCGAAATCGAAATATTGGAAAATACTCAGGAACAAATCAAATATCGTGAAGAGTTTGAAAACGATTATTTTAAATTGGTCGCTAAAGCCAAGTTATCGATATCACAGATGTCAGCACCAATTGTACAGCCAGGTCAAGTTCAGACCACTACTCCTGCGATACATATGAATATGTTAAATCCAACTATTCTGCCAACGATTCCTGTGCCCTCATTCTCAGGGGATTACAAGGAATGGTCTTACTTCTTTGACACATTCAACTCTGGTCAATACTAATCCAAATTTAAACAAGATTCAAAAATTTCATTATCTGAAAGATTCTCTTAAGGCTGATGCGAAACAAGTCATTGAATCAATGGAAATATCAGAAAATAACTATGATACGGCTCTCGATCTATTAAAGGAGCGATTTGACAATAAAAGATTAATTAAGCGAGCTCATGTGGCTTCTTTATTCAATATATCCCCAATTACAAAGGGATTCTTTGCAATCGTTGCGAAAATTTTTAGATGATATTAATAAGCATTTGAGAGCTCTAAATAATTTGGGCGAATCCACGAATACTTGGGATCTAATATTAATGCATCTTTTTACATCAAAGCTTGACAATAGCACCAACCGCGAGTGGGAATCACATTCAGCAAAGCTGAAAGATTCGAAGTTGGAGGATTTCAAAAAATTTCTAAACGATAAATGCGGCATCTTGGAGACTCTTCAGTCCTCTTCTTCAAGCAATACGGTTGAGAAACAACACAAATTTGATAATAAATATCGAAAGACTAGCGAACAAAAACATTCATTTATGATTACGAATAATTATCGATGTTCTTTTTGTAAGGGAACCCATTCCGTTTACTATTGTAAAAATTTACTCAAAATTCCAGTTTCTACTAGGCTGGAAGAAATAAAAAAGCTGAAATTATGCACAAACTGTTTAAGGTCAGGTCATTCAAATTCAGATTGTTGTGCAAGCACTTGCAGACATTGTCAAAAAAGACATAACTCTCTTTTATGCATTGAAAGCGATCGAAAGCAACAAACTCACATTTCAGACAGAAATTCAAATACCACTACGGTTGAACAAAGGTCTGAAGAGAAGGATTCAGTCAAAACTGATAAACATGATGAACAAGTACGAGCGGCATTCACTGTTCATATGCCTAATAAACCTGAATTACAAATAATTTTATCGACAGCTATTATTTTTAGCCTTGATGCATGAAAATGCAGTGTCGTGCATTACTTGATAATGCCTCACAATCTCATTTTATTAGCAGAAACCTAGCTGAAAAACTTGGGTTACTAATCAAAAGGGTCAATATTCCGGTGACAGGTATAGGTTCAACTTCCACGAAAATTGCAGGAAGGACGTCAGCAACAATCATGTCCTTACAATTACAAAAAGGATTTATCATTTTTGATTATAGATAAAATTACGGGAAATATTCCAAACACTTCCATTGACGTGTCAGAATATAACTCTAGCTGATCCGCATTTCAACAGTCCAAATCAAATAGATATATTACTAGGAGCAGGTATTTTTTGGGAACTCCTGTGTATAGGCCAAATTAACATCGGTCCGAATAAACCTATTATTAAAAAAACCAAGCTTGGATGGCTTATATCGGGTCCTATATATGCAACTAATCCGAAAATTTCACAGTCTTGTCATGTAGCTACCGATAAATTGAGTGCTCAACTAGAGAAGTTTTGGCGCATCGAAGACTTGGCTGATAAACCAAAGTGGACCGACGAAGAACGTGAATGTGAAAGAATTTTCACAGAAAAAACGCGACGCGATGACACCGGTCGTTTTATTATTGAATTGCCTATGAAAAATGTACCCGATCATTTTGGAAATTCCAGAGATCTCGCAGTTACACGATTCAAGTCCAATTCCGAGTTGAAACTAAGGTATATAGAATTTATGCGAGAATATGAGAACATGGGTCATATGACAAATATCGATTCAATAAATAGGTCGACTGAAAGTTACACAGCAACTCACCCGGTATACTACTTGCCACACCACGGGGTATTGAAAGAATCCAGTACTACCACCAAATTACGCGTAGTATTCGATGTTTCTGCGAAAACAGATCAGGATCTTTCGTTAAATGACGTATTATTAACTGGGCCGGTTATACAAGACGAACTTTTCTCAATAATAATAAGATTTCGAAAACATCGTTTTGTTATAATAGGAGACATAGCTAAAATGTACAGACAAATTTTAGTGACCGAACGTCAACGAGATATGCAGCGCATTGTCTGGCGCGAATCAGCTGATCAAGAGATTCGGGATTATCAACTCAATACGGTAACCTATGGTAAATCTCCTTCAAGTTTTATTGCCACGCGTTGTTTGCGAGAATTAGCTTTACAAAATGAAAATAAATATCCCATGGCAAGTAAGATTATAATTAGAGACTTTTATATGGATGATCTCATAACAGGTAGTAATTCTATCACTGAAACAGTTCAAATGCGATGTGAAATCAGTATAAATATGAGCGCAAGGTGGATTTCAACTCAGAAAGTGGGTAAGCAATAACACAAAAATATTAGATGAATCTAATGATTCACAAAATGTTCAAGATCTTCCCAAATATAAAACTCCTAAGGTGGTAAATCTTTTAACCGAAACTCATTGCGGAGATCTTTGTAGCAGATTTTCTTCACTTGAAAAATTAAAACGAGTAACGGCTTATCTTTTGAGATTCAAAAATAATACATTGAATAAGGGTAACCGTCAGGACGGTCTGTTAACCAGTGAGGAAATTTCTCAAGCATTCATTACACTTTTGAAATCGATGCAAATGCAGGAATTTTCTGATGAACTTTCAAAATTATGCAAGGGTAAAGATCTAGCCAGTACAAGTAAATTAATATCTCTCAGTCCGTTCATTGATGCTGATGGTCTCTTGCGTGTAGGTGGAAGAATATCTAAATCCAATGTTTCCTATGACCAAAAACATCCTGTAATCATCTCTAATAGTCATCCGGTAGCAAGACTTATTATCATAAATGAGCATATAAAGAATTTTCATTCCGGTTCGCAGCATACTTTGTATCAGTTGAGACTGAAATATTGGATATTGAAGTCACGCGGCACAGTCAGAAAAATACTGCATCAATGCATAACCTGTTTCAGGGTTAAACCACATATCATCAATCAAAAAATGGGGGACTTGCTAGTCCACCGTGTAGAACCTGCTCGTCCTTTTTATAATAGCGGTTTGGATTATGCTGGGCCATTTTATATTAAGGATGGTAAAACGCGCAATAGAAAAATAATTAAATGTTATCTTTGTTTATTCGTTTGTATGGCAGGGCTGTGCATTTGGAGCTGGCTGGTGATTTGTCGACAGATTCTTTTCTCAACGCTCTCAAAAGATTTATATCTCGCAGAGGTGTTTGCAAAAATGTATATTCAGACAATGCAACGAATTTTCGTGGAGCTCATAACGAATTACGCGAAATCAGTGATGTCATCTCGTCAGCGGCTTCTGACAATTGGTTAAATAACTTTTTAATTGATAATAACATTAAATGGCATTTTATTCCTCCTGGGTCTCCACACATGAGTGGTATATGGGAAGCTGCTGTCAAGTCGGCCAAGCACCATTTGAAAAGAATTGTCGGGGGATGCTCATCTCACTTATGAGGGTTTGAATACTGTTTTTGTTCAGATTGAGGCTATATTGAACTCTAGACCTTTGACTCCCTTATCCGATGATCCTTGTGACCTAATTTCTTTAACCCCAAGTCATTTCCTTATCGGAGATATACTCACTTCTGTACCACAACTGGACCTTCAAGATGTGCCTTCGAATAGATTAACCCATTTCCAACAACTTCAACAAAAAATACAACATTCCTGGAAGCGCTGGAGTAACGAGTATCTATCAACCTTACAACAACGATTCAAGTGGAAAACAACTGCTCAAATTGGTGATTTTAAAGTTGGTGACATGGTGAAAACACACCTCCCATTGGCCTTTAGGACGAATTCTTAAACTTTATTTTGGTACAGACGATTTGGTGCGAGTGGTGTCCATAAAAACTCAAAATGGTGAAGTTAAACGAGCCATCAACAAACTGTGCAAACTTCCTATCAACACCACGTGAACGATTTCATTACATTTTGTTGTAGAAACGCCTTAGCCTTTCAACGGGGGCGGCAATGTTGAATGACTTTATTATTATACCCGTGAGTGTTCCGCCTATGGTGAACAAACTGACTCTCTAATGTCCAAACATTTGACATTATAATTGTCATACCATGTAAAACACTTCGAGTTCTTGTCAAACAATGTTTCTTCAAGTTACTTTTGTAGTTATACAGTCCGCTTAATACATTTATTCATCATTAGCGAGTGTTTAATATTCTGTAAAATCGAAAAAGAGAAAATAACCCCAACAATCATACATGACATATCCCAATTGTTTCTCATCTTTTGTCAAATATAAAACAAACACAGGGTGATCCAATATATTCATCCAACAATTTCTTCTAACAGCAAAATATCATCTGTAATATGAGTTTCAGATAAACAGATAATCCATGGTTGATGGCAGTGGATTCCATACATGATATTGTTGTAATTACTTAAAAGACTTTGACAATTTGCATACATAATGTGACAAACAAAATTGTTAGCATTTAGTTGGTTATTTTGTCTAAAAAATAATTTACTAGTACACCTCTTGGCCATAAATTTGCTCTCAGAATTTGTTTATGTAAGTAGAAAGGAACACCTATCTTGTAAGAACTAACTGTGTGACTATTGGACAAACTCAATATTTCCCAAGTGAAAGATACATTTTTATCAACTTTTTTCAATATATTCATGATATTACTTATACTTGTATCAACTTCAAAACCTGTAGCAAAAATGTATGTTTGTTTATTTACTGTTTTGATACTGTTACTTTCATCGGTTCCATGAACAGGTCCATATTTTCTGGTGTACCTGGATTTTCTTTCTTCTCTTCCATTGTAGTATGTTGTTTTCGGTGTCCTATCTGCATTCTTATAATTGTTTTCACTTTGATTAGTTTTAGCAGACTCTAATCGTTTACTGCCTTCTGTTTGCAAATTTATTATATCCTGCATTTTATTTTCATATTCCTCTACCAATTTCGACTGTTGTTTTTTTAAATAATCTTTTGTCGAAGCAGATGATAACTCTGGTACCATTGTTGTAACGGTTGTTCTATTACTTCTGCTAGGTGTGCTTTTCAGGATTTTATCATAATCCTGCTCTTCTTCCCTACATGTTTCTGATATATGTTGCTTTTTTTTTAGCAAAATGATCTCATTTTCTAAAGCATCTATTTTACCAAGTTGTCTATTCAATGGCATAACTGTTTTTTTCCAATAATAACATCCTTTCCTGTAGTGCCTCAATAACTCTGTTTTGTTCTTCAATAATTTTGTTTTGTTCTTTTGCAGTTGTATCTTCATTTTTTGTATTTGTCTTATTGACAATTTTATTTAACATAGCTTCCATGTCTTTTTTAACCACATTTGTACAGTGTGTATTTAAAGTTGACTGTAGTTTCATTTCATCCAAACCACAAGATGTTTTTCCCTGATGTTTAATTTCTTCATAACATTTATTTATTTCAACATGTGATTGTTTAACGGTGTTCATCAGTAGGTTGATGGTCTCCATAATCTGTGAATGTTTATGGTCCAATTTATACTCCACCTCTGCAATCGTGCTGTCCATGGGTTTATCACTAGTACAGTAATTTTTTATGATCGGCATCATAATCTCCACACACTCTTTACACCAAAAAATTATGGCTGGACTCCTTTTTTTTAGTGCCACAGTGCGAATTTCAGTGGAATTTATGTTGGCACATTCTTTGCAAAGTTTACTGTAACACTTATCACAACTTGCTAAAGGTTCCTCTTTGGTCTCCTGATTTCCACATTTACTACATTTATTCATTTTGTAGCTTAATCACCCTGTATTTGTGAGGAGAATCCACAATTCAGGTAAAAAAGATAATAGAACAAACAATACTAATGACCTTTGATAAGATTGGAAGAAAACATTCAAGTCACTTTATCAGTTTCTTCCAGTACACAAAGAAAAAAGGGTATCCACTCTTTTTTTACTTTGCAGTTGCTGCTACACAAATAGTTTATTATTGATTTGTCAGTGTTTCTTATGTATGATAACAGTAATAATTTTATCAAACTATGGCAAATTTTTCACTCAACACAATGGTACTTGTTTTACTATTTTTGTTTGAATTTTTCCAACACAATTTTCACTTATTTTAGAGAGCACAAATATATGTCATTGACTGAGATCTGTTGTATGTTGTATGTATTTTGGAATTAATCAAAAATTAAGTAGGTAGTAATTAGATTTCAGCCACAAAAAATTGAAAAATAAAAACTTTCTAACACAAAATCAACCCGACGAAAAAATCAAATGAAAAGCAAAAAATAAAATAAACCTTTTTAGTCTTAATGATAATCTTTTGTTTTGGTTGAGATTTTTTAATCAAGACTGACACAAACATATGAAAGAGAATCCCACAAAGCTTTCGCTATCCGTGGAAAACTCAATATTTGTCTGTGAAATTCGTGAATTTTGACAATAAAATGATTATACTAATTAATAACAACAATGAGTTGTACTAAACAGAAATATATGAATACTTAAGGAAATTAATCACTAATTAACGAAGTGAACATGTATAAGAAAGTAGACGGATATATTATTATCTAGGTGTACTAATATATAAATGAATGAATGTAATTAGATCAATAGCATAGATTATGTATAAGTTGTCTCTGATTACCCAATAAAAACGACTTACGCCTATTTGCAGCGACTTCTTATTAACTGTTATTCAACAAATGGACCTTAAATTTTAATTGCTACTCAAGTTTCAAATGATTTGCACGGAAACATTTTCTCAAAAGTTTTACTAACGATTGGTTACGTCGCAATGATCCAGTGGTTTTTGTCTTAATTCTGTTGGAACAATGTTTTTAGTTTTTGTAAATTTTTGGTTTTCTGTGTGGTGTTCCTGGTGATTTTCAAAAAGTTTGATTTTTCACGATGTCCGCAGAATCAAAAAGAATTAGTGGGCTGAATTTTAGCTCCAAGGAAGTAAGTGATCTTTTCACATTAGCCCTTCAATATAAAAATATATTGGAAAATAAACGAACAAATTCTCAAAAATACGAAGCCTGGGTGAAAATGGGGCATATCAACATCTCTGGGGCGTAAAGATGCAATTAGTGGTGATACATAAAGCTAATACTCTACTCACTGTAGAGACATGGACATTCATGAAGTCCGCCGTCTGAATCATGTACCCGCTGCTGGCATAAAACCTGAGTGTCAGAAGTCAGAAGCCGTTGATTCATCGGCGAGAAGCAGCACTGTATAAAGTTTAATATTCGGTTGAGTGTTAGGAGACTTCCGGTATATTTCATTTAAAACTTCACTTTGTTCTGAAATTGTATCCGGTTTTTCGCAATATCGCATGCCCAATAATTTTTTATTTGTATAGGAATTTCTGATTTTTTTATATATTCATCATACCCGACAAAATTTTGATATAATAATTATCTTATCATCAATCTTTTCAGTTTGTGAAACAACATACACTGAAGAGAGCGGATCATTCGATATTTCTGGCAGTTCGAGTGGTTGCACATATCAAATTGAAAGGCCGCCCGGCAATACCATCATACTGATATTGAAACCATCACCAAATTTCGTAGGCACTAGTGCTGCAAGCTATTTAATAAGGAGGAGAGGAATTCATTGTTATCGAGGATATCTAGAGGTGGGTATGAAAGGTATGAGCGTTTATTGAATGAGTAGTATAAGTGTCGACCTTTTATTAGGGGAGTTAGCAGGTAAAATATTGCTTGTAGATAGATTATGTACAATGATATTTTGTATGCCAAGACGGAAATCATGAATGAATAATTTGCCTTGATTCTTTCTTGAATGAGTTGATTTTTGCGCTGAATATATCAACCACCAAATTATTCCCTACAATAAAATTATGTTATTTGATGAATCTATGAAAAGGGGATTTCAATAGAGAATTCTATATAGACATAAATATATATATATATATATATATATATTGAAGTTTTTGGAGCTGTGTGCACGTAATGAAATAGCAGGAGTGAAAGAATTTTGTATTTGTGCAAAATTATTTTTATTTTTAAAATCGTAGCAGAACGCTTTCGACTATATAATAGTCATCTTCAGTGCTCACCTGCAAGTAAGTATTACCTACATGAAATTTTATATAAAATATTTTGACATTTTGAATGATGAAGATTTCTAGGTTACTTACTCGTCAGGTTTACAAGAAGTCCATCAAAACTGTTTCCAGTTTGTATAAAATAGGTGAAAACCTTAAGTACATATAACATGTTAAAACATTCCTCAAAAAACACTCATGTGTTGTAAATTGGTGTAATCCATTATTTTAAAATTATATTCTACATGGTTTCATGGAAGTCAATGTCAAGTGACGAAGGAAGTGAATGTTGACGTTCTTCTTCTTCTTCTACTTCATTTTTTTGTGCTCGGTTATATAACCATCTACACAGATTCGGGGGCCTCGTGAGGTAATACCTCCCTTACCCCCCTTCGTATGGCACCGTGGAAGTCTCACTCGAAGTGATACCACGAGTGCCCGAGCGCCCCTTCTTCCGACAAATCCGTTGTCATCCAGCCTGGTTACTGGCGTAGAGAAGAAAGGGACTGATTTCTACACAAAATGTTTGTTAAACTTCACAAATTAACATGTATTCAACACTGCACGTTATAAACGGCGGACATTTACAAATTACATTTACTTGACCTCCAACCCTGGAGCGCCAAATGCTCACCAAACCATGGTCAGAGGTTGAATCTCTGGATGTTGACGTTGACATTGACAAAAGTGACACATGGCTTAGAACCTCAGAAACATATTAGCCAGAAGGTGGCAAACGCAGATGGCGTTCTATTCCATTTTGGAGTGAAGGAGAGTGACTCTAGAGTGAAAAAAGTGTTCTCAGAGTGGAAGTTGGTAGTAACAAAATGCTAGATTGTTTCACTCTAGAGTCACTCTTCTTCACTCCAAAATTGAAAAGAACGCCATCTGCGTTTGCCACCTTTTGGCTAATATGTTTCTAAGGTTCTAAGCCATGTGTAACTCTTGTCAATGTCAACGTCAACATCCACTTCCTTCGTCACTTCAACATTGACTTTCATGAAACCATGTGGAATATAATTTTAAAATAATGGATTACACCAATTTATAACGCATGAATGTTCTTTGAGAAATGTTTTAACATGTTATATGTACTTAAGGTTTTCACCTATTTTATACAAACTGGAAACAGTTTTGATGGACTTCTTGTAAACCTGACGAGTAAGTAACCTGAAAATTCATTAAAAATATCAAAATATTTTATATAAAATTTTATCTGGGTATAACTTACTTGCAGGTAAGCACTGAAGATGACTATTATATAGTCGAAAACGCTCTGCTACGATTTTAAAAATAAAAATAATTTTGCACGAAATACAAAATTATTTCACTCCTGCTCTATATATATATATATATATATATTATATATATATTTATTATATATTATATATATATATTATATATATATATATATATATAACTGGGGATAAACTCCTCAGAATGTGTACGGGTTCACGATTTCTCCTTTTTAACTACATGCGACCGAACGCTAGCTACAAGCACACTAACACACTGACCCTGTAGGTGTTGAGTTGGGACCATGAACCTGCAGTCCTTGCAAAAAGTAGCCCAAAAAATTAGAACCATGTAACAACACTGCTGAAACGAGAATAAGTTACCGCTGAAACTAAAATTGACGAAGATGAATTCTTAATTCTTGAATGTTTTTAAAATGTTTTTTCAAATAATAATTATTAATTGCAATTCCTCAGAATCAAAGGAACTCTCATATTTTTGGAAATTTATTCAGTTCTATTGAATATACGGATTATAACAGTCAAAACGCAACTTCAGCAATGGAAATATTATTTTTATGTTTTCTGTTGAATTTTCTTATATTTTTTTACATTATTTCCTTCAATATGCCTTGTGAAGAAAAACATGAGATTTGTTCCGTAGTAATAATCCATAGAAATAATATTGCTCCATATCTTTTTGATATATTCCATAAGACAGCAAAGTTCTATTGGACTATCCAAAATCTATCTAACGTATTACAGTTTCTCTATTACTATCACTATTATATTCGAGTGTAACCCGAAGGCTACTCTTCGAACATAAAAACATGTGGGCCACAGCCATTCACGAAATTTGAATTTTTGGCTGGACAAGGACTAGAAAATAATCTTTAGGCCTTGCCATGGTGGTGATTCTCAAAAATGGCTGAGAAAGAATTTTGATCTAAAAGTTTTGAAATATATTAATTTCTATAGAGGATGCAGCTTTCACTACCCTGTATGGATTAATAAGTAGCCCATCACTCCAGAGAGCGCCTGGGACATTTGAAGCGCGAGGGATCGTCTTTATTGTAATCAGTGGCTTCCCTTCTCGTGGGTTATTGCACAATCAAATACTCTCTGATTGCGTTCTCTGATGATACTTCTGATGGAAGGCAGATTTAAGTCCTTCAATATCGGTTTGTTCCGCACGTACCAAGGAGCGTTCGTTATCATACGCAAATGCTCGCTCTGCAGGTCTGGCCCCCAGGCGGCTGAGGCATACAAAATGACAGGTCTGAACATCATTTTGTAGATCATAACTTTATTTTTCAGGGAAAGTTTACTTTTTCTGTTTACTAACGGATAGAGCGATTTTCTTATGGATATAATTTTTTATCAATTTAACGGGTGGCCTCCAGGTGAGTCGGCGATCCTCTGTTACTCCGATGTACTTGACCTGCTAAAACCAATCTATCTCCCTTCCAGAGACAGTCACTCCTCTCTCCAGGTTGTTTCTCTTGCGACTCATTGGGATAGCCTGCGTTTTGTCAGGATTCACTCTTATTTTACACTCCAAATACCACTGCTGGAGGTCGTCCAATGCATTCTGCAAGTAAACGACACCCATCAGATGGTCGGCTGAAGAAGAAAGTAAGGCCGTATCATCAGCGTGAAGGAAGATCTTCACATGTTCACTCCTGGGTATGTAAAGAGCGTAGGGCATAGGAGACAATATTGCCCCCTGAGGAACGCCGGCCTCAGTTGTTCTCGAATCCGAGAAACAATTGTCGACCTTGACTTGGAATGTCCTACCCATGAGAAACGATTTCAGCCACTTCACCAGACCCAGAGGCAAGTGGAAGTCTATCAATTTTGAAAGCAAGCCCTCATGCCATACTCTATCGAACGCTTTACTGATTTCAAGAAGTATGACATGGGCGCTGTTGTTGATATTTGAATTCATCGTATCTTCCACCAGCCTCAGAACCTGAAGTTATGTGGAGTGAGCTCGGCGAAAGCCGAACTGCTCATTCGGTAGGACATTTCTGTCCTCCACTTCATTGTCGAGCCTTTCCAAGACTATTTTTTCAGCCAACTTAGCTGAACACAAAGCAGACTGATTTGACAATAATTTTGTGGGAATGTCGGGTTCTGTCCTTTCTTCGGAATCATCACCACAATGGTATGCTTCCACCTTCGAGGAAATATCTTAAGACACATCGAATTGTTTGTTATGTTCAACAATGACTGTAACTGGTTATCCGGAAAATGCTCAATCATTCGATTAGTAATTCCGTCATAACCAGGCGATTTTCTAGGGTTTAATCCCCTTAAAATCAGTACCGATATATAAGAGGAAAGGTTCCAAGGAAGACATCAACAACTACAGGAATGTATGCTTACAAAGTCAACTAGCAAAAATAACCGATTATTGTTTCAATTTCCGTCTAAAAACTTTCTTGAAAAATAATAAATTATTAAAAGGCTGTCAACATGGATTTCGGTCTGGAAAATCTACAGAATCAGCTATGAACGAATTATGTAATGTGATTTATTCTAGCTTGAATAATAAGGAATATCCTATTGCTCTATATTTTGATCTCAGTAGAGCATTCGATACTGTAAATCATGAGCTTCTATTTCAAAAAAACTTTTTAACAAAAAATTAAACCGACGAAAAAATCAACTGAAAAGCAAAAAATAAAATAAACCTTCTTTGTCTAAATGATAATTGAGCTCCTAAACTAATGTAAGTAACTGATTTTGAGTCAGCGCCAACCAATATTTGTTAATGACATGATTTTATCATGTAGTTCCCCTCAAAAAACCATAATTTATGCCGACGATACAAACCATATGATATCACAAGATAATCTGGGCAAAAGCATTCATCTGAGTAATGTATGCGCTGAGGAATTCTTTCAATGGTGCCTGAATAATGGATTGATTTTAAATGCTTCCAAAACATACTTAATGCTTTTTCGACAGAAAAATATCAGCTGTGATGCAAGCCCTCTTGTTAAAATAAATCATAAGTCAATTGAACAAGTATCAAACATAAAATTTCTGGGTGTAACAATTGATGAGAAACTGACATGGAGAACTCATATCGAAAATCTGGTAGGGAAATTGAGTAGTAACAATTTTTTTATCAGACAACTGAAGGGCACTGTATCTTCGGAGGTTCTCAGAATGGCATATCATGGTCTAGTGTCGTCGGCACTCACATATGGCTTGATTTTCTGGGGTAATTCAACACATATTGATAAAGTATTCATTGCTCAGAAGAAAATTATAAGATGCGTGATGGGAGTTCGAAACAATGTATCTTGTAAAGCTTATTTTAAGTCATTGTCAATTCTAACTTTACCATCACTTTATATATATCTTCTAATTATTAATATCAAAAAAGAGCAAGATATCTACATAAAAAGTAGTGAAATTCACCCATAACAAACACGCAATAAAAATGACATTCCTTACCATTCTCTAGGCTTAGTGTGGGACAGAATTCTTCAAAATACCAAGGAATTCTATATTATAATCGTTTCAATAAGATTTTTGGTGAGATAAAAAATTTCAATATCTTCAAAACAACATTGTTCAATTATCTAAATGAAAATACTTTTTATTCAATAGAGGAATACCTCACTGTTTGATGCTAATAGTTAGTAGTATGTATATATATATATATATAAAGATTGTCTGTGAGTTTGTGTAGAATGTGAATAAGTTGTGAACAAGGCGGAGTGAATGATGACAGTGAGTAATCTGATGACTTTTTTATATTTTTATATTCTTTTGTAAGTTCTTATAATGTTTTCTATGAGTTTCAATATATATATATATATATATATATATATATATATATATATATATATATATATATATATATATATTTGACTAGTCTGATAAGTTTGTACCGTTGTGTAAAAAACTTTAATGATGAATAAATTATCTCTATCTATCTCTATGTGTGCCTTGATCAGCGGAGCCGGAAGAATGTCATTCCGATTTGGCTCTCTTAAGATGCGACAAACCCTATCTTCTAACAAAAATTCTCGATCAAGATCATCGTCTGGATGCTCGTTCAGCCTAAATTGCCTTTCCATCGAATCTGCAAATGCTCGAGCTTTGGACTCAGAGTCATAGCACATTCCGCCATCACCGGGAATAAGGGGAAGATCAGCTTTTTTAGTCTTTAAATTTTTACTAAGTTTCCATAATTGATTGTTGTTTTCTAGATTTTGAAGTGTATTGCCGAATCTTTCATGCCCAAATTCCGTTAAACTTTCTCTTACCTCCCTATTCAACCGATTAGCTCGGATTCTGCCGCAGAAAACACACTCCTTAGAAAGGCTCTTTTCGCCCTATTTCTTTGTCGTATCAGATTTTTAATCCTTTGCGGGAATTCATCATCATATTTGGGAGCTCGTTCCCTGCGGGAGAAATCCATCAGAGCATTTTTAATGGCTACGGCCTCATCTAACTCAAGTGGAGAATTCATTCTCTCAGGAGCGCAATATGCAGGCTCCAGAAGTGAACTGAACATCTCCCAGTTCACTCTCGTACACAGACGAACTATCTGGGGCGGTGGATCACCTCCTGGCATCAGAATAACCGGGTTGTGAGCAGAGCTCAACTCGGCGAGAACGTGCATGTCCCAGTTCCAGGTGATATTCCTGGCCAGGGCAATGTCAAGCACATCAGGTATACCGTTACCGGCACCAAAAAACGTCGGCTCACCTGGAGGCAATACCTGGTATGGTATTCATACCTGTTACTGTGTTGCCACAGTCGCCCACCATTCGTGATGGTAACAAGGCTCCCCTGCACGTGCTTAGCGTTCAGATCACCTGCAACAATAACTGGTTCATTTGTTTCCGTCAGAAGCACATCGAGTGCTTCAGGGAGTATTCTATTGTCCGGAGGGTTATAGGTACTGATTAAAAGTATAGGACCACTCCTCGCGTTGAAAACAATACATGCTGATTCTACACCATGCGTATCATCATTGGAAATGCCGAGCTATACGTGCGAATGACAGGTTGTCCATTTAGACGAGTCTCTTGTAGAAAAGCAGCATCAATGTTGTTCTCTACAAGAAACTCCTTAAACTCGAGTCTAGTCTGGAGAAGACCGTTACAATTCCAACTCGCCGCTTTGATGGAATCTGGAAGCTGCCTTTCACCCATTAGTTGGGATTAAAACCGATTGAGAATTTTGCAGCAGCTTCTGTGCAAATAGCATCCTCTTCTGATCCAAAATGGGGAAGTGTCTTTAGAGCTTTTTGTGATTTGAGCTGATTGGGCAGGGGGGTTGCCCAGGGCAGCCGCCATATATGAGACCCCTGCTTGTATCTTACCCAAATTTGGGTGGACCCTGCGCCTTAACAGAGGACATTTGGGACATCCTCGGTAATTTGCAGTGTGACCCCCACTACAATTCGCACACCTGGCCGGTTCATCACGAGGATTTTGGCATTCCTTCGTAATATGATTCTTCCTGCACTTCACACAAGCGGGAACGGCACAGCAGTTCAGCTGACAGTGGCCGAATCTCTGACAGCGGTGGCAATGGCCTACAGAGGCCCTGGGCCTCTGTGGCTCAGCTGTCACTTAAACGTTTGAAATATCTATGACTTGGAAGATATATTTTTGTTCTTTATCTATAAGAACTAATACCATTGGCAAATGAGTTTTGTTGAATTCAGTTTGTGCATACAAACCACTGAGACCGGGGCGAACCCCCTCTCAATCAGCTCGTTCTTGATGTCATTACAATATAAAAATTCAGGGACTCCCCTGAAGACAACACTAAATTTTTCATCGTTAGGTAGACTATAAATGTGAAACGGAATACCTTGATCTTTAAAAATACTGGATATTTCCCTGTAGTATTCAGGAGAGTTTGGAAAAATATTGATCCCGTCAAATACATCCTTTGAAGAAGTGTTCCATTTAATATTATTACTCTTGAATCAAGAATTAACAGTGACCCACTTGGCATTTCTTCTGATTGTATGTGGGATCTGCTCTGTGGGTGGAGTATTTGTCTTGTTGGCATCATCCATATTCACGTCGTCGGGACTCTCTGTACAATTTCGAACTTGGCTGGTCCCTCCGCTAGAAGAGGCGCACTCGGATTCGGGTTCAGCCGCTGGACCATTTTTTGGCGGTTGGTGCATGTCACTGTCTGATGTGACATTTGTCAAACTTTCGAATCTATTTGAAGTTGGAACATTTAATGCAGTTTACTAGAATTCTACTAGAATCGGTATATGCTACTAGCCTAGAGCTTCTACGATAAGGCTAAGTTGTCAAGGGTTGATTCTGCGTAACTTTGGTAGCCGGCAGAGCAGGAAATTGCTCCTTTCCGAACCTTTTTGTAGCAGGGACATCACCAGATCCTTCTGACTTTTCATTCGATTTCGCCGAAATAAGTGAACTTCTTAATGGTATTTTCAATGAATCTTCACCTAGGGAAGACAACAAAGCCCCCAGCACCTCCAGTAGATCGGTCCTCGTCAGAGAACCTATCCCTGATTCCTTTCTCGCCAGATCGTAATTTCCAATCAGATTTCCAGTCGATTCTTTGTCTCAGGAAGATTTTTCATCGTCGTCTCCAATATATATGGTGCAGAGGGGTTTGTTTTCTGTTCCAGGCCGGTATGAGACTGGTTTGATTCAGGAAACACAAGTTTTTCACACTTTACTGCGGAGCAAATTTTCTACCAAGTATGTTACTTCGCTATACAGGGTGAACTCTACAGTTTCTATAGAGTTCCAAAATATTTATTCAAATAGAAATAGTTTTCATTTACGTTCTTTTATTTTCTCAGTATTTTTTGAAGAATTTTAGAATCAGGCTATTTTGATTATTCAATCGATAAAGGTAAAAATCATTTGGATTATTCGACTACACTTCACAAATATAACTTCGTTTCTATTTTTTTTCTACTATTATTTTCCATATCATTGGATTTGGAAAAACACTCCAAGTTTTTCATAAGAATATTCAGAAGGGATTATTTTTCAATTTTCAATCTACGGAAGTTGAAATATACTATGGTTTCCATAGAATTCCACAATTTTTATAGTCAGGGTTTCTCAACGTTTTTTTCAGCGAATTTCTCCCTTACATCTGGTATCGACAAGTCGGAACCATAAACTCATTGCATATGGTAGTCAGATCGTTTAAGCTATACGAGTATGCACGTCTGAATCCAAATGTTATTTTTATTTTTCAAAAATAAATGCATGTGTGAACAAACTTCATTCAAAGATACCACGACAGTTCCATCTCTAGCATCTGGGTATTTGAATCTTGAATTTTTAAATTTCCAAATCAATAATTCGCTGAAAAATCCGTTAAAAAACCCTGTCTATAAAAATTGTGGAATTCTACGGAAACCATAGAATATTTTAACTTCCGTAGATTGATAATTGAGAAATAATCCCTTACGAAAAACTTGAAGTGTTTTTCCAAATCCAATGATATGGATAATAATAGGAGAAAAAAAATGTTTTTATTACCACACTATAAAAATGAAGTTATGTATGTGAAGTGCAATCAAATAATCCAAATAATGTCTGCCTTCGTCGATTAAATGATAAAAAAAAGTCTGATTCAAAATAAAAAATACCGAGAAAAGAAAAGAACTTGAAGAAATTTGAATAAATATTTTGGCACTCTATAGAAACTGTAATACGTTCGATATATTTTGGATAGTCCAGTAAAACTTCGCTGACTTATGGAATATATCAAATATATCTGTGGATTATTACTACGGAACAAATATCATGTTTTTCTTCACAATGCATATTGAAGGAAATAATGAAAAAAATATAAGAAAATTCAACAAAAAACATAAAAATAATATGTTCAATGCTGAAGTTGCGTTTTGTTGGTTATAATTTATACAGTAAAAACCGAATATAACGACATCGTTTATAACGACAGATCGGTTATAACAACCGAATGGCAAGGTCCCGGCCGAATCTATATAAACTAATAAGTACACATACCGCCTATAACGACATCGGATACAGCGACATATCGCTTAAAACGACGAAACTTTATCGATATTCATCGGCTATTCATCGGCTATAACGACCAACCGTTTACCTATTCCAGCAAAACAAAACATTACGAACAATTTTCACCTTTATACTAATCATATGAAGGAATATTTTGCTATAGAACCGCTTTCCCGCTCTTTGCCATTTGGCCTTGCATGTTTCACGACTTATTCAGTGCGATAGTTGACCGCGTGAAGTACAGGTTGATTTTAAAACTCATGATTCAGATCGTTTGTTTACGCGTTACTATGTCGCAAAAAAGAAATAGGAAAGTGTTTAATATTGAAGAAAAATCACATATTATATGGAGATTAGAAAATGGCGAGACAAATAGTGGAATTGCAAAGGAACGTGGAGTCTCACACTCAACGATTTGGAAGGATAGAGATAAAATAAAGGCTCTTTTCGAGAACAACTCCTTGAAAATTAAACGATCGAGGACATCTGAACATAAAGTTATTTGAAAACAAGTTCATATGCATAACCTATCCCCATACTACAAACAGACATAATATATACATACATACTTGTGTATATTGCTTATAACAACTATCGGACATAACGTCCGAAGTATACGGTCCCTTCAATGTCGTTATATCCGGTTTTCACTGTATATTCAATAGAACTGAATAAATTTCTAAAAGTATGAGAGTTCCTCTGATTCTGAGGAATTGCAATAAATAATTATTATTTGAAAAAACATCCAAGAATTCATTGTCGTCAGTTTTAGTTTCAGCGGTGTTGATAACTTATTCTCGTTTCAGCAGTGTTGTTACATGGTTCTCATTTTTGGGTTAATTCTTGCAAGGACTGCAGGCACAGGGTCAGTGTGTTAGTGTGCTTGTAGCTAGCAGTTCAGTCGCATGTAGTTGCATCACGCTTCGCTATGGCGAATCTCAAACTGAATTTTTGTATTTTTGTGATCAAAGAAGGTGACCAAGTTGAAAGAGAGGCGTGCAGACTCTTCCGAAACCTAGCGTGAAAAGGGGAAATCGTGAACCCGTACACATTCCGAGGAGTTTATCCTCAGTTACTGTTTATGGATATCCAACTGACGGTGACAGAAAAAATACGAAGAGTGCAGAAAAACTTCGCCGAACGAAGGAGCAGATGTCTGCGGAAGTTTTCTTCTGAAAAGAACTGGGATTATAATTACCGAAGAACTGACAAATAAAGGCTTACAGGAAAGTAAAATATTGGTGGAAAATTCAAAACATGCAAGATCCAAAAATAAACATTTCGATGCTGACAAAATTCAGGGCTGTGTTTACTATTGAGCAGGCTGAAGAAGATGCTGCTGGTCTTGATTGTCAACACAGCGATTTTTTTCTGCTCATCAGTCGACGCTGTTTCCATCGTTGGCAATGACGTGAATTTAATTCTACTGACAGCCTTATGATCATCCAAAACCGACATCTACTTTCGCAAACCGGGGAGTCACAGGCTCGCCTGTCAAACTAATCACTTTCAACAGATGGGTATTGCAACTACACTACAGTGGAGCTGGGAGTGGTTCATTCACAAGTAGTTGTTTTATCAAGATGTTAAATGGGCGCCAGATAGATTTATGTCCCGATACCCAAAAGGTTCCACACAACATCAACAATATATCAGTTAAAGTTTGAAGAAAAAAAAAAGATCGAATCCCAATGACTAATTTCAATGATTCAGAGGATTGCTTAGATTACAAAGGTTAACGGTCAATATATATTTCACACTGTCAGATAGACACATAAACACCTAAAACTTCAATTGCTTAACAAACACCATGATATTGAGAATAGCACAAATTAAATATAATGGAAGGGCAAAGTCAACGCATAACACAATCAACGACGCGTGAGCTCAGGCGCATGCGACGGTCAACTACAATGGGACGCACGATGGCGATTTAATTTTTAGTGATGGGCATAATTGAATTAGTCCCTTAATCGATTGATGAGTATTCGAGATATTCAAATAATCGAATTATCATTCAAATATATATCACCGGATACTACAGACATCTTGCAATCATTTTCTGAATCGAGTACCTATTCAAGATTTCGAAATATTTGTAGACAACATAATCCGAATTACGTTTCCGTACGCAAGATTCCCATTTCAATTCCTTCCAAAATAAGTAATTTCACACAATTATGATAATATCTTTGTGATAGCCATAACCAATATTTTTATAACCTCTACTACAAATTGAATATTGAATCATTCATAAAACTTGTCATTCGAAATCAAGAAACATGTGATCGTGATATCTCGGTACTCGTCGTTCGAGCATTTCACTCGGTAGTGTATTTGAGTGATGAGTGATTTGAATCATTCGAATGATTATGTTCAAGTTCTCGATTTTTGCAGCCTAATTCAAATTAAAGTTCCGAGTTTGCGATTTCTAGATGTGGTCGGTTTTTTCTCCCCTCTATCTGGACTGTGTGGATTTGATATTCGATTATATTTGTCATTCGTCATTTGGATTCGGTCAGAGCAGTGGAACAGAAACTGAGAACTTATCCGATAACCAAATTACTCGGCAGTGCATTTGAATGATCTGATCATTCGAATGATTCTGGTCAAGTTTTCGAGATATCTCTAATGATTTCATTAATCGAATTATCGATAATTTTTCATTCGAATTAGCACATCACAATTAATTTCCGCTTCACACTTTTGAAGAGGTGTTGGTGGGAGAGTGTGTATCTCTACTAGAAATCAACAATACAATAATCTAGGGAACAACGAAAATCGACAATAGGGTCGTATGAGTCAAATATCAACTGAACAATAAATAAACTTGCTTACAACCAAATCTGATGTCCGGAGAAACAAGTAGACGGAATCTTGAATCGAAAAATCTGGTATCCGGAAACTTCTGTACCGGAACTTAAGCCAAAAATAAATAATAGAAAAACAGACCAACAGGAGAATACCCTGCCGAATAAGAAGAAAACACTTTGCCAGGTCTTGGAAAACACCGCCAGATCTAAGAAGAAACTCCGCCAGGCACAAGTAGAAACTTCGCCAGGCACAAAAAGAATCCCCTAACTCTGCCAGGCACAAGAAGATACTCCAAACACCACCAGACACAAGAAAACACCACAAGAACCCTGAAAGAAAATAATCTTGTGTAAAAAAGGCCCATATCATATAATATTACCAATAATCGATAACACTCCCAATAGTATTCAAGCATTACCATGATATGGATTCAGCAATTGAACGAATACTATTGGAACCTTCTGTATATTCCATATCAACTATAAATAACACACATATCAAGGACACCCTGTATAACTCATAATGGGTGAGGCACCCTGTATATCTCGATATGCATGAGACACCCAGTATATCTTAATATGGATGAGGTACCCTGTATTTCTCAGTATGGATGAGGCACCCTGTATATATCAATATGGGTGAGACACCCTGTATATCTCAATATGGCAAGACACCCCTTATATCTCACAATGGTGAGACATCTTGTATACCCCAAAATAATAATATAAGAAATACTCTATATGTATCACCATGTACAATAACTATACTTGTAATGGTTCCCCCTATCGTCTCATAATGAATGAGATACCCAGTACGTTTCAAAATAATTATCAAAATATTAATGTAAGAAATACTCGGTATGCATCACCATCTACAATAAATACCGCAAATGTGATGGTTCATCCTGTATTCCCATACCCTGCTAAAAGACATGTCTGTAATGCCTCGCTCTGCTCTGGATATATACCAAATTTGATGGAGCACACCGTATGTCCCATCCTCAACAATAATTCAATCATAACACAAATGAGATTGAACTTCCGAATGCTACGAAATCAGGCTAACCCTTGTTCAAGGGATCCTATCAATAAACGTCCATTGTCACCAAACTGTCAACGGTGTTTTCCAATTTCCACACCCACTCAACATAAGAATGAAGATACCTTTTGGGCCGTGAAGAACGATACCGAGGCTCTGGTTCCTCTGAAGAGTTTTGAATTGAAGTCGATACCAACAATGCACTATTTCAATCGATTAAATCATAAAACATGGGCCAATACACTGTACAATCCTTTTCGGACAGCGAAAATTTGCAATAATATCAATTTTCTTTCGAAAAAAAAGACACAGACTCACATTATTTATTTTCCACCCATGACCGATTCTCGGCTGTCTTGAACCATTTCGAATTCAACCTAGTACGTTAATCTTTACCAGATGTCGTTTACGAATACTTAATCCAAAACTCACTACCCATTGTACTTGCTAAACTGTAAAATCTACCCATGCTAAGTTACAAATTGGCGTACCAATTCAAGCATCCTACGCAAAACTAAACAGACACTACCCCAACAACACAAGTACATCCCCTGTACATCCCAGGGACGGGACGTCCCTGGGATATTCTTTGTCGGGACATGGTACATATTAGGGACGTCCCAGGGACATCTACTTTCCACCGAAAAGGACACCCAAGGGATGTCCTTCTGGTACGTGCCAGGGATGTATCAAGTCCCAATAATGGACATCAAAGGTGCACCCTAGGGATGTCCCATAATTAAAGTAGGAAATCTCAGGGACATCCCTGGGATATATGGGGTACATCCCCTGGACGTCCTCGAATGTCCTTTACTTTCATTCATCTAATTTGAAAAATATCATGGAAAATATGGAAAAAAATTAAAGCCAAAGATTTTCAACACAAAACAAGTTTTATTCAGAAATTAATATGTTATATTGTGTTAAAATATGATAAATAAAAAAACATTATCTTTTTCTCTGTGGCTTCTCTCATTGGTCCTCCTGAAAAACTTCTGCAAAGCCTCCTCAATCTGTTTTTTATTGCGCATGGCGTCAGAAGATCCTGTAATAAATATATTATTGGAGGTGGAATGGAATTGACAATGAAAAAAAAAATACCATAGTCCGCAAAATAAAGGCATGGAGTAATAAAATCGCTTATCGTGTTAAATCCAAGTAGGTATATTTTCAGAACGGCATGCCGCAATATACAGAATGACGAGATAAATGGGAGGAATATTCAATTACAAGAATTTTATCAAAGAAACGCATTCAGAACCAAGATCGAATTCACAACGTATCATGTTTTTGCATGCGGTTTGCGGCTGTGACACAACATCATCCCTCTTCAACCGAGGAAAAAAAATCGTTTGTCCAAAAAAACAAAGGACCCAATGCTGTTATTGGCATCTTCAGAAATCAGAATGCCAAACCAGAAGACATAGCAGACGCTGGAGCTCACTTTTTCAATGCTTCGTATGGTGGCAACATGGAAGACGAAACCTTGGAAAAAACCGCTACCAACGTTTCGCAAAATTGACAATAAATAGCATATTCAATATTTTTCTAATATATTTTTAAATATTTTTACATTGTTTCCTTCAATATGCGTTATGAAGAAAAAAATGTATTTGTTCCCTTGTAATAATCTATAGATATAATTTTGCTCCATATCTTTTTGATATATACCATAAGAGAGCTAAGTTCTATTGGACTATCCGAAATCTATCGACCGTATTGCAGTTTCTATAGAGTGCCAAAATATTCATATAAATAGAAATAGTTTCTTACGTCACGCTTTTCTATTTTCTCAGTAAATCGTAAAAAATTTGAGAACTACACTTTTTTTGATTATTCAATTCAAAAATTAATTGGATTAGTTGATGCAACTCCATATATATAACTCAATTTTTATTGTGTGGTCAAAGAAAATGGTTTTTTTCTCCTATTATTTCCCATATCATTGAATTTGGAAAAATGTACTATGGTTTCCATAGAATTCCCAAATTTTTATCGACAGGGGTTTCCAACAAATTTTTCAGCGAATTATGGATTTTGAAATTTAAAAAAATTCAAACCCAGATGATAGAGTTGGAACTGTGGTGATATCTTTGAATGAAGCTTGTTCCCACATGCATTTATTTTTGACAAAAGTATTCTCAGAAATTATCATAATTGACATATTGTCTATGCTGAGAAAATGTTTTTAATCAGCAAGTCATTAATGATTTGATTTGTTACCAAGGTTCAAAAAACCTGTTCAATTGAATACTGTTAATGCATAATACTATAGGGATGTTTTGTAGCACAAGGATTGATAAATAGTAGTTTCTCTTTCTAGTAGTGGAAAAAATAATATATTTCGCACGGTTAGAAGACTTTTATTGCCCACGCGCCTCAAGATTTAAACTTGGTGCTTTGGCTATGAAAGTATCCTCCTCCACTTTGTTGTTCAATATATTATTAATCCCTATGCTGATTTTAAGTCAATTGAAAAAGAAAGTTATGATGAATTTGTCAATTTTAACCATTCTAAATCCTCAAAATTATGTATCTTAATAATACGACCACTATTTTATGTTAGAAAACAAATTATTCAAATTTTTAGACTTCAACCAGAATATCAAATTAATTTCTCAATATTCCTGTAGGTCCGGGATGGAGATCACGAAAATGCGACCTTGATAGGGAAATATTGTGGCCAGGAAACTATCAACATCACCTCAACACACAATTCTTTGTGGATGAAGTTGAACAACCCATTTTCTCCATTCTCATTGTCAAATGACACTTTCTTCAGTGTGGATTACACTTCTTTAGATGTCGGTGAGTACTTTTTATTGCAATCTCAATTTTTGTTTATAAAATATTCTCGTTCTAAAGTCAATTTTCATGTTTCAAACAGAGAAAAGTTTGTTCTATGAGGTATTGAAAACAAGAGGAAGGAGAAATCGGGAATATAATGCACTTAACAAAATGTAACAAATTCAAGAAAGCCTAAAGATTTGAAAAAGCGATGTATAGTGCGTCTAAATTTTTTTCTGTTGTCCACAAAACACATGAACTTCAAAATTGCCTCTTGGAGATTTGTTTGGACTCGAGGAGTGGATGACTTATATTTTTAATTGAAAAAGTTCAGAACACATTTGAAGCAATCATCTCCAAAAAGGATGAACGATCCACTTTGATAAATGTTTGATCGCAGATAATTCGTTATGTGTATCTCCTACAATATTAAAATCAATATAAATCAAGTATTTTCCAATATAATTCGAAATGGCCTCTTATTATGATGGAGCTTTTCAACGTATACGATGTTTTTTTAAATTCTTACATAAACATTATGAGAATTTTGAACTTTTTCTAGGTTTTTTTGATAACTCGATTATTCTACTCAATAATGGAGATAAGTCTGCTATCCCCCAGATATAAATTAATAACAAAACAATTCTGAATGGATCAATCAGTTAGCTAGCACAAACGTTTTGATTCAAATAATAATAACGTTTATTTATGGAATTCTCAGAATTGAAAAAGTTATAATCATTCTTGCCACTATATTCTTATAACTAGTATAGTGTAAGTTACAAACTATAAAAGGCCACCTAACTATAAAGATTTTTTTTTTAATTTTTCGAGGCTATACAAGTAACTCAACAGTTCTTGGAATAGAGAGAGAGAGAGAGAGAGAGAAATATACTTTATTGTCGAAGAAACAAATTCTTATTGACAAAGCTTGTAGAATTAACTAAATACTAACAAATAAATAGCGATTTAAACATATATGTAATAACAGATAATGTATAAGGTAAAAAATTTAGTAATTTATGGTTCAATTCAGAGAACCCGTTGTCTAACAAACGTTTAAAAGAACGGTACATCTTTATAACATTACACCTTAAAAATAAAGGTGAGCAATTGTCATAGTCTATAATGAGAAAACTATTAGTCATGTATAATAAGGTTATGTCAGGGTTTCATTAAAAATTCTTTCAGTATCGTAAAATGCTTTTTTAACAGAGCCTTTTTTAAAAGTTTTCTAAATATTTTATGATCTTGGATTGTCCTTAGTTCAGTGGGTATGTGATTATATATTTTTTTACTCTCGTAGAACAGAGAGCATTTAGTTAGAGTGGACTTTGGAATTGGTAGAGCTATTTTCCTTTCTGTTATTTGACGGGTCGCATGGTAAGTTTGCGTTGTAGACTCTGTCATATATTTTTTATGCATCAAGCATGCCGTTTCCAATATGAACAAGCAGGTCAGTGTAAGAATTTCCTTTCTCAAAAATAATGGTTTGCATGGCTCACGTGGACCCACTTTGGCTAGATATCTTACTGCTCTTTTTTGTAGCACAAACACTGAATGGAGGAGCTGTTGGCTACAATAACCCCAGAAGGCTATACCATATCTCATATGGGATTCTATCATTGAGTGATAGACCATTTTTGCTGTTGCTGCGCTTAACTCGTTTGTGACCACTCTGAGGGCAAAGCATCCCGATGCCAATTTTTTTGTTAAAACTAGGACATGTTGGTCAAACTTCAGTTTCTCATCCAAAGTTATTCCTAGGAATTTAGTTGTTTCTTTGTATTCTAAAGTTTGTCTGTTCAAGTTTAGATTCTGGCAATCAAAGTTAAAGCCCATTATTTTAGTTTCCTTGTGGTTGAAGCATAAGTAATTTGCATCGCACCACTTTTGAATCATTTCCAGGTCTCTATTTATAATATCTTTCATGTTGTTGTAACTTTTTCCGTGCCAGAGTATGGTAGTGTCATCCGCAAAGATGGTGAACTTTCCTTGAATGGGAATATCGCCCAGGTCATTTAGGTATAGGAGGAAGAGAATTGGACCAAGGACAGATCCTTGTGGGACTCCCCTCGATATATCCCTGATGTCTGACCAATTCCCATTTGACTTTACTATCTGTTTCCTGTCGTCTAGATAGGACTTAATCCAGTCAAGACATACTCCTCTAAAACCGTAGTGATGCAGCTTGTCCAGAAGTATTCTATGATTGACGCAATCAAAGGCTTTTGTCAAGTCGCAGAACACTGCCGCAACTGCCTCACTGCTGTTCAGATTGGTGTAAACATGTTCCAGGAATGAGAATATGGCATCATTTGTGCCCTTGTTGCTCTGAAATCCAAACTGAGAATCTGACAATATATTATTGAGGTTTAGAAATGTTACAATCCGTTTTTTTACAAGCTTTTCTATTATTTTAGATAACGTTGAAAGTAGAGAGATCGGTCTAAAATTGCTAGGATTTTCAGATGCGCCTCCTTTATATATTGGAATTATTATTGCTGACTTGAGGCATGGTGGGAATTTGCCAAGTTCAAAAGACTTGTTGATACATTCAGCTAGTACTTAGTGAAATAGTTCCATAGGAAAACTTACCTCGTATTTTATAGTTCATTGAAGAGGTATTATGAAAGTATCCATGGTTATTTGATATTCGTCAAATCTCCTTTTCAATGATTCGTTTGAAAATATGAAAAGGGTGTTCATGAAATCAGATGTGGAGTCATTGCATTGAAAAAAAAAAACTTCAGTCACTATCTTCCATCGTTCAATATTCAAAATTCATCTCTGAATCTTCAACATTCAACTCTAAAACTCCAACATTCAACTCTAATTCTTCAACACTAAACTTTCAACATTCCACTTTTGATATTAAACTTCACATTGAATTTCCCATTATGAAAATTCCGGAGTAAAACAACCCTTAATAAAAAAATAAAAATTAATAAAAAAAGTTTTTAAAGCTTGTTTTTATTTTATTTTTTTTATTCATTTATTTTTTATTTTTCAGTAATTGTTAAGTTACTAGTTTAGTGATTTCTATCTCCTTTATTTTCGAATCATAATCTCCGACTTTGAAAACCCCTAGATACCAATTTTGAATAGAATCGGACCGTAATCACAAAAATTGTCCGCCATATTGGAGCCACCATTTAGTTTTTCTTTTCGAACAAAAATTTCATTATGTATTGTCGCCGGAATTATGTACACCTGCCAAATTTCAAATCAATCGGACCATTAGAAGTGGATCAAATTTAATTTGCCAGATATGATTACAGGCAGGTGAAACTGGATGAAAGCTTGTAAAAAAAATTTTCGACCACAAAAACCCCCTCATACCAATTTTGAATAGATCCGGACCATAATCACAAAAATCGCCCGTCATTTTGGATTTTTTTAATTTTGACAAAAAATGACATTATCTCAGACCCCGAAAACCCTCAAATACCAATTTTGAATAGAATCGGGCCATAATCACAAAAATGGTTCGCCATTTTGTAGCCGCCATTTTGTTTTTTTTTACTAAAAAAAATTTCATAATGCATTGTCACCGGAATTATGTACATCTGCCAAATTCCAAATCAATCGGACGATTAGAATTGGGTCAAATTTAACTTGCAAGATTTGATTACAGACAGACAGACACCGGGAGAGGTGAAACTAAATGAAAGCTTGTAAAAATGGGACTACCAGACAAATCGGTACTAGCACTTCTTACCATTTGCAGTGCTCTAGGCTTATACTTCCTTGGGAAAAAAAAAGAAGGGAGATGTCAAGATGATACTTTTTCTGGAGAAGATGATTGTAGGTTTCTTGCCCGGTCTCATTGTTTGTGAAATACTCACAAAGTTCCTAGAAATTGCATATGGAAACAAATAGTTCCGTATTTTTTCTAACTTATCAATATAAAACAGCGGATTCAGAGAACCTCAGAACCCTATATTTAACCTTTATTTATCTGCGAGGAAAAAATTCATGAATACTGAAACTGTATAGGAGCCATTTAGTCGAACAGTTTCTTTACTCTTAAACGAACGAGGATTGTATGCACTATACTTCAAATAGTAATTAGAAATAAATGAATAATATAAAACTTTTTTAAAGACAAGCTTTTATGTAAGCCGTGTACTAAAACGTATAAAATAAATTTAAGTCATCGCTGACAATGATTTAATTATTTTTTGTTGAATTATTTGGTTTCAAAAAGCTTGTCAAGCGAAGTGTTCATAAAAGTAAGTACTAATCAATTTGATTGGGCAGTGATTAGTTGGTAAGTAAGAGCTTGTCGGAGTATTTGATTTCACAAAGTATTCATGGAAGTAAAAACCAATCAATTATATTGGACAATGAATTGTTGGTACATAACAACTTGCCGAAGTATTACTTTCATTACAATTCGCGCGACAAGGTTTTTGAAACCAAATGATTGAATAAAAAATAATTGAATCATTCTCAGCGACGACTTCCATTTATTTTATATGTTGTTGTACACGGTTTAAATGAAAGCTTGTCTTTAAAAAAGTTTTTTATTATTTATTTATTTTTAATTACTATTTGGAGTATAGTCCATACAACCCTCATTCGTTCAAGAGTAAAGAAACTGGTCGACTATACAGTTTCAGTATAGTTTCTTTGATCGAACTGAGTGATTTTTTATAATGAATTTTTTCCTCGCAGATAAATAAAGGTTAAATATAGGTTCCTGAGGCTCTCTGAATCCGCTTTTTTATTATTTGTTTATTTTTTACTTTTGAGTTAGTTCGCCTTAATCTGTTGATGTCCAATAGTGCATCGTTGTTAAAAGGTCTCTTCCCTGTAAGTTTTGAGCTGAAAGAAATCATGATCTCCGACCCCAATAACTCCCACACACCAATTTTCAATAGAATCTGACCATAATCACAAAACCCGTCCTCCATCTTGGGGCCGCCATCTTGAATTCATAAATTTTGACAAAAATGGCCATAATCTCCTACCCCAAAACCCCCGCATACCAATTTTTAATTGAATTGGACCATAATCACAAAACTCGTCCTCCATCTTGGGGCCGCAGCTTAAATTCATGAATTTGGACAAAAATTCCATAATCTCCGACCCCAAAAACCCCACATACCAATTTTGAATCGAATCGGACCATAATCACAAAACTTGTCCGTCATTTCGGAGCCGCCATCTGAAATTTATGAATTTCGACAAAATTTCATAATCTCCGACCCCAAAAGCCCCACATACCAATTTTGAATTGAATCGGACCATAATGACAAAACTCGTTCGCTATCTTGGAGCCGCCATATCAAATTTATGAATTTTGACAAAAATTCCATAATCTCCGACACTAAAAAAAACCCACATACCAATTTTGAATTAAAATGAAATTTCATGATCTACGACCCCGAAAACCCCCGTATACCAATTTTGAATCGAATTGGAGCATAATCACAGAACTTGTCCTCCATCTTGGGGCCGTCATCTTGAATTCATCAGTTTCGACAGAAATTTCATAGTCTCCGAACGCGAAAACCCCCACATACCAATTTTGAATCGAATCTGACCATAATCACAAAACTCCTTCGCCATCTTGGAGCCGCCATCTCAAATTTATGAATTTTGACAAAAATTCCATAATCTCCGACACTAAAAAAAACCCACATACCAATTTTGAATTGAATTGAAATTTCATGATCTACGATCCCGAAAACCCCCGTATACCAATTTTGAATCGAATTGGAGCATAATCACAGAACTTGTCCTCCATCTTGGGGCCGTCATCTTGAATTCATCAATTTCGACAGAAATTTCATAGTCTCCGAACCCGAAAACCCCCACATACCAATTTTGAATCGAATCTGACCATAATCACAAAACTCGTTCGCCATCTTGGAGCCGCCATCTTAAATTTATGAATTTTGACGAAAATTCCATAATTCCCGACCCCAAAAACCCTCCATATACCAATTTTGAATCGGAGCGGACCATAATCACAAAACTCATACTCCATCTTGAGGCCGCCATCTTGAATTCATGAATTTTGACAAAAATTCATAATCTCCAACCCCAAAAACCCTCACATACCAATTTTGAATCGAATCGGACCATAATCACAAAACTAGTCCGCCATCTTGGAGCCCTCATTTCGAATTTATGAATTTTGACATGAAAGTCATAATCTCCGACCCCGAAAACCCCCACATACCAATTTTGAATCAAATCGGACCATAATAACAAATCTAGTCCGCCATCTTGGAGCCGCCATTTTGTTTTTTTCTCTAATGAAAATTTCAAAATGCATTGTCACCAGAGTTATGAATACCTGCCAAATTTCAAATTAATCGGACGACTAAAAGTCGGTCAAAACTCACTTGCAAGATTTGACCCTAGCGAACTAAGAACGAACGACCGAACTAACAAACAAGTGAAACTAAATACAAGCTTGTAATGAAAATGTGATATCAGAACATTATGTAAGCGTTCTTTTTTAATATATATTTTTGCGAGCAAAGCTATGTAATTGGTATTGGTTAGTCGTAGTCATTTGTTTTATATTTGAATGTTTTGAAGTTTTTCGTTTCATCATTCAGTAGTCTAAGCGGGAATTTGTGAAGTTGCTTGGTTATTAATTGCTTTGTTTTTATCATTATTTCAACAGGCTGTGGAGGCATTCTCAGGAACAAAGTTGGCACCGTTTCCCCACCGATTGCAGATGGCAGTTACCCACCCTCATTGACATGCACGTGGGTTATAATAGCCCCTCCCGAAAATATAATCCAACTCACATGGATGACCTTCAATGTCGAAGAAAGTTACGATTGTAACTACGATAACGTTCAAGTTTTCGATAACAACACGGAGTTAGGAATGGGAGGTTTGATGGGCAAGTACTGTGGGTTCAAATTACCCCCCGTGCTCCTCAGTTCATCCAATATCATGACAATTATCTTCACTTCGGATATAACCATCAGCATGGATGGATTTCTGGCTTCATATACTTTCGTACCAGAACATAATGGTAAGGTTTTGTTAGATATTGATTTGAATGCCTCTCCAAAAAATATCAAATTGCATTGAAATTCGAATGAGTCCATAGTACGTTCGGAAACCAATAAAAAAGGTACTCGGTATAGTTTTCTGGGTTTTTTCCTTTCCACAACCCGGAAATGAGAAAAATATATCCCGGGTGACCCAGGATATCGGGCCACTCCTGTAACTTCTGCATTCGTGAACGGAGTTTTCTGAGATTTGGTACAGTTATATAAGCAACTATTTCGGATTTGATCACATTACAATCCAATATGGCGAACTTCCGGTTTTTCTGGAAATGTTTTTTCAAATGGAACACCCTGTATATTTTTACATATTCTAGTTCAACAGGTCAAAACAAGTGCCAATCTTATGTCAAATGACATTTTTTTGAAACAATTGAAATTGTTTTTTTTATTTTACCTCGTGGATAAATGAGATTTTTGAATGTAAACAATTTGTTACTGCACCGAAATACAAAAATGATATGTAATTTTTTTCCCGTATGTATATTCTAGAGAGACATGTAGGTGGCATTTTTAAAAAAAATAATTTGTGATCAAAATGTGATGTGACTGAATTGATTCATCAATAAGTGATACAATAAATAATTTTTTGTTATGTGCGACTCATTGTGAATAGCCTTGACCAAATCTCATTTATCCACGAGGTAAAATGAAAAACAATTTTAATTTTAATTGTTTTAAAAAATCTCATTTGGCATAAGATTTGGACTTGTTTTGACCTGTTGAACATGAATATGTAAAAATATACAGGGTGTTCTATTTGAAAAAACAAACTTGCTGGCGATTCCAGAAAAACCGGGAGTCTGCCATATTGGATTGTAATGTGATCAAATCTGAAATGGTTGCTTATATAACTGTAACAAATTTCAGAATAATCTGTTCACGAATGCAGAAGTTGTAGGGGTGGCCCGATATTTTGTGTCACCCGGTATATATAAAAATTCTACACTTGTTTAGAGAAGAGAATGAATGAATTCGTCCCGATAATTACTGGGTTTACCAAATCATTATCGTCTTGAGATAATGATTGAATTTTTGTCAGCAACTTATACGTATCCTGAATTTACGTAGCGGAAATATAATCTTAAAATTAATCAAATGACACAACTACACTCCAATGGTGAAGGTTTTTTTTCTGTTCTGAAAATTGGTTGAATTCTCGTTCTCAAATAGAACTAATTATAAATGTACAGCTAATTCCTACTTGACGGATCTCAAGTGAAATATTTCGGATGACACACTTGCTACAGGGTGCCCCTGGGGAGTATGCAAGCTCAATAACTTTTTTTCTATCCAAACTATCGACTTCATTTTTTTAACGATAGTTCCTACAATGGGGCACATTCTAGAAATATTCCTATTTATTTATTCTTTTATTGATCCCAAGAAACATTTCTGTTTATAGAGGGATTACTTTTTACATAAATTGAATAACGGTAATACATATGAAACATCAAACAATTAATAGAAAGAAAAAGAAAGCAAAGCAGTCAAAGGTGGAATATTATTATAGGAATTGGAAATTTACTTGTCAAGTATACATTTTCTAAGTTCTTTTTTAAACTTAGTTTTAGTTTTCATTTCTTTTGAATGCTGTGGTATTTTATTATATATCTCAATTCCCTGGTAAAAAACAGAAGTTTTTCCAAAGTTTGATTTGAAACGTAATGTGTTTAATTTTTTTACATTTCTTGTTTTATGATAATGGATATTTGAAATATGATCAAAAGTAAGATCCAAATGTTTTTTTCCTGTATCAACATAGTGGATGAAAATTGAAATTTGAAATTCATATAAACAACGAAGATTTAGTAAATTACTAGGTTTATATAATTTTTTTGAGGGTTTTAAAAATGGCAATTTGTATATTCATTTTATAGCTTTATTTTGCAAAGTATGTAGTGGTTTCATAATAGAAATTTTGGCTGAGCCCCAAATAGATATGAGGTATTGCAGTTTTGAATAACTTAAACTGAAAAATATGATTTTCAAATATTTTAGTGGGGTATATTGTCTTATTCTGAATAGTATTCCAATCAAAGGTGGATTGTTGATATGATTGAACCAAGAGAGTGTTTGGTCGATATTCAAACCCAAGAATTTTGTATTGTTGGTATACTGAATTTGAGAATTTTTGAATATTATTGGTCTTAGTGAATCAGTTGCAATACTTCGTTTAAAAATAAACATAATTGATGATTTCATAAAATTTAAAAACAGTTTATGAGCGATGAGCCAATGAGATAAGATTTGAAGATCGTGTTCAATATTAGATAGAATTCCGAATTCGTTCTCTGCAAAATATATTATTGTTGTATCATCAGCAAAAAGTTTAACCTTTCAATTTAAGTTCTGTTATCGAGTTAATATATATCAAAAATAGAACTGGAGCAAGTATCCCTGTGGTACCCCACATTTGATACTTTCAATTGAACCAAGTGTATTTTTGATCTCTTGGTCTCTCAAATGATTTTTAAACCAAAAGTAAATTTTTCCCCTTATTCCAGTATCATATAATTTTCTCCAAAGAATTTTATGGTTAGCCATATCAAAGGCTTTCCGTAAATCCAGTGAAAATAAGCCGCATTTTTTTGTCTAATCTATTTCCAGTTTTATTCTTGATATCATGTATACTGCCGCAGACTTAGTATCACTAGATTTCCAAAATACATATTGTTCTGCATACAGAAATTTTGATTTTTTCAGATATTCCCTTAATCTTCTATGCATTACATTTTCAATAATTTTTGAAAATATTGGTAGAATTGAAACTGGACGGTAATTTCTTATGTAATTTTTTTTCCCACATTTGAATATTGGTTTCACTTTAGCTGTTTTCAATTTGTCTGGCAATATACCTGTTTCAAAAGATGTATTAATCAATCTATTTAATGATGGTATTATTTCATCATTGACTGCTTTGATAATCTCAACATTAATTCCATCAACTCCTGCTGCTTTCTTGTCGTCTAGTTCGTCAATTATTTCTTGAATTTCTTGATAATCTGTTGGATTCAGAAACATAGAAGAGGGAGAGGAACAGGTAGAAAACCTACCTTAGATTTGGGTATCTGTTACATTTCTGGATAATTCAGCTCCAATATTCACAAAATATTCATTAAGATGGTCACATATTTCCATTTGATCTTCAATTTGTCTGCCATCTATGGTGATGTATTCAATATTACTTTTGGATGATTTACTACTTGTTTTATTATATAAAAGAATATTGATAATTTTCCAAAGTGCTTTTGGTGATGTATCATTGAATAATTCTTGAAAATAACCTTTTTTTGTTTTAACGACAGTTTGTTTCACTAATTTATTATAATATTCGTATGATTGCGAGAAATTGTATACTCCTGGATTGGTTTTCTTTTTATAATAAAATGTATCTCTTTGTTTATTGATTTGGGCAATTTTGCTATTGAACCATGGTTTTGAATTCGCATTGAATTTAATATTCATGTTTCTGGAATTTTTCTCAGAGACACTGATCATTTTGTTATAAATTTCTTCAGGATTTTGTATATCACATATTTGGTCTATTAGTCATTTTAGTTCTATTTTCAAATTTTTTACGTTAAAAGTTTTCATATTCCAAGAGTTTATGTGATTTTTTAGTTTTGCAACTTTCATTTTTGTATTTGTTATTATAAATTTGTGATCACTAAGAGACGAGTTTATAATTGATATATCGATTTGTCCATTAAAGTTACTCAGAACATGATCAATCAAAGAAGCACTCCCGGACGATTCTCTCGTTGGAGTAAATGTGTTGCATAGAAAATTTTTTTTGGATTTATATATGTCCACTAAAGCACTGCATTCTATGTTCGTTGTTAAAGTGTTTATATTGAAATCACCATAGCAAAAACATGTCTTGCCACTAATATTGAAATTCTGAAGTTTCTCATCAATGAAGTATTTCAGTATTATCTCTTGGAAAATGGTATAGTCCGCATATGAACACATTTAGAGGTTTGATTTCTACGGCTACATAGAAACAAGCATTTTCTTCTGTTTTTTTGAAAAGCAACCTTTCATTTTTTACATTTCCAAAGTCATCAATAAATTGTCGATATAACGCCCCCAGGTTTGTGAGACTTAGCTGCAATAGTTTTTGACTAATGTCAATTTATGTGTCAAAATAGCGTTGTGCATAGACCCAGAGAAAAATTGATAACTTCAGAACCGTCGAGCAGGGCTAAGTGGAACAAATTTTCCGATTTTTTCCAAGTTTTTCTTCAACTGATCAAAGTTTTGCTTTGAATGTTTAAATAAGAAATCTACCATACCTAAGTGATTCAATTCTGAAAAATTACAGTTCTAGGATGTTTAGTTTTGAATATATGATTTTTTCAAAAGGTGGTCCACTTTTCCTGCAGAAAGGGGCAAAGAGGACCATCTATATGGTTTACGTATAACAGGCTTATTTAAACACTGTATTGGGAAAGTGGTCCACAAATAACGCTTTTATTTATTATTAATCGATT
Source organism: Gonioctena quinquepunctata (assembly GCA_018342105.1). NCBI lineage: Eukaryota > Metazoa > Arthropoda > Insecta > Coleoptera > Chrysomelidae > Gonioctena > Gonioctena quinquepunctata. The sequence continues at coordinate 407,285 of JAFIRS010000246.1, forward strand.
TTTGGAAATCAACAGATAGTTGAAAGGAAATATTACACATGGTAGTAGATAGTGAAAAAAATATTCCGATTTGAACAAAAAACAAACTCTTAAGAACTGGGTTGTAATGAGTATAAGGAAATAACAGTTGAACTCCTTTACAAATTCAATATAACATGGTATACTTATAAATGGTTTCAAGATAACAAAGATGTGACGGTTTTCATATTAAATGTATATCTGCCTCTACAATGGTTCCTAACAGAAATTGTTTCTACGATATCTTCAGAATCTTTAAGACACTCGTCATAAAATTGAGGAAAACAAAAATACATTTATTTTCCTACTACTTTCAAGGTTGTTCTTGGAATGGAATATTTATCACATATTTTTCTTCTAGATAGCCTACCTAATCGTGTCTCTCTGATTGCCAAACTCTAGTTTTTTTTGGGTAGTTTCAGTTAAGAACTTTTTCTGACATTCTTCCATAATTACGGACTATTTTAAGTTAACTGTAACAATAAAATACAAAATTAGCACCTATTCTGCGGCTAAAGTAAACCGATCCACCTACCCCTGTGGCTAAAGTGGACCGGTTCACATACCCGGAATTTTGCAGTTTATTTGAACAACACAAAAAACAAACAAACAAATTTTTAGAAAACATTTTCAATACTTTCGTAATGTTCAGAAATATTTTATTTAATAGCCCAATATACAAGGAAACTTGAAACATAACACAGATACGGAATACAGAGGAGGTTTTTCAGGTTTCCAAAATAAACAATAAATGCACGTGTCCTTTTGCACTCCTACAAGTCTCATCAGACAACTGCATGTCGCACCAACTTTATATTGTAGCATGTATCAGATGTTAATAGACAAATGAGAGCGCGGAAGCGTTGTTTCTGGTTTTATTTAAAAAAGTACAGATTTTTATTGTTTTCAATGTTTTTTCGGTCCATTTTACCCATTATGGTTCTCTTAGCACCGCTTGACGGAACCAATGAACTCTCCAGTCGATTCCTTCCATTGCCTAATTTTTCGAAAATGACAAATTGCAAACGGCAATACCTCGACTTTTTGAAATGCAACACCATATATTTCATTGCATGACATTTTCAAGAGATTTATGCCGAAACAGGCTTGGTGACGAATTTGCGAGATTTGTTGCAGCATTTTCTTGAAAAAAAAATGGAGTAGGCCGCTGTTAGTCTGGTCAACAAGTGCTTTTTGGACCATTATTTTTCTATGGAAGCAGAAAATTATGAGTGAGGTGTCATTCGATTCGTAACGGCATTTAGAAAAAAGTTAAAAAAAAACTCCCGTTTGGGGGTTTGGTATATCAAAAACTATTGCAGATATCCAAAATCGAAAAAATGATCCAAAGAGAGCACAAAATTTCCTAAAAAAGTTCTACCTACCGGAACTAACTGTACCAACAATATTTATAATTTTAATTGAGTGGTGAAACCGGGTTCTTTGGTTCGCACGCGCGTCACTCGGATCGGATGCTTAAACAAAAAATTTTTTTTAACCAATTAAATATAAATACTAAGGCATGAAAACATGCAGGTACTTTCTAAATACATGAATAAACAATAATCCATCGGCAAAAAATATTTACCTCAATTTTTCTATAATAAGTAAATGAAAATTGTGGCATTGCAGAAAAAATTTTAAATTCAAGAAAAAAAACAGAGATAGAGCTTCATCCAAAAGCTCAATTTGTTTATTGATTAACGAATGGAAAAGTCTTGGAGTAATTTTGTCGTATCTGTAATAGTTTATGAGATAGCTATATTTTGAAGCCTAAAAAAAAATTTTCTCGAAGAATTTTTATAAATAATTGCAAGAAATTAAGTAAATAATTTGTTCATTGCTTAATGAAGGATAAAAAAGGTCTGAATGTTCTTTTCGTATCTCCAATAATTTATAAGTTATATTAATTACCAAGATATAAAACAAGGTGAAGTTAAAGAGACAAAAATATTAAAACTTCTAAAAAAAAAATCTGTAATAAACGACACATGGTTGTTATTGTTTTATTTTGTACAATTAAAAAAATATAAAAAATTTTTTCTTTATAACTAATTGTTTATTAAATAAATTAAAAATTTAAAAAAAAAAATCGAAATACAAAGGAACGATAGAAAATATTGTTCAAAAAATGGTTTCACAATATTAATATTTAATTGCAAAAAAAATGTTAATTAACAAGTGCGATTTTAAGCAATATTTTTTTTAAGAAACCATATTTTCTTAAAAATCATTATTTATGATTGGGTTTCCAAAAAAAAGTTTGGATTGTCTTATGAACAATGCATTTGTTTATAACAATTATTTAAACACTTCAAAACAAAATCATCAAGTGTATATTCAAACTTGACCGTTGAGAACCAACCGTTAATTTATATAAACCAACAAAACTTTTAGATATCCATTCATTATACAAAATGACATTGTGCACCTTCATTCATTTCGTTAAAAATAATATAAAGCATTCTAATTTGGTATTCAAAACTAATAGTGAACAACACAGTTAGTTATCCAATCAGTTGTTTCAATAATCTAGCGATTACCAAAATTAAGACAAATGTTGGACAAAAAACAATTTATTACAATGGAATAAAATCTTACAATGATGTACCAGACCATTTGAAAACATATGGCGAATTACGATTTAAAATTCATTCAAAGAAATACCTTCTTCATAAATAATTATTTAATTTTTTTCTGATTCTATCATTTATATTATTCTTCTATACTCTCTGGAGTATGAAGTGCTCCACTTTCTTATTGCTTAGTATTTATATTTTTTTCTTTCATAAACGTTTCTTGGGAAATAAAATTGTTATTATTGTTATTATTATTAACAATAAGAGTACAAAAATTTAAAAAAACATTTTTATGTAGCTTTTAACAATTGAAAAGCAAACCGATCGGCATATAAAAAAAACATGCATTATTTATGTTTTTCATTTTTCAAGGTCTTATATTGTTTATAAAAAATTTAAAAATATCAATTTTTTCATTTTTTCAACGGGAATCGTTTTTTAAGCCGTTGAAAAATAGCTTCAAAAAAAAATATTTGGTTTCAACAATTTTATGTCAATGTTCAACTTATTAAGAATTGTTAATTATTAAAAGCATTACTAATAGAAAAATTGCGGTAAAAAATTTCTGCCTATGGATTATTCTTCATTCATGTATTTAGAGAGTACCCGAATTTTTTCATTCCTTAATATTCATATTTAATTGGTTGATATATTTATTATTTTGGTTAAGCATCCGATCCGAGTGACGCACGCGCTAATCGAACCACCCGTTTTCTCCCATATTCTCACCGCTCAATTGAAATTAAAAATATTGGTGGTACAATTCCTTTTTTCATAAAATGTCCTGCTACGTATTGATATTTTTTCCGATTTCGGATATCAGCAATAGTTTTTGAGATATTTGAGAAGAACCAAACCCCTTTTTTTTATTAAATTGTTATAACTTTTGCAATTTTTGCAAACCGGAGTTTTTTTTGAATTTTTTTATAAATGCCATTACGAATTGAATGACACCGCACTCATAATTTTCCGTTTCTATAGAAAAATAATGGTCCAAAAAGCACTTGTTGGCCAGACTATGTTATGAAATTTGACACATCCGTGTACCTTTCAATAAACTCTCGTAGCCAAGCCTCCTTCAAAAGCAGTCATTTCGTGATTCCCCCTTCGTAATTTCAATGAGTGATCCAAACTAAGAAAAGAAGTTGGATGAAACTGTCCGCATTCTTTCATGAAATAACTGCATTTCAACAAACTCTGTTGAGATGGACCGATCATGTTTATCTCTTCTCAGAGAAGAAATAGAAATGGCAGAATGGCGATCAATTGATACATATAGTGATACATATTCAAGTGCGTCACCTGAAATAATTTGGTGGATTTCAATTGACATTTCTAAAATACGTATTAAAAAAATTGCTCCACATTGAGAATTTAAACCATTTGAGAACGATAATTCAACCAGTTTTGAGTACGGAGACAGATATCGATTCCTAAACGTTTGAAGAGAGAAGTGTCATTTGATCAATTTTTAGATAATTTTTTCGATAGGCGAACTCAGAATACGGTTAGTTACTGATTAAAATCAATTTTCTCTTAATACAATAGTCATTTGATCAACGCAGTAACTTATAAATGCAAATTAATTCACTTGCCTTCTACATTGTATAGAAATTTGATTTATGCATATATGTATATACAGTAAAAACCGAATATAACGATCTTTAGATCGGTTATAACAACCGAATGGCAAGGTCCCGACCGAATCTATATAAACTAATAAGTACACATATCGCCTATAACGACATCGGATACAGCGACATATCACTTAAAACGACGAAACTTTATCGATATTCATCGGCTATAACGACCAACCGTTTACCTATTCCAGCAGAACAAAACATTACGAACAATTTTCACCTTTATACTAATCATATGAACCTCTTTCCCGCTCTTTGCCATTTGACCTTGCATGTTTTACGACTTATTCAGTGCGATAGTTGACCGCGTGAATTTCAGGTTGATTTTAAAACTTTTGGTTCAGATCGTGTGTTTACGCGTTACTATGTCGCAAAAAAGAAATAGGAAAGTGTTTAATATTGAAGAAAAATCACATATTATATGGAGATTAGAAAATGGCGAGTCAAATAGTGAAATTGCAAAGGAATGTGGAGTCTCACACTCTACGATATCAACGATTTGGAAGGATAGAGATAAAATAAAAGCTCTTTTCGAGAACAACTCTTTGAAAATTAAACGATCGAGGACATCTGAACATAAAGTTATTTGAAAACAAGTTCATATGCATAACCCATCCCCATACTACAAACAGACATAATATATACATACATACTTGTGTATATTGCTTATAACAACTATCGGACATAACGTCCGAAGTATACGGTCCCTTCAATGTCGTTATATCCGGTTTTTACTGTATATATATATATATATATATATATATATATATTTAATTTTCAGATTACGGAAGGTAAAAACCTAGAAAATCATGTAAAGTGCCAATATTTCTTCACGAAAAATAACATATTATCCATACATTGAAGAAGTTCGAAACCACATTTTATTACAATATTTTATATTACCAAAGATTTATCATTGATTCTGCAGTTTGTGGAGGAAGCTACTTCACGTCAGCTGGTGTTATAAAGTCTCCCAGATATCCGGAGTCGTACCCATTCAATAGAGAATGCACCTGGACCATACATGTGAAGCCTGGTCAACAGATAATGCTGAATGTAACGGATTTCAACATAGAATTTTATTCAGGCTGCACATATGACTGGTTGGAAATCAGGTGAGGACTGTTATCAGATCAATATGAAAAAACCATCTTGGAGATCAAATTCGATAAAAAGCGGTGCGCACTCTTTCCATGGCTTTCCTTGAAAGTTCATGGATGTTTGATAATCTGAAAACTCCATAGATGTGCTTAGCTCTAGAAGTCTTGATGGGTCTACCATCGCTTGAATCGGTGAGAAAAAATGAAACAACGGCTGCCCATTCAAGAATACAGCTCGAGATCTGGTGGGATAGTGGCAGGTAGAAAAAGTCTCAGACGAGTAAACCAGGAACGAAAACCTTTCTGGGTTGCCCAGTTTGTTCTACTGACTAATTCTAATTGAAGCAAAGGTACTTGGATAATGGGGTTACATTTGTTTTATTTTGAACACTTGGGTTGTATGTGTATCAGAGTTAAATGTGATATATCAAAAATACAAATTATTCCAGTCAAACAATAACCTCATTATTTTGAAGAAAATATCAATGTTTCTGGTTTCAGATTGGTTATTTGTTTGGTTCAAAGATGAAGTAAAGTGTCAAATTTATCAAGTCTTCTTCTGATGTATTTGATTCAAAGTCATATCGCAATAAATTTATGTGATAATTTCATTCGATTATGGATTCTACATTACTTGAAATAATAATATGTGTAATTTTAAGTCAATGAATATTAGTGAAATTCGTAAAAAAACTGTCAGTCACAATGTTTATTACCCTCCTAAATAGGAATGGTACATGTTTCGGACCTATAGAGGTCAAACATCAACCAAAATTCCAAAAATGGTTTGCATCAATGTATGGATTTGATTTAAAAAATAAAGTTCAGCCAAATATAGGTTTGTTACTCACATCGAATTTGGAAGTGGAAGATTGTAAAGAGTTAAAAATGTATTTAAAACTTAGAATCCTTCCATGTTTGTTAGGATGAGGATCACATTTAATATAAAAGCAACCAAGTACAAAAATGAAAGCCAAACATGAAGATATTTCGGAAAACGTGTAATTATTATTTATTGTATCTATTCAAAACGTTTTGAACATGATAGGAAACTTTGCATAGGAGTGGAACTGAAGTGAATGAGGAATTTTTTAATCTTCCAGAAAGAGAAGAAATAAGAGGGCTGTTCAAAGAAATGGTCATTTGTGCCTTTCATCCTCAATTTTTACTGACGATGAACAAACCTTCCTAAACCAAGGTTTGAACCACAATTTGCACAAATGTAAAAATATATAACTTTAAATTATTAGCTGTTGCATGTGAATGAACAATAGATAATTTCAATCTATTTCTATCTATAAAACTCATTCAGAAGTGATTCATACATAGCTTTGAACTACTATTTCTCTTTTAAATCCTCCCTCCTTTCTCCCTCAGAAAATAAAACCGTCCAATACTTAAAAACAATCACAAGCTGACTCAGTATTACCCAAAACTAACAAATTCAATTGTTTAGTGATCTTGTCTAGACCTGACTACCTTCATGAACTTTATAATTTTCTGAATTCCGAAAATTTCTCCAAAATGAAAAGAGTTCCCACTTCCATTTTTTCAATAAAATAAAACCAACTTCAAATATGTGCCTGTTTTTTTTGTGGTTCTTCCAAGTTCAAATTAATGCCTATGAATACTTTCACCCCCAGGTTTACCTAAAATACACAAACGTGAAACTCCTATATGTCCAGTTGTGTCATTTTGCAATTCGTCAGTTTTTAAACAAGTTTCTTTGCTTATTCACCTAATCGGAGATTCAACTGGTTTTTGTAACCTGTTTTCAATAAATAATTTTTTTATTCAACGAACAAAATTATGAATATTATTATTTCACAAAATTCCCTATTAGTTTCATATGATATATTTAACTTGTTCTCTAGCATTCTTCCATGGGTGTATCATGTTGGTCCGGAACTTTAAGGTAGTTGTCGTGAAATCCACTTCCAATCAGATTGCGTTTATATGCATACCACTTCCAGTTAATATTATTACCTGTATCATATTAAATTTTTAGAATGATTTACCACACCGAAAGCGAGATATAAGGCTTCAAATTTGCAACGTTTAGCACGTAATCCCTATAGTGAGCTACTGTGGAGACCACATTTTAAGGCATAACTAAAAACACTCCATTGAGATCTTTTTGAAATACTAGTAGCCATGCAGTTATTCAGTTATTGCCATAAGAAATTTCTAAATTATTGCTTATGAGAAGTGCAAGCCCGAGCGCTCGTGATTCAAATAAGCGAGAGCGCGAGGATTTTGCTGTTTTGAATTGAACTGTGTTTTGGAATGCACATATTTATGAATAATAATTGTGAATAATTGCGCTAATATATACTGATGCATTTCAAACAAATTACAATAGGAATAGATATCAAATAAAATGTAGTTTTAGCTAGTAATTACAAACAACAGTGCATAAACTTTATTTTATTCATACAATGTGTACAACACATGTACGTATAACATAATTCGAATATTTTTAAGCATAAACAAAAATGATTCAGATTTCTAACAATATAAACAACAATAAATGTAATATTATTTATTTTTAACTATTATACTAAATAATCACTTGATTGACTAAACATTTATTTTTAAATTATTAATGATTTTAGTTGATGCTTCCCTATTTTTAGTAACTCTAGGTTTTCCATTCTCTAATTTTTCAGTTAGGTGATTAATCACAGCCTCTTCTACTCCATCGTGATACATTTGTTTCAGAAAATCGAATGTTATATTTTGTTGCGCAATTTTTTCAATAAATCATGTGATATAACATTTTTCAAGGCACTTGAATTAGGTAAATTAAGATATTATTTGTTTCTCAAGTCGCTCTGAAATACATTATTTATATGATTTTATGTATATTGATAATTCTGACTCTTTACTAATGAATCGAACTGATTTTGGCAAAATGTGTACATCATGCATCGCTTCGTGGAAATTATCTGATGTTCCGTTTGGTATTGAATCTTTGTTTAATTTTCATAGCTGGAACATTCCTGGCCCTTTTCGATCTGGGAACGTTTTTCTAAAAATAATTAAGCTATCCACAAACCATGCTTTCATGGTAAAATATTCTATTATATTTTTATTTCTCTTAGTAATCTAGACACATCGAATCTCGCATTATGCGCATTATGAGTTGTAGATAAAGTTAAAAATTATTTAAATGCTGCCCAAACAATCTACAAAATTTAGAGAATCGACTTGTACATCATTCAAATATAATTGACCAGAAATTGTACTTAATCCCGTAATTTTTGTCGCCACAGGATTGATCTGCTTCGTAGGGCTAACACATTTTGCGGCGATTTGTAAAATGGCATCAGTCTGTAAAGGGGTTTCTCCCCCTATTATCAAACTTTGGCGCTTTTCACTATTATCGGTTTTCCTCGGGCGCCACCTTTTGGTTTATAGTGGAAAAGGCCACTTTTGCTCCGGGCAGTCTCAGTGAAGAAAAACACTCCAGGGGTCAATATAGTCGTGACACTGTAACAGGGCCAGCAAGGCAGGCTTTAATTGCCTTTAACTGGGTTTCGGACCTGGGTGGCGACTGCGCACTAGATGTTTAAATTCTACTCAATGAAAGAATACTAAAAACAGGATAAACAGGTATATTAATAATATCAAAATACAGTAAGGGCGGCTGACGGCGGCCTCGAAGTTATCACAACAAATAAACACAGGGCAAGCACTAAATAGCGACACGAAATGGGAAGGGTGTGTTAGCGTGAAGGTACCGTAATAACCATAGGCTCTTGTGAAAGGGGGTCGTACGGATTCGTAATAAAGCTCAAAATGGGTGCAAGGCAACAGCGGGTATTAAATGTGAGTTTTTAGGGGGGAGGGGGGGGGTCGTACGGATTAGTATGCAAGCTCAAAAACGGGTGCAAGGCAACAGCGGGTATCAAAAGCAAGTCTTTATGGACGGCCAAAGCGACTCATTTCAATAGTAGTGCGTAATGCTCCACGTGGGGCTGGCTTAACCTATCCTGCCTAACTTGTATTCTCCCTCTCTGTCTTTCCCTGATCAAGACACGCCGGAGCGCAGGAAGCTGAGACGTGAGAAATGTCTACCCCTTCTATGCGACCTCCAACCGTGTTTTACTATTAATTTTATGCCTTTTACTTACGACACGCCGGAGCGCAGGAAGCTGAGAGATTTTTTCATGACAAAAATACTACCAGGAAACCGACTTCGCCATCATACGAATCCGTATTTATATCCAGTTATGTTTCCTACTCGCAAGTGTCATTGCTAAATTTGTTATTAACATTTATATGAAATAAATCTTTTTTTTTTGTTTTTTGCTTGTAACATGAAAACTAATGAATTAATCTAGAGGCTTTCAAGTTGGACAAGTTGTAGAGAACCAAAATGCAAAGAAAATGAGACTTAGCACGACTCGATCGGTTTATTAATAAAGGAGAAAAACTGGAAAAACTTAGCGTAGCTCCATAGGTGGTCCGATTTCTTTTTTTTTTTTTGCGAGAAGAAGTATAGTACTACAGAATGTATATTTGTCTATTCTCAGTTTGCGTTCAAATGCTGCGAAATAGGTGAGAAATACTTGCAAACATGACTGGAAATCGGCGAGTCCATGAAAGCGGCTCAGGTGGGAGGGGGGGCGGGGTACAGCAGCAGATTCAAACACGCGCAGCGCGCTTCTATTACCCGCGTCATAAGTTTAATTGAATACTTTTTGGTATCAGTATGTTGATGATTGTATTGTATAATTTGGTGGCCCCCTAAGTGATATCAGTTTACATTCAAATGTTCTCAATTCTTTACAACATGCAATCGAATTCACTATGGAATTAGAGAACAATAAATCCTTAGCGTTCCTGTATCTTCTATAAACAAATCAAACACAAATTTGATTTTTCTATCCATAGAAAACCTACCCAAACAGATCTGGTTATCCCATCCACTAGTTGTCATCCTAATGTACACAAACATGCAGCTTCCAACTTCCTACTCAACAGACTTTTTACCGTTCCGTTGTCAGATGATAATTTCCAAGGAGCTCAATATCATCAAACAAATAACAACGGCTTTTCTCCACACCCTGATCAGACTTTATCCCCGACAAATGATCGAACCATTGATCCGCCCTTTCATTTCTTCTCTTTATAGAAGATTGAAAATTCCTAATTTACTTCACTTCCTTTTCTAGAAAAAGTTTCATAAAACGTTTTTAAGAGATACAGTGTGAAGATATTTTCATCTGATTCTACACTTGCCATACCCTATCAAAAACAATGAAGTTAACATTCCTTTACCAACAAGTCTGGTGTTCACTAGATTTCTTGTTTATTCCCAAACTGCAGTGCTCAACATATCGATCACAGTGGAAATAAGATCATGACAAGAGTGATGTTAGAATTATTGGAAAACATCCTGGTTCTAACATTCTCCAAACTAAAACAAAAAATTAATTTGCTAATCACATAATTTATTTTCATCACTATTTTAAAATCGATAAAGACCTAATAATCTAACAGGTTTGTGAAAACAGCTATAAATTGATTCTTCCAGAGATTTTCCAAATCAACACCTCCACTAATGAAAGTAATGTAACTCCGTTGAATGAACAGATCAACTTCGATTGTATTGGTTTCTTAAAAAAAATGCTCTATATTTTTATTTTCAACTATGTTTTATTAACGTTACAGTATGCCACCTGTTTAATTTGATTTCAACTTTGGTTCCTTTCCAGTGATTTCAGCTTGATCAAATAATTTTTGTTTTGTTTTATATCCTCTCTTTCAAAATTCACGATTAGATGTCAGGTATTGTATAGTTAATCACAACAAATCACCCTGTCAATAGTTATCGAATGTTTCTTTCCGTCATTCATGCAGTTGCTCGCAGTTGGATTGTGTATTGCTTACACGTTATCCTACATATCTCGGTGTTTGGCTTTTGTTTTTGTACTTGGTTTCTTTTATATCAAATGTGATCCTCCTCCTAACAAAAATGAAAGGCTTTTAACGTTTCAAAGATACTGAACTATTCACACTTTTCTACTTTCAAAGGCCATGTGAGTAGCAAACTTATATTTATAATAAATTCGTACATTGATGCAACCCCTTTTTAGAAATTTAATTTCCGAAATTTGCTGATGAACCTCTATAGGTTCGAAACATGTACCGGGTTATTCATTATAAATTACCCATCCCTTATCATCGTTATTATTGCCTATAGGAAAAAAAATTAAATGTAAAAGTTTTGTGGTTATGACTAAATTTTTATAAAATGCTATAATAAATACAGTAGCGTGCAGATTACGGGGATAAAAAAAAATAATTGGGATACCCTATATATTATTTTATTTTTGGAATTATATTTCTCCCGATATCAAAAATTTACCACATGTTACCCACATCTTATACCATTTTTGAGTTATTAAACGTCGAATAACTTAGACTAGTTGTTACTGTTAATACCGATCCTATGAAAGTTAACATTTTTAAAGTAAGCTATGAAAATGACAACTATATTATGTTTGTTTAGTGACAGTTCTTCAATAGAATAATCAAAATGGTTTAAAGTGAGGAAAAAAAAGTTCAAATATTTACACAAAAATAGATAACGAAGATTTATTTAGGAAATGTAAATTACATGATGACTCATAAAAGATGTTCAATGTGTCCATCATTGCATTGGAAATTGCTTCATTATTAACATACATTTAGATTCTCTATTTCAAGTTGATTCGCATTTTTATTGAATTAAATATAATTATTATTAACAATGTCTCTTAGAAATCCCCAGAAAATTTAATCCATATGGGTCAAGTCCGGACTGTTAGGTGGCCATTTAATACTTCCATTATTTCTCATCCATATTGGGAATTCAAATGGTCTTGAACGGAAAGGACACTATGCGGGTTGCCCCATCTTGAATCCAAATCAAACTGTCAAGTTAGGCTTCCGAAAAATTCTGTAAAAGATATGTTTGTACTTCTGGGATGAGTTGAATACAACACCCTATATGCACTTTTTGCTGCTGGTTTAGTTTGAACTCGCTTCCCTTGTAACTTACAAACAATGTAATTAAATCTTGGAAGTTAATTTTAACCTACTTCTAATTGTCCTATCGAAATGAAACTTGTTATGAATATACAGGGTGATTCAAAAGTGCTTTGACAAACTTCAGGAGGTGATTCCTCACAATATTCTAATATGAATTGTTCGAATAAATATATGTCCGGAAACGCTTCGTTTCCAAGATACAGGGTGTTATAGTTTTATTTTTATGTTCATTTTTTTTTTAATTACTTTCGAAATACTGACCTCAATTAAACGAAAATTGGTATCGAGAGGTTTTTTGAGGTGTTGAATTCGAACCTGATGTTCTTATTGCTCTTACTCGTAGGGGGCGCCACCTACACGTATTTTTCTTTTTTGAAGATTCATAACTTTTTTGAGCGTACTTCTAGCACATTTTTCAATAAAAAAATTAATTCCTCTATCATATTTACGTAAAAAAGCTACCATTGTTACAAGTCGCTATAAGCAACCGTTTTCTGGATATTTGGACTTAAAAATTTCAAACGATTATTTGATAATCGATGCGTGTTGGAGTTATTACCATAATTTTACATTTTTCACAAGAATGCTTAGGAAATGAATTTGACGTTTAAGTAAGTAGTTTTGGTTTTTGTTAGGGTTGTTACCTATTCTATTTATTGTTACTCGTCTGAAATGGTTATTTTTGTATCAAGGTAAAAAATCTGTATTTGTTTTAATGAAATTTGCAAGAAATATCAATATTTTATTTCAAGAAATTTTGAATATGTAGAATAAAATATAATAAAGGAAACTGAATTGTATTCAAATGAATTGTTCAACCTCCTTCAGCGAAGATACAGGAATTCAGTCTTCTAGTCATTGAATCTCGTACCCGCTCAAGAATTATTGGTGTGTTTCTTATTGTTTCACAGGCGTCTACTATTCGGTTTCTCAGATTTTCCTCGTTCGCTACTGGAGTTTTATAAACTAGTGACTTCAAATGTCCCCAATCATGCATAAACCTCATGCGGATACAAATTTCTAATGGTACAATCTGAAGTAGTCCCGGCAATTCATTTTCTAAAAAGTCTCTGTAAGTTGCGCCATTCAGTCGGAACGGAAGAAATAAAGGACCTATCAAGTAATTATCAATTATTGCCGCCCATACATCTACAGAAAATTGATACTGATAATGTCTTTCACTAACTGCGTGCGGATTTTCCAGAGCCCAAACATGGTTGTAATGAAAGCTTGTGATAGCATTTCGGGAGAAGTTTTTCCTCGTCCGTGAAGAGTACATATCTTAAAAATTGAGGATTTCCAGCCAATTTTCTGAAAAACCACTGACACATAGTAATGCGTTGGGGAAAGTCTCGTGGCAAAAAAGCTTGTACCCTTTGAATATGGTATGGATAAAATTGTTGATCGTGTATAATTCTCCAAACTGTAGACTGAGTAGAATTGAGAGCTTCAGCAATTGATTTTTTTACTGAAAAATGTGTTAGAAGTACGTTCAAAAAAGTTATGAAAAGAAAAGAAAAAGACGTGTAGGTGGCGATCCCTATGAGTAAGAGCAATAATAACATCAGGTTCGAATTCGACACCTCAAAAAACCTCTCAATACCAATTATCGTTCAATTAAGGTCACTATTTCGAAAGCTATTAAAAAAACGAACATATAAATAAAACTTCACCCTGTATCTTGGAAACAAAGTGTTTCCGGACATATATTTATTTGGACAATTCATATTAGAATATTGTGAGGAATCACCTCCTGAAGTTTGTCCACTTTTGAATCACCCTGTATGTAATTTGGATGACAATACTATAATTTGATATCTTGGAGCTGATCTGATGATGGAGCCAGGAGGTGAATAGTGGAACTCTCCCACAGAGAGTAAACGTTTTATGAGTAGGAGAGGCTATTTCCCATAAGACAATGGTGACACTAATAGAAAGAGATTAAAGATCATTTGTGAGTCATAGTGACGTATATGGACATGTCATGGAAACCATTCTCTCTGGACAGTGGCGGACCAGCGGACTCCGTACTCTAATATCTGAGAATTACAGGCTCTTGATTGTATATTGGAACACTCTGTATGTTACGCGGGCCACCTGTACTCATGTCCATGTACGTCACTATGACACGTTAATGCTACAAAATTCTGATTGGCTAGAGCTTATTAGTACCGCCTATTCAGATAACGTTTACTCTCTTTGGAACTCTCCAGTGGCTACTAGTAAAATATGGTAAACCATTTTGATTATTCCATTACAGAAATGTCACTAAACAAACATATTATAGTCGTTATTTTCATAGCTTACTTTAAAAATGTTAACTTTCATAGGATATGTATTTACAGTCTAATTGAGTTATTCAACGTTTAATCACTCAAAAGCGGTATAAGATAAGGGTAATATATGGTATATTTTTTAAATCAGGAAAAGAGATCATTCCAAAAATTCAATAATATCCGCTGAAAACTGCACGCTACTGTATTTTTGGTAACATTTCATCAAAATTCAGTCTCAACCAAACAACTTCTACGTTTAACTTTTTTTTCTATATGCAATAATAACGACGGGTGGGTAATTAATAATGAATAACCCGATATCACCCCTGTTGAAGAGTGTAATAAACGTTGTGGGGTATGACTAAGAGTTTTCTTGGAACATAAGAGTCATTGTTAGGATACAGTTAATATTGATTTGAATCAATATATTCAGATACTGGATAATGTGATATGCAAGCGTTCTCAAGACTTTGGATTCTCATCGGACACTGCAGCAACAAAATGCATTTGACTCTGATGATAGGCGATGGGAATCCCGCATATAAGATGTGGGAATGACAAGGTGGAAAAGGGGGAACCCATAAAGAACCTTGCATCTGTAATAAGAACAAATATACGATAACAAATCACTCCGTTCGATAAATGGAAGTATAAGCAGAGCTCTACAAATGTAATTTTTTCGACCAAATCAGAAAGACTATGAGAAAAATTATTGTCACAAAACACTAAGTATAATTGTAAGAAAATACTTTGTTTAAATAATTCATACGTTCTCATCATTACATTTGGCCACTTGTGTGACAAAGCAACAATATTTTTGGGCATGTAATTCGACTGGTGCTTGGGCTAGGATAGTACCATTTACAACCTTGATATATAACAGGTAATTTTCTTCCCTATCGCGTATCGACACTACACATCAGGATCTTTAAGGCCCCCTTGTATAGGTTCAGTTTAAACTTCAAGGGTCAGTTAAACTTTGGTTCAATGAATAAAGTTCGTTGTTTAGGTGTCTGTGACTGCCATTAGGAGTTTAACTGTCAATTGATATGGATGGAGGGCCAGTTGAACTTCAAGCTTCGGTTGAACACATGCGCGGATTGAAATACTGATGTTTTTCCTGTAACCTATAAATATTTGTTATTTTCTTTGACAATATTTTTTTGTTTTCAAAATGGACTCATTGTAAA
Source organism: Gonioctena quinquepunctata (assembly GCA_018342105.1). Taxonomy (NCBI): domain Eukaryota; kingdom Metazoa; phylum Arthropoda; class Insecta; order Coleoptera; family Chrysomelidae; genus Gonioctena; species Gonioctena quinquepunctata. Next base: position 423,129 of record JAFIRS010000246.1, read on the forward strand.
TATTTAAAGATATATTATTTGACGGTAAAGAAGATATAGATATTGTGGAAAGCCAAAGAAGCCGCGAATTTTTCTTTCATCAATCAACACCATGGACATTTGAATAGACCAGGAATTAATCAATAGGTTCAGGATTGGATGAAAATTGGAAAATAGTAGGACCTCCGGCTGCCCCCGCAATCCATTTTGTTACAAGTACAATAATCATAAACAAAAACTAAAATTCAGGGACGGAGAAATTTGGGAAACGCAAACAACCAATATTCATTGTAACTTGACTTGTCATTATTGTCAGTGCTGTCAATATTCCTTCATAAAAACTCTTTAACAAAAAATTAAACCGATGAAATACGGACCTGAAAAGTAAAAAATAAAATAAAATCAGTCTCAATAACTAAGCTCCTAAACTAATGTGAGTACCTAATTTTGAGTCGGCGCCAAACAAACAAGCAAATGAATTAGGTTAGGCATAAAAAGATGGCATCGAGTTGATAATTTTTTTGAAGTAATTTAATGATCTTCGTTGATTGTTTGTTTGGCGCCGACTCAAAATTAGTTACTTACATTAGTTTAGGAGCTAAGTTATTGTGACTAAGAAGGTTTATTTTTTTTTTTTTCTGTTCCGTATTTCGTCGGTTTAATTTTTTGTTAAAAAGTTTTTATTTTTCAATTTTTTGTGGCTGAATTCTACTAATTACTACCTACTTGTTTTTTTATTACTTCCAAAACACTTACTTACCCACCTTACTTCAACTATTACCAGTTAAATAATATGATTATCTACTTTTACTATTTGTTGTAATATACATTATTTTTGTTGTTCTGGTTAGTTCATTTCATTACTTTGTATATCATTCCATCCTCTCATAGAATATAATGATTGTGACGGATGTAGGAGAACAAAAATAATGACAGTAGCGATCTGTCATTGTCAACTACATATGTGTGCCAATGTTCACTAGTGAAAAATCAATTATCCCCTATTTTTCAACCTGTAAGGGTGGATAATTTCATAAGAAATCCAAATTTGTCCAACTGTAAGGTATACCCAATCTAATAAAAAAAGATTCATCCAAATCGAAGAACTCCGTTCAAAGTTATGCCTGATAGAATCGGTTAACTGACCAGAATTCATAGGGTGAGTGATCAATATCTTTCATTTTGCTACCCTTAGGGGTGGATTTCTCTTCTATATTCAAATGAGACGAACTTCGAGGTACATCCTAACCACTTAAAAAAGAATTATCGGAATCGGACGTCTCAGTAAAAAGTTATGCGTGGTCATACATAAAAAAAAATATACGCGTCGACTAGAGAACCTCCTTCCTTTTGGTTTCGTCGGTTAAAAACGGAGAACATTTTGATTAGCCAATGTGATTTGAAATTCTACAACTACGAATTCTGTAACTGGATGATATACAAGGAATATTTTTAATTTTCATCGGTTTGAACTTGAGGTTAAATAACAGTGTACCCCAGTTTAAACTATGCTATAAACGTAACCTATACAACTGGCCCACTTGTATAGGTTCAGTTTGAACATGAAGTGTCAGTTAAACTTCAGTTTAATGAATAAAGTTCGTTGTATAGGTGTCTGTGACTACCATTCGGAACGTAACTGTCATCTGACGGTTGGAGGGCCAGTTAAACTTCAAGCTTCGGTTTAACAAATGCGCGGATTGAAATACTGATGTTTTTCCTGTAACTTATAATTATTTGTTATTCTCTTTGACAATATTTACAGTTTCCGAAATGGACACATTGGAAATATTTGAAGATATATTATTTGTCGGAAATCAAATCAAAGTATACTTTATTGTCGAAGATATATAAAATCTCATAGACAAAGCTTAATTGGTAGAATAAAAAGTACATAAACTATAATTAATTTTTTTTTACAAAAAGTACAGTTGTATAACTAATAGAATAATATAATAATAATGTAGATATAAAATGCTGCTAAGGTTGATAATACTACAGGGATATTAAAATATTGCAAATTTGCTAAATCAGAGAATGCCTGTTACACAACCGATAGCATGTCTTCTCAACAATTGATCCTCATAATATTCCTGCATGTTGTAGTAGGCCTTCTCAAGGAGCATGAATTTAACTTCCTTCCGAAATGACGGTAAGGACTTAATAGTTTTTGCTTGTGAAGGTAAATGATTGAACATTTTTATGCCCTCATAAATAATTGAATTTTTTGTCAGGGATGACTTGGGGATTGGAACCGGAATGTTTCTATTCTGTCTTGTGTTATAACCGTGTTCAGGAACAACTGGGTTTCTGTTGGCTTTATGGATAAAACATACAGTCTCCAATATAAATAAGCTTGTCAATGTTAAAATTTTGTGCTTAATAAATAGGGGTTTGCAATGTTCCCTTGACTTAGTATAGCACATGTACCTAATAGCTCTTTTTTGAAGAATAAAGACCGAATTGAAGAGCTGCTGACTAGCAAATCCCCAAAAAGCTATTCCGTACCGTAGATGAGACTCTATTAAAGAAAAATAGGCCGTTTTTGCTATCTCCAAGTTAAGTTCTCTTGCCACAGTTCTGATCACATAACAACCAGAGGCAAGTTTTTTTGTTAATGCAATTACATGCTCAACCTCAATTTATTGTCAATGTATAGTCCCAGGAACTTGCATGATGTTTTATTTCCGATGAGTTGTGTTTCAAGATACAAGTCCTGAAAGTCAAATTTGACTGTGAGGAGGTTTGTTTTTGAAAGATTGAAACATAACGAGTTAGAGTCACACCATTCTTTCACTAGGCCTAAGTCGTGGTATACCCGGTTTTTCAAAACTTCAGTATTTTTTCCTCGCCAAAGAAGGGTAGTGTCGTCAGCAAATAGTGTAAAAGTTCCTTGAATGTCAATATTTGACAGATCATTCAAATATAGAAGGAACAGTAGAGGTCCAAGAATTGACCCCTGTGGCACCCCGTTTGTGATCTCTAGAATGCTAGATGTCTGGTCATTAACTTTTACTACTTGATATCTTTCGGAGAGGTAAGAGTCAAACCATTTCAGGGAGGCACCTTTGAATCCATATAGATTTAATTTCTGTAGCAGGGTTCTGCGATTCACACAATCGAAAGCCTTTGAGAAGTCACAGAACACCGCAGCAACAACTTCATCGGCATTTAGACTTGTGTAGACTTGTTCCAAGAAAGAAAAAATAGCGTCATTGGTGGTCTTTGATTTTTGGAATCCGAATTGGTATTTAGATAATAGACTGTGCCAATTTACAAATTTTTCTACTCGTGTTTTAACGAGCTTTTCTTAGATAGAGTTGACAGCAGAGAGATGGGCCGGAAATTTGATGGATCCTCGATGTTTCCTCCTTTATGGAGAGGTATAACAACAGCTAGTTTCAGACATGCTGGAAAGATACCGGTGAGAAAGGATTCATTTATAGTTGTTGCAAGAATATCTAGGGCTTGATCAGGTAGGTTCTCAAAAAATTTTATGCTGATACCATCTATTCCGGAGGATTTTTTGTTTTTTATTTCCTTCATGACCTGTTTTAACTCTGCTGTATTTGTCGGTTCAAGATAGAAGCCCTCATTTATACTAATCTGATATAGGTATTCTGTTGGGTTTCTCTTAGGTTTTAGATTTGATGTTAATTTTTCAGAAACCGAGCAATAGTAGTCATTTATATGATTTGCCTGTATGTTAATTTCCCGGTCCTATATTTCTCTTTACCTCGGAGTTCGTTTACAATTGTCCAACTTTCTGTATTTTTATTTTTTGCTTCCTTAATTCTTTTTGCATAATAAGTACTCTTGGCGGATTTGATTAATTTTCTGTATATGTTCCTGTATTTGTTATAATAATTTAAAAAGCTCTCGTCTATGTTATGTTTCCTGATTGTGTGTAGAGACCTCAGGTTTTTGGCAGAAGTTCTGATGCCTAACGTTACCCATGGTTTTTTTCTTTTTGATTTTAAATTTCTCAAGGGGAAGGATTTCTCAAAGATGTCAGACATTTTTTTGTGGAGAATGGATAATGGCTCCTTTTGTTGTATTATATCCCATTTAAGTTCTGATTCGCAATAATTTTTAAATTTTGTGTAATTTGTTTTATTATATATTCTACCCCTTTTATATTTACGACAGTTTTTCCTTTCTATATTACTTTTTAACACAACTGCGTGATGGTCCGATAAACCTGCAGGAATAACATCACATGCGATTAAATCTTCTACAAAATTTGAACAAATGTAGTCAATTGTTGTTGAAGAATGGACAGATACTCTGGTGGGTTCTGTGACAATCATAGTCAAGTTAAACGAAAGGAATAGATTTCTTAGGTTTTGGGTATCAGTTGAAGACTCATTTTCAAAATTAATATTTAAGTCTCCTGTCAGCAGTATTTTTGAATTTAGTGGTAAGTTACATAGGAGAATCTCCAACTTTTCTATGAATTCTATGGCCTTACTACTTGGGCGTCTGTAAATGCAGATAATGTAAAGGTTGCTTCTTTTGTTATGGACTACAGAGAATTCAAACAAACATTCATTCAACAAGGAATCAAAGAGATCCACATTTTCAAATGTGAATTTTTGGGCACTATCTTTTTTTACAAAAATTAAAGTCCCACCGTGCGCTTTATCTACCCGACAGAATTTAGAAATTATATCATAATTTGGGAGGGCACATGATTCATCTTTTTCTAGCCAATGTTCTGTGATTGAAATTATGTCTGGTTCACCTTGTTCTTCAATGAGGATAAATAGTTCATCAAGTTTGTAGCGAATGCTTTGGATATTTATTGACAACAAAGAAAGTATCGTTTTGCTAGGCTTTATGTTGTTGCCATTACAAATTATCTTTTTTGAAAAAACGAATTTTTATCATTACTCGAATTCGGAAGACGGTGTTGTGACTTTAGTGGATTGTTTAAGGGTTGTGGATCCTGTGATTCCTTGTTGCCTGCTGTTATTTTGGTGTGCTTATTATTTAACTCAGGATTAACAGTTGGTGTGCTTGTATAAGCACCATCTTGATTGAGGAAGTAATCTTTTATGTGGCTGATTATAAATCTTGCCAAGAAATTCTTTCCCACTTTGTTTATATCTTCCTTATTTCTATTATAGTTACTTTTTCTCAACACCCCATTGCACTCTATCACATTCATTATCTTCATTTGTCTAGAGTTCAGTTCCTTGCAGACAGATAGATTGTTGAGGTAAACAGTCATATTGTTGAACCCATTGTTGTACTGGTACGGTTGTGTTAAAATAATTGGATTTGTTCCCTCATTTTTTACTTTTTGGATGAACTTGTCAACTAAATATGGTTGTAATGTACTAGGCCATAAAAGGATAAAGTCATGTTTCGTATAGCTTCGCGAATGCTTGATTGCTGTCTTGATGAGCTCCGTGTCAGTTGCATCAGGTTTGATAATAGCTTCAATCACAAACATATTTGTATATAATGCAAGAGACCTTGCTAGATTTTTCCATGATGATTTGCTATAATAAGAATTTTAGGTTTGATGGTATCCTGTTTCGTATAGTTTGTTCTCTTGGTCTCGGGACTTTTGTTTCTAGTCACTTCGTTGTACATAGTCACTCTTTCGATAGTTCTTCCTTTGTCTATATTTTTGTTTTCATATTTACTTTCGTCAGTAGGTTTTGTCTTTGCGTTAGCTTTTTCCTTGAGTAGTAATAGTTCATTCATGTGTCTGTTGTTATCTGTAGTTAGCATTTCAATTGACGAAAGCATGGACTTATTCAGGAGTTCAAGTTCCACAAGATCTTTGTGATACTTTTTTTATTTGTCTTTTTCTTCTTGAATTTTGTTATTGAGCTCTCCATCTTCGCAGATGATTTTTTCCATATTGTTCCTAGTTTCAGAAAGGAGTAAGTTGAGGTTTCCTAACTGCGTTTCATAGTGTTGTTCGGATTTACGGTTCAGGTTTTCTTCCAGCAATAGTTGACACTTATCCACTAATCTTGAATTTTCCTTTTTGAGTTCAGACACACATGTTTTTTGTTTATTTATTTCTATTATATAGCTTTGTTCTACATTTTCTATTTCATTTTGAAAATCTATTGATGATCTTTTCAATCTCTTGATAAAGTTGTCCTTTTCTCTTATTTCATCCTGTAAAAAACCCAAGAAGACCGCAATTAGGATATATCAAGAATTCATCAATTGATTCAGGATTTCAAAAGCCTGCGTATACGTATTGATTCAACAAATTGGCATACATTCGCTTAGGAATACGCCACAGTATTTCACCAGGTGTACTAGTTCCTCAACTTTCTGCTCCGAAAAATATTATGACCTCCTGCTGCCCCCGTAATCCATTTTGATACAAGTAAAATAATCATAAACTATAACGAAAATTCACAGTCGGAGGAATGTGGGAAAGACGAACAAATATTTTGATTGTAACTTGACTTATCATTCTTGTCAGTACTGTCAATTTTCCCTTAAAACGGAAAAAATATTGATGAACCAAAGTATGTAACTAGAAGGTATACAAGACATATTTTTAATTTCCATCGGTTCAAACTTGAGGTTAAATTACAGTTTAAACCCCAGATTAAACTATACTAGAAACGTAACCTATACAACTGGCCCTTAGGCCAACTTTTATAGGTTCGGTTTAAACTTTGGATTGGAGTTTAAACCTAGGTTGTAAGAAAAGTGACGTTTTATAGGTTTTGGTTAACGAAAATATTCAGTTTAAGCCCGGCAATCCATTCATTATTGTAAATGATGGAATACAGCACTAGTTAAACTTCAGATTGAGATTAGGCCTGCGCATTGAGAATGAGGATTGACAATTGTGACAAAAGTTAAAACTAGTTTACTAGAAAAAATTAATAATTCCAAAGATTGAGGTTTTGTTATTTTAAATTATTGAAATGGATGAAGATGTTATTGATACTGTAGAAGTTCCCCCAAATGCAAGAGAATTCCAAACCTGGATGATCTGGAATTTATAACAACGTTTCAGTATTTCTAGATAATCCGTAGAAATATTGAAATATTGCTCCAGCAAAAAAGGTCATCTGTTGGAACAGCTAACAAATCAGTTATGTATTTCAATACAATCTTGAAATATTTTTAAATGTAATATTTTTTTAGAAACTGCAGTTTGATTCCATTGAATAACACAGCTATTGTTGACACTGAGGTTTTTCGGAAAGTAATATCATAGTATCATCTGATATCAATTTTTCAAAGATTTGAAATATACGAAAGGAAACAGGAAATAAAAAATAAGTTCACGACACACTACTAGTGTTTCTGATCGACCATTGTCAATTTGCGTTTATGTAAGGTGCCAACACAACAAAAATAAAAATAATTTGCTGTAATAAACAAAACTTATAAAACGTTCAAATGCAGAGTTATGGTCAAACCAAGTTTAAACTGAAGTTTAAACTCAAGATTAAACCAAAGTTTAAACTGAAGTTTAAACCGAACCTATAAACCATGATCTTCTATTGCTCTCTCTATCAGCTAAAAAGCATAAGGCTCACGAGTCGAAATTTCTACAGGGCTCCAAATGGTTCAAAATTGCTTTCTACAAATATCAATGAAATAGTAATATATCAATCATCACTTTGATTTCAGGAATGGAGCTACGTCTGCTGCACCCCTCATTGGTAAATATTGTGGAAGAGATATACCCAAACAGATTTCGTCCCATGCGAACAAATTATACCTTTCCTTCAAATCAGATCTGACCCGTACTGAGAGAGGTTTCAGGATCTCGTGGTCATCGGCAGCAACAGGTAATTCGATACTGTATCAAACAAAGTGATGTGAAGTTTTTTTGAGCTGGAGGAATATTGAAATATTCATTTGATCTTCAAAAACAGAGCTTGGTTTTAAAAATAGAGCTTGGTTTTAAAAACAGAGTTTTAAAATATAATCATATTTTCACATGGAATTAGGAAATTAACAATCTGTCATTGAATAGACAAAGGAAGCAAGAAAAAGTTTCACGTATTCATTGAACAAATTTGAATAACTGGGGGGTTTCGGGTCCGATTTTTTTTTTAATCAGTTTGGATAGCATCTTTACCAGCGGCGAAATTCACTTCAAAACTATCATTTTCTTGATTATTATTATCACTGTATTTTTCCACTAATTTCCATATGATATTTTGGTTATCAAGTCAAGTCGAAATATACTTTATGTCAAAGAAAATAAATCTTGTTGACAAAGCATGAAATACACATATAATAGAACACATGTCAAAAAAACAAATATATAGGCATTACAAACATCAAAATTTCAGATTTCACAAACAAAAACACAAAAACTAAAAAAATGATGGTTTGTTTAGGTGAACATTTAAAGTCTGGTTGAAATTACAGGTTATCTCTCGTTAGAATTCACAGGTTATCACAGTAGAATTCATAGATCGAATAATAGGCCTTTTCGATTAAAAGATCTTGGACTGATCTTCGGAATTTTTTTAATTCTGTAATATTTTTCAGAATGGTAGGAAGATTATTGTATACCTTGATACTTTCATAAATCAGAGAATGCTTAGTCAAAGCGAATTTTGGAATAGGTAAATAAAAGCATATGGTCCTGTCTGGTACTGCGACAATTGGATCCGGCAGAGTATATGCCAGTTTTATTTTTATGTATTAGGCATGCTGTTTCCAATATGTATAAACCGGTTACAGTTAGTATTTTGTGGCTGATAAATAGGGGCTTGCAGTGATCTCTCGATTTCGACTTTGTAATATATCTCAATGCTCGCTTCTGAAGAGCAAATATCATATTATGTAAATGTAAGTTACAATGTCCCCAGAAGGCTATTCCATAGCGAATATGAGATTCGATCAAAGCAAAGTAAGCCATTCTAGCTGTAGTATACCCTAGCTCATTCGATATCACTCTAATTGCATAACATCCACTAGAAACTTTTTTACTCAAATGGGATACATGTTCTTTGAAGTTTAGTTTATTATCTATGTAAATACCTAGGAATTTAGTGTGCTGTTTGTTTTCTATGTAGTGGTTTTCCAATTCCAAATCGTCTAGTTTACATTTGAAAGTAACTAGTTCAGTTTTGTTCAGGTTGAAGCATAGAGAGTTCGCGTTACACCAGGTTTGAATTTTTTTAACATCTATTTTTATCATATTTGATAGCTGATTTATTTCTTTATTGCTCCATATAATAGTGGTATCGTCGGCAAATACAGTAAATCGTCCTGCGATATCAATGGTCATTAAGTCATTTAAATATATTACAAACAACATTGGTCCCAAAACAGACCCCTGGGGTACTCCATGTTTTATGTCACTGAGATCCGACTGTCCACTTGATGTTTTCACAACCTGGCAACGTCCTGTCAAATATGAACCGAACCAGTTCAAATTTGTTCCTCTTATCCCATAATGGCTGAGCTTCCGCAGCAGTGTTTTATGATCAACGCAACCGAAAGCTTTCGAGAAATCACAAAACACCTCTGCAACGGCCTTGCCATCATTCATGCTAGAGTATGCATTCTCTAGAAAAGAGAATATAGCATCTGTGGTACTTTTCGAGCTTTGAAATCCGAACTGAAGATTTGATAGAACATTGTTTATCGAGAAGAAGGACATCAACCTTTTTTTCACCAATCGTTCAATAATTTTTGAAAGGGTCGATAATAATGAAATGGTCCTGAAATTTGCTGGATCTTCCAGATCTCCGCCCTTATGTAGTAGAATAACCATAGCTATTTTCAGACAAGTCGGAAATATACCACTCCTGAATGATTTATTTATGCATTCAACCAGGACCTGTAAAGCACTTTGGGGTAGATTTTTGAATATTTGTACAGATATTCCATCCATACCCGCCGAATTTTTATTTTTAATTTCATTGATTATCTGTATAAGTTCGTACACATCCGTATCTGTTAGAGTGAAATTTTCAACAACATTTACGTTTTTGAGGTATTTCAAGGGGTCACAACTGGCTTTTATGTTCTCTTTCAGTTTTTCGCCATTAGAACAATAGAATTCATTGAGTTCTTTTGGAGATAGGTTAATTTTAATGGGATTGGCCTTATTTTTACCCCTAAGATCATTTACTATAGACCAGTTTTATTTTGTTTTATTATTGGCTATTTTGATTCTCTCTGCATAATATTTATCTTTAGCACTTTTGATAATTTGCCTATAAATACTCCTATATTTAGTAAAATATGTTAAAAAATATGCATTATTGGTATATTTCCTAATTGTATGTAATGACCTTAGGTTGTTTCCTGAATTTCTTATACCAGTTGTAATCCATGTTTTCTTATATTTTTTTATTTTCAGTTTATACACAGGAAAAGATCTTTCAAAAATATCTGTCATAGTTTTATGAAAAGCAAGTAAGGGTTCGTCTTCATCTAGCATACTATTCCAGTTGATTATTTCACAACATTCTCTGAATTTATTGTAGTTCTTTCCGCTATAAATTCTACCATATCTGTAATCACAAGAGTGTTTAGTTTTCAAAAATACATTCACATATAAAGTCTCATGGTCCGAGAGACCAGAAGGAATAACCGAACAAGAGACATTCGCTTCATCGAAATTTGTGCAAGCATAATCAATGGTAGTGGATGAGTGCTGCGAAATTCTAGTAGGCTCCGTTACATGCATTTTAATATTGAATGATAAGAATAAATTAATTAAGCTAATGTTAGAGCTGATTCCTTATAGTTAATATTCAGGTCACCGGCTACAAGAATATGAGCGTGAATGGGTATTTCAGAAAGAAGGGTTTCCAATCGATCTATGAAAATGAGCCCATTTGAGTTGGGTGGTCTATACATTCCTATGATATACAAATGGTTTATTTTATTACATACTACAGAAAATTCAAACTCATTTTCTACTATCATTGAATCATATTTATCAACCTTTACGAAGTCATTAACATCGTTATTTTTTGATAGAATTATCGTTTCTCCATGTTCAGTATTGGGACGGCAATATTTAGATAATATGGAATAATTCGGAAGGTAGAAAGTTTCTTCAATTTTCAACAAATGTTCCGATATGATTAAAACTTCTGGCATTTTTTTGTCCACGAGAAAAACAGAGAGTTCGTCAATTTTATTTTGTATTGATTGAATATTAAGTACAAGTAAGATTATGCCTTTCAGTTGATTATCACTTGGTAGTTTATTTTTGGTAATATTTTGAATATTTGAATGGATGGTCCTAGAGGTCGTTAAGCCACATTCATTTGATGGATTTCTTAGATTAACTAAGTCCGATTTCCTTTCATGTGATTTGACTGAAAAAAATTATCGTCGACAGTTTCGATATTTTTATTACTTTCCCAATTGAAAGGTCAGATATATCTGTGGTGCATTCGTTATTTGTAGTTAATACTACCATCATTTTCAGTTATTTGTACTGATTTTAATACTATGTTAGTAAATTTTGGTGACATGATTTGATTTTTTATTTGGCTAACAACCTCGAATTTGCTCCCTTTTAGCTTAGGGTCCATTACAAATGTGAGTGAGCAATTTCTGTTAGAACGGGTGAATCGTCTGATATAATTGGTTATTGGCTTATTAATAATTCGATCAGATGGGACATTACTTTCCGACACTAATATCAGATTAGTGACCTTACTAATATTGAGAATGTTTCTTGAGGCTAAATTCAAGGTCTAAGTGTTACTTACATTCTTTGTACAGAACATAACTATAATATAATCTGTTTGTCCATAATTAATAGCATGATTGAAAATATCACTTGTCAAAACAGAGAGTTCTGTACCATTTACTAAGGTTTCTTCCACACTGTATTTATCCTCACCAACGGATGGTGTCATCACTTTTATAAAACCTACCGCATATTCATCGTCAAGAATAAGAATCCTAGATTACTGTAGGAGAACCTTTGGGGAGGCTGTCCTGAAGTTTGTCATCATCTTCATCTTGTGAGGTCACCGGATCAGTGGAAGTTTTCCTTTGATCGCTGGTAACAGTGTCAGCAGTTGAAGGGTGAATACTATCAGGTCCTATTATATTTATACTGAAATCAGTTGAATAGGTCTTGCCCGTAGGATTGGGTGATTTCTCCTTCAGATACTGTTTCTTCTTTCTCCGCCGATTTTTTGTTTCTTCATCAGGTATTTTCTCAGATGTTGAAAGCTTGTGTTGCTCCAATTTTGTTTTAGTTTTATTAAACCGTTTTTTCCCACAATTTGTACTTCAGTCAGGGTTTCATCTTCATTGACAGATTCAATTAAGTTAGTAAATTCTTCTCCGGGATTTATTTGATTATTTTCACTAGTGATAACGTTGAGATCTTCTTTTAACAGGTTAGGAGTTTCTACATTATCGACTTCGTCAGGCTTGTTCTCTACGAGGTTAGAAAGTTCATTCTGTAACTTCTTCACCTCTTTCAGATTTATATCGTTATCCTGGGAAAGAGTCTCAATACTAGTCAGCAAGTTTTTCTTCAAACCTTCAAGAGCAAATATGTCTTTTTCGAGCATTGCTATCGTTAGTTTGTCATTACTTTCTTCTTTTTGAAGTGAAGAATAGTTCTGCCTTATTTCAACAATTTCTCTATTTAGCCCAGAGATAATTTCATGTTGTGATTTCATTTTATCTTCGTAATGATTTTCAGCATCGAATACATCATCTTCGAAATTCTTTGATATTCTCTTTTGTCGTTTGATAAATTCGTCTTTTTCCATATTATCTTTTTTTAATTTTTTTTTTGTTCAGAATTTCATCATCTGCTTTCCTCTTCTGACAATTTTAGAACATAAAATTCTGTTGTCTCCAATGTCTTTCCATGTTTTTTTCCCATCCTTGCAGCTTGGGTGGTAAACATTATGGCAAACTATGCAGAATTGGTTTCCAAATTTCTTTTTGCAGCATTTAAATTTAGAATCCATTATACCCGAGTAGGGTCCTGGCCCATCAGTTAATCACTTTGTCTTTTATTATTTTATTTTTTCTCCTGGTGTCGAAGTAAAAAACCGATGATACATTTATGAGTTTTTATACACTTGTGAATTCGTCGTCTATAAATTAATTGTATTGATTTCTATGTATTTTTTCACTTCCAAAAACACTTTCTGGGGAACTGATACTATATTCAGAATCCGCACAATTACACACATAAGTCAATGTGAATTGAATTCTAGAATTTCAACTTTTTTCCACTTGAACTTGGGTTTTCTGCAGAGCAACACAGGAAGTGTATTCACCTATATAATTTTATTCATCTCATTTTGTGGTTAGTCAACCACTCCTGCAATATATCTTTCGTTTTGGACAACATTAGTGTTTAACCTCTAATTTATTTACTTTTTCAATTAGTATGTGGAAAAGTTCACTTTTTTTTATGATTTGTCGTGTGGAAAGAAGCACTTTTCCGCTCTAGTGCGGTAAAGTACTTTTCTGTACGATTTCAAAATACTCAGAGTTATTCAAACGAATATGCATATTTTGTCCCTGCATGAAAGACTTCTCGACTGATCACAAAACGGTGGTATCCAAGTTCTTAGACAATTTCTATTTTCGGTGAAGCCTTTGGAGTTGACTTGTTTTGCTCATACGGAGATATTTGAATGACACTGTAATATTCTGATTAGTCATTGAAGCAAAATGTCAAATAAACTGAGCTCAAAAAGGTATATGCGTGTGTCTTTGCAAATTTTATTTTGATCGTTCGAATCATATTGGTCCAAAGATATTGTGAAAATTCTGTGAGATTCACTGCACTTCCTAAATTTTTTAACTTTTTCGTATTACTTTTTAAATTGGTTGACTGTAGCGAAAGACAAGTTCATCCATCTTAGATACATGGTACGTTCATTCACGAGTACATTGTCTCGGGTAAATAAGTAGCAATTGTTGACTTAAAAAAGCAGAATTGCAATACCCTAAAGTTATATTCAAATTTAATCTTGAATTAAATAAATTTAAAAAAATTACAATTCAGAAGATTCATTAAGTGACATTACATCAAAAATCTTGGAGAATAGGTATTTATAATATACTTTCACCACTCATCAAGAAATATTTGCCCGTTAACCTTGTGGTAAAAGTACTCAATGATAAAACTTATTGTTAAATTGAAGAAGGATATAAGCAAAAATGTTTGAATAAACGGCATATCTAAAAAGACCGAACAAAGGTTTCAAACCCAAGAAATCGAAGGTTCTCGAAAAACAGGAAATCAATAGATTCTTATCTAATGCTCCGGATGACGATTTTCTCTTGATGAAGGTGGCTACCGTTTTAGGAATCGCTGTTGTGTGCCGTCGCGAAGAATTAATGAATATGACGATAGACAATATTGAAGAAAATAAAAATGTTCTTGTTATTACCATCCCGAACACAATAACCAACATTATGAGAAAATGTGTGGTTTGCGTCCACGAAAATGGAAGAACAATCTACCTAGAATTATACAAAAAGTATGCCAGTCTGCGTCTTGCTGACAATCATCATTGGCAGTTTTTTCTCCTCTTCAAATCAGGAGAATGCACTAAACAATGTGTGGGAATTAATACTTTTGGCAAAATGCCATCAAACATTGCTATGTACTTGGGCCTCCCAAATCCTGAAAATAACACCGGTCATTGTTTCCGGCGGTCGTCAGCCACAATGTTGGCCGACTCTGGGGCCAACATTACCAACATTAGGCACGGTGGATGAAATCTGCGTATGTGGCAGAATCATAAATCGAGAATTTTCTCGAAAATAACAAGAAGATTGCTAATCGTATTCTGAAAAAACGTTCAAACACTCCAATACCGAACTCCAGCTCCCCATCGGCATCAGTTTCTCACCTGCCGATAATCCAGCGAAAATTCAACAAGCTTTCTTTCAATACACATCTAAGGAGAACTGATCGGCGTTAAATTTGCATAATGCCACCAGTTGTACATATAATTTCAATATTATTCATAATTTGTTTGAATTGAAAATAAATAAAAAAATTATTAGGTATCCTTTTTTTCTCATAAAATATGTTTTACTTGTAAGAAAAATGTTGTACCTAACACATGCGAAAATGGTGTTTTCCGCACTTACGGCATGACCGAACTCCGCTTCGCGTCGTTTGGTCATCTGCCGTCACGTGCGGACAAGTACCACTTTCCGCACTTGTTAGGTAAATAACTATAGTATTCATTTTCCGAACTATATTTTCAACACTGGCAATTGTTCCTTGAATCTGAATAGTGAGAGCACTGAGCTAAGTAACAGTTTGTGGGAAATTTGTTCATCTTTTTCACACATGTAAAAAGTCTATAATTTTCAAAATGTTGTCTACATTTTGATAAAATCACATTCTCACATAGTCCATTCGTTATTGAATCAATCAAATTCAGAGACAAAATATACTTTATTGTCCCAAAATATGCACAAATACATACCCACAAGAAATAACACACTAAATAAATTATTGATATTATTATAATATATATGTGGTATTTCTAATTGCGTTATTGAATACTAATCACCATTCCTCAAATCGCTAATGGGATCTTGATTGTTATATGACGGTTAAAGTTAACAAGGTGGAATATATCAGCCCTTTATCTTCATTAAGAACAAAATATTTTATTGAGAGGAATTCTACTGAAGTCAAATTCGAATGAAGAAATAGAAAGGCTACTAGAAATCAGTGAAAAAGAAATAGGAGAAGAATATGTTATCACAACATCAAAGCTAAGATCACCTAGACTGGTTTTCGTTAGAACATATCATTAATATCAAATATTCAAGACAATCAAAATATTCCAAAAAATGTATCATTTATATTGAAACTAAAGGCAAAACATTCAACAAATTAGTGAACAAAGACATAATCCTTGGATGGCATACATTCAAAATCAGAGAGGATATCAATATTATATCTTATTCTAATTGTAATGCATATGGCCATATTTATCGAGATTGCAGAAATTCCACATCTTGTTCATTTTGTGCTGGAAATCATATTA
This sequence comes from Gonioctena quinquepunctata, assembly GCA_018342105.1. Taxonomy (NCBI): domain Eukaryota; kingdom Metazoa; phylum Arthropoda; class Insecta; order Coleoptera; family Chrysomelidae; genus Gonioctena; species Gonioctena quinquepunctata. The sequence continues at coordinate 439,091 of JAFIRS010000246.1, forward strand.
GTAAGCAGTGTAATAATCGAAATATTTCCTGTTGCATTAATTGCAAAAAAATGGAAAATGTAAGTGTAATAATAACCAAAATTATACTTCAAATAGTAATAAATGCCCAATTTTACAAAAAAAATGCTTTATCTAGAGACAGGATCAGTTATGAATAGTTTCAACTCTGTCAAAGTTACAAAAATCCAAAATGTAAATATACTTTATCTAAATATACGAAGTATGGTGAATAAAATTGATGAAATACAAATTATTCTAAAAGATCATCTACAAACACATTATTGATCTCAACTGAGACATGGATAGAACCAAATGAAACAGATTATTTCAATATCCCTAATTTTACAAATATTCACCACTGCCGTGAAAATAAGCAAGGGGTGGAGTTGCTAATTACTTGAAAAATGGTTTGAAATATCAAGAAATACATAAAAATATAAATGAAGAATACAATACAATTGAAATTCATAATTTTAATTCAAAATCGAAAATTATTTCCCTCTATAGACCACCAAATTCAAATCTTGCCGAATTCCTTGATTATTTAGATAAAATAATGAATTTTAATAAAAAACTTGTTATAATAGGTGATTTTAATATCAATCTTCACACTAATAACAGTGATTCTACGAATTATAAATATATAATAAACATAAACGATTTTCATATCATGAACAAAATTGAACCATCAAAACAATTCTTTCAGCATACTTGATCATATTTTGACTAACTGCCTCAACTAAATTCCAATATAAAATTAGAAGATACTTCAATAACAGATCATCGCATAATAAACACATTCATTGAAAAATCAGAAATTGTTTTAAAAAATTACATAAAACGCGAAATAATTAAAATTGATTACCCCAAATTAAACAACTACTTTCGATAATTTAAAAAGAACCCAATGTGGACAATTTCAGGAATTAATAATATGATTTTAGAAGCTAAAGATCTTCTACCAAAATATTAAAAAAAAAAAAATAAAAGTTAGAAATAAAAAATTCGAAATACATAAACAAAATTTGAAAAATGATGAATTATTCACTGATTATAAAATTCAGAGAAATAAAGTTAATGCCATGATTAAAAAAACTAAAACTGAATATTACAATAAAAAATTTGAAGAATCACAAGGTAATCCAAAAAAACTATGGGATACAATAAATCATTGTATAAAAAACAATTCAAAATTCAACAAAAAAACAGATATTAAATCTTTATCAGTAAATGGCCAAATTATCAATAGTGAATTAGAAATAGCAGATGATACAGTTCTTTTATATGTAAATAAAAACCCTACAATTCTAGAATATACGATAAACGAAGACCTAAAGAAAATAGAAAAATGGCTATATTCTAACCTCCTTTCTGTAAATTCCAATAAAACTCAATATATGATTTTCCACCAACGAAATAGACAAACTATTATTCTTGATATCCGTATAAAAAATAATTGCTTGAAACAAACGTCCCAATTCAAATACCTTGGTATTTGGATTGATGAGAAACTGAAATGGGACAAGCATATTGATATTCTCAAACAAAAAATACCTCCCATTATTGGTGCATTGTCCCAAACTTAATACATATATAGCAAATTCAATTCTTCATTCTCATATCCTCAGTCGAATAAACTATTCAATAAATATTTGGGGATGTTGTTCAAAAAATTATTTCAACAAAATGTCTATATAAGAAATCATTAAAAGTCCTGTATCGTCTTCCATATGATATACCAACAAATCAACTGTTTGATAAAACGAATATATTTTCTTTAGAGGAACACTATACAATCAACACTCTAAAAATTGCTTATGATATTATTAATAAAAGGCTGAAATCTAATTTCATATTAACAAGAAACTCCGAAACTCATACTCACCACACTCGACAATATAACTGGTTCCATCTTGAAGCTATTAATTCTACAATAGGTCATAAAAAATTTACATATGAGGCAATCTCAAAATTCAATAGTCTACCCGATGATCTAAAAAAATGTAACAATATATTTCAATTCAAAATTAAAGTGAAAACACACATTCTATCACAAAGAAATAACTGATTCCATTCATTTTACAACCTCCATTTCTTCTTTTTATTATTATCTTATGTTCTTTAATTTCAAATGTATTATTATTTTTTTTTCATTATTTAATTCTATTAATAATGTCTGAATATTTGTTAATACGTTAATATATTATTATTTTCCAATAAATTTAATACTATTAAAAATTAATCTAAAACCATGTATAATCTCATACCAGTTAATAACTGTCTGGTTATACATAATATTCGATTTTTAAATTTATATGTACCATTTCAATTAAATACACAATTATTGTAAACTCTTATATGACAATAAATGAAATGTTTAATGTTAAAAAAAATTTAGGCATATAGTACCAGTAAAAAAAAATTGAAATACAGAAGCGAAGTTTTAAATGTGAAATAATATCAAGATGAAAATCTTGATTGAAGCCCGGGACTGGAAGTGATGGTGCATTTGCTGTTTCAGTTGGGGGAAAACCCAGAAAAACCCACAACACCATCAAAATTCAGATCATCAACTTTCTCATAGAAAAGGACACATGCTCCCTGGGAGATCAGAGAATCAATCTGGAAAATGCACGGGAGTCGTCGAAGGGGAGCCAACAATTAAAATAAGGGTGTTTGCAATATGCCATCTAGTGTCCATTGGAAATGCTGCCGCTATGATTAGATATGGCGTAGATATTATAAAGAGTATTTATTCCATCCTGAGCAGAATATTGGTCCATATTCAAATTTTGTATGGGAAAATTAATCACATTGTCCAATTTACTGTCATCAGTTAAAAAAACACGTTTTAAATGTATAACTAAGATTTTTGTATACGAATAATTTTTTTTAATTCCATTTTTATTCCACAAGTTGAACAGTATGGGCTCGCATCGTCAGTCAAAGTCTCCTCTTCTGTCAATAGTTCAATACATTGTGTTAAATTCATGACTTCGTTTGGCAAGTCTGGAATAGGAATTGAAAGTACCCAGAAAGGTTCAAAAGTAATGGAGCAGTTATTACAAAAAGTACATCTCAATATAGACTTCAGCTGACCGGCAAATGTATCCACAATTTTGGAATTATGAGTAGACAGATATCTTGTCCAAGAAATGGAAGCTTTCTGATTACCATCCATGATAACAAAATCGTTTGGTGATGGATGATTCTCTGCACTCGCCTTGTTTAAATCTTCATGTAAACCTACCAGAAGGTATCTTAGGAAGTCTTCGGAATCTGCTGGGACATTATAATCAAATGAAGGAGCATAATTTCTGAATAGACGGACGAAATGTGAAGTATCCACCATTTCCCGAGAAGTATCAGGACTCCAGATATTTTCCATCAAAGATATAAAAGATTTCACTATATTTCCTTTCATTCTTGATGTAGTATATAAATCATCCATTCAAAAACCATTCTTGTGGATGCGATGGAGGAATTGTACCCATTACAGAAGCAGCATTGCCCCTTTGAATTGCTATACTAATTATTTGTATAAAAAATGACGTATATTTTTATTATGGTTTTTGAGGATAACAATACCCTCTAGACAATCTAATTTTCTACTGTCCTTGACCGGTTTGATAATTTTCAAATTATGAATATTAATTTTGTGACATGTTTCGAACATGTGGTCCGTTACACTTTACTTATTCTCCCTTCGGTAGGTAGCATATGCCACATGTTCGAGAAACCTTTTAGAAATTGGACGTTTTGTCTAACCGTAATACACTGTGTCACAATTTTGACAGCTAATTTCATAAATTCCCGACTTATCCAGCATGTCAGTTTGGTCCTTCGGTTTTCCTAATAACGTTTGCAAGTTATTTCTATTGCCATAAACTGCTTAGAGGTTCACATCCCGGAGAATAGTGTTGAGATCTTTCGTGAGTTTTGGATTGAAAGGGATTCTCATGAATCTTCTGCTTTCCGTCATTTTCCTCAGTTACTTCAATCCTTATAAAAGCATCAAGATCCCATTATAAATTTGAGAAGCAGTAATCAGTATGAAATAATCCAATTACCCAGTCGACCAATGAAGTTGCAGTAAGTCGCGGGGGATTCGATTTAATATATCATCGTGGATCATCATTTCATAGTAACATATAAGTACCAGCGACTTCCCTTTGGGGACAATAATATGCACAAAATGTTGACCTTGTGATCTCGCAAAGCAGAGTTCGAAAGCAATCCAAATTAACGCGTTCTAGAGAAATGCTTATGACCTCCAAAATATTACCACCATGCGACATATCATTGACTATTTTATGTTAACGTTCAGTTTGTGATATTTATTGAAATTCTCATAATGTATTATGATCGGCGACTTTTTCAAGAAGACCCATATTCAACATTTTTATAATTTCCAATTAGTGGCACTCTGCGATTATTTAACGTTATCATTCTGCGTCTATTTATTCTCCAAGATAAATATTTTCACTTGAATTTAATTTAAATTTTCAACTTGTTCCGTAGGTACCGCCTTCCTTGTAATATCTCGTTATTTTATCATATCGCATGATATTCATAGTTTTGAGCTCTCCGATTTTTTTTTTTTTTTGAATCGAATAATGAGAGTCAATCATATACAGTGTTTCACTTGTCATGGAAACACCCTCTATCTTTCGTAATGTTTATAGTAGAATCATGAAATTCCTTGAATTTAAAAGGGTTTTGATGGAAAGTATTATTGTGCTAGATTTCGTTCCATTCTGGTTAAGAAATGCCCTTTGGTTTGTCTATAAATTTCCTTATATCTAGAAGTAGTATATTCTGGAAACATCGAACCTACTATCTACGATTGATACATTTTTATCACGATTCAATTGTTTGAATGTTGAAATATTCATTGAAATAATTGCTTGAATTTTTTTGTAGAATTCAGAAATTCATTTTCGAAATATGAATATAATTGTTATATTCTATTGACCACCAAATCAAAATATGTTCATCTCATTTTCTTTGTGTTTGAAGTTGCACATTTTTATTTGGTGAAAATATATAGCCAAAACTAACAATTTGAAATATTTTGCAATAAAAACCAATATACAGTGCGTCTCACTTCTCATGGACACACCCCCATATCTTCCAGAATTATTGAAGAGAATTCTGTTATTTCCACGATCGGTAGATACACTGAGGGTGAGTCCAAATTTTCTCATGGGGTTGACCTGAGTGACATACACTGAGCGCCAGGAGCGATGGATATAGATGGATATACCGATTTGTGCGTAAAATAATATTGGGGGGCAAGATAGGCCCAAAATTCTTAAGGATTCGTGATCAGGGCATCAACTTCAGTAATAATCCATATTTTCGCTGAAAAATTTTCAGTTATGAAAAATCCGAATTTGTCTCACTTTTCATGGAAAGGCTCCCTTATCTTCCGTAATTATTGGAGTAGAAATCTCACGATCATTGAATATACCTAGGATAGGTCGAAATCTCTTCTGAAGTTAATCTGAGGGACATACACTGCGCGCCAGGAGCGATGGATATGTTGATTTTTGCGAAAATAATATTAGGAGGCAAGATATTCTCGTAATTTTTACGGATTCGTTATCAGGACATTAATTTCAGTACCATTACATATTTTCGCTGAAAAAATTTCAATTTTGAACAATTCGAATTTGACTCATTTCCCATGGAAACGCCCCCGTATCTTCCGTAATTATTGGAGTAGCACTCTGTTATCTTCACGATCGTTAGATATACCAAAGATAAGTCTAAATCTCTTCTAGGGTTGATCTGAGTGACATACACTGCGCGCCAGGGGCGACGGATATATTGAGTTTTGCGTAAAATAATATAAGGGGGCAATATATGCTCAAAATTCTTACGGATTCGTGATAAGGACATCCACTCCAGTACCATTCCATATTTTCGCTGGATATTTTTCAGTTCTGAAAAATCCGAATGTGTCTCCCTTCCCATGGAAATTCCCCCGTATCTTTCGTAATTATTGGATTAGAATTCTGAAATTTCCTCGATCATTAGGTATACCGGAGATGATGCTGAATATGTTATGGGGTTGACCTAAGTGATATATAATGCGCGCCTGGGGCGATTGAAATGCTGATTTTTGCAAAAAATTATATTAGGAGGCGGAATAAGCGTGATTTTACTGATTCGTGATTGGGACATCAAATTTATAACCGATAGGCATCTTTGCTGAAGAATATTTCATTACAGAAAAAAATCAATTTTCTCTGAGATTTCCACGATAGGTAGATATACACGGGATGAGCCCTAATGATTTCCAGAGGGGAGTACAAAAATATGGACTTTCTACAGGAAGTATTAAACTTTATTTATGAAAACATCACAAAATCAAAAAAATTGTTCAAAATGAGAAAACAAGTCAGACTATGTTATAAAGGCATATATCAAAAAAATCCTTTTTTTTTTCTGATATTCATTAAAGAAACAACGGCTAGAGAAACTCAATGTAGAAATATTTGAGACAAATTCGGATTTTTCAGAACTGAATTTTTTTTAGCAGAAATATGGATTGGCACTGAAGTGGCTGTCCTGATCACGATTCCGTAAGAATTTTGAGCCTATCTTGCCCCCTTATATCATTTTTATCAAAAATCAATATATCCATTGCCCCTGGCGCACAATGTATGTCACCCAGATTAAACTCAGAAGAGATTTAGACTCATCTTCAGTATATCCCACAATCGTGAAAATTACAGAATTCCACCCCAATGATTACGGAAGTTACGGGGGCTTTTCCAGGGGAAGGGAGACAAATTCAGATTTTTCAGAACTGAAAACTTTTCAGCGGAAATATTAATTGGCACTGGAGTTGATGTCCTGATCATGAATTCGTAAGAATTTTGAGCCTATCTTGCCCCTTAATATTATTTTTCACAAAAATCAATATATCCATCACCCCTGGCGCGCAGTTTAGGTCACCCAGATTGATTTCAGAAGAGATTTAGACTCATACTTGGTATATCTAACGATCGTGAGAATAACAGAATTTTTCATCGAAAATATGGATTGGTGCTGAAGTTGATGTCCTGATCACGATTCCGTAAAAAAATTGAGCCTATCTTGCCCCCTAATATTATTTTTCACAAAAATCAATATATCCATCACCCCTGGCGCGCAGTTTAGGTCACCCAGATTGATTTCAGAAGAGATTTATACTCATATATATCCATTGCTTCTGGCGCGCAGTATATGTCACTCAGGTCAACTCCATGAGAAAGACTCACCTCCAGTATATCTACCGATCGTGGAAATTACAGAATTATTCTCCAATAATTACAGAAGATACGGAAGTGTTCAATATTCAATTTCGATATTGTTCAATATTTAATTTCGATATTGAACTCCAAACCATTCAGGAATATTCATATACCTCTACCTCGTTTAGTTCTGATAGTATATACTGATTTCTAATTTTAAAAATTGTGGTATTTTTTTTTTCATCCTGTTTCGGGTATAATAACGATATCTAGTTTGATATTCCCAAAGAAGACTTTCACTTGATCATAGTTATTTTTTTTAAATCGAGCATTGATATAAAATATCTTAATACCTATAAATACAAAAACAGTCAACTGTACGGGTTTGTCCGAATGAGATAGAACAAATTCACTACAAATTATAATAAAAATGATAATAATAAAAGTACTTTATTGAACATAAATGCAAAATGCTCAACGGGCTATTGACCGAGGTCCTTCTGCCCAGTGTGATAAAATAAGTTTGTTGATTATACTTGTTGCATATTTTGGGATAAGGGTGGTTCAACAAAGTCTATGGGAAAGAAAAAGAAAAAAAAATTCTTTAAAAATTGTGTGAAAAGTTCATTTTTCATCCTTCTTGCATGGCTGTGAGGCACTCATACACCGTTTGCGTTGGGTAGATGAATCTTTGCTGTTGGTTTTGGTTTCGTTTTCGTACCATTGGTTCTACTAAATCCATATTGTGTTGTTTGAGGGCAAATTTTTGTGTTAGGTTGGATATTCTCTCTGAGAAGATGGGTTGTGTTCTAGTCAGTTGGTATATCAATCAATCAATCAAAATATGCTTTATTATCAAAGAATAATATCTTATTGACAAAGCGTGTATATATAAATGTAAATTAAGTTAATACCATTTGATAAATGTATAAAAATAGTCACTACCATATAAAATTGAATTGAATCAAAACAATCAGTCACATATTAAAATTTTCATGCAATATATATATATATATATATATATATATATATATATATATATATATATAAGTAAAGAGTCATATACACTTTTTTTTTAAACATCAATAAAGTTTCATAAAAAACATTTAAAATCCAAAAATTTGAAAATATAAAAAGTTTTAAAACTCAAAAATTAAAAAATCCTCAAAATTCGAAAAATTCAAAATATTTCAAGTTTAAAAATATAACAAACAATAGAAGGTATATGATATCACAGTGTATAGTTTTGGTCTACTTATCCTTCTATTCTATCCACATAATATTCTTCCAAACTATAATAGGCTCTATCGGAGAGAACTCTTTTTACTGCTTTTCTGAAGCTGGCATTGGACGGTATATCTTTAATATTATTTGGAAGGTGATTGTACATTTTGCAGCTGTTATATATAATTGAATCCTTAACGAGAGTGGAAGATGGTAATGGTAGTTTGAGATGGTTACTTTGACGGGTGGCGTACCTACTCTCTGTAATGAAATTTTGTTTGTGTTTATTTATGAGGCACACTGTTTCAAGTATAAATATTGATACTACCGTGAGTATGTTGTGTTGCTTGAAGTGAAGTCTGCACGAATCACGAAATTTTAATTTACAGAGGTATCTCAAGGCTCGTTTTTGTAAAACAAAAACACTTTGAAGAGCATTACCACTGCACACTCCCCAGAATGGAATACCGTATCGCAAATGTGATTCTACCAAGGAGTAGTATACTGTCTTTGCGGTTGAGTATCCTAGTTCATTTGCAGCAATTTTCACAGCATAACAACCAGAGGACAATTTTTTATTCAAGTTTTTCACATGTTCATTGAATTTAAGACCGTTGTCAATGTATAGTCCTAGAAATTTAGAAAACACACTGTTTTCAATAATCTGGTGGTTTAAAAAAATATCAGCAACTGCACATTTGAAAGACACTATCTTGGTTTTTAATATGTTGAAGGACAAAAGGTTCGAGTCGCACCACTCTTTGACTTTTATTATATCTGAATTGATGATATGATGAAGATCGGCTTCCTTATCTTCATGCCATAGTATGGTGGTATCATCGGCGAACAGGGTGACATCACCTGAAATGTCAAGCGTCGTCAGATCATTAACATATAGTAAAAACAAAATTGGACCCAAGACCGATCCTTGCGGAACGCCACATTGTATATTACCTAAACTTGAAATTGATTTTGTGTTAACTACTTGTGTGCGGCCAGATAAATATGACGTAAACCATGAATGTTCTTTATCTCGAAATCCGTAACGGTAAAGTTTTCGCAACAGTAGTTCATGATTCACACAGTCAAAAGCCTTCAATAAATCACAAAATACAGCCGCGGCAACTCCACCATCATTGATCCTAGTATACAGTTCCCATAACAGAGAAAATATTGCATCATTTGTGTTCTTATTGCACTGAAATCCAAACTGTTTGATGTATATCATATCACACGCCTGCAAAAAGTCGAAGATTCTCTGAGCTTGTTTGAGAGATTATGAAGCGGATTACCAGGGTGCCGGATTTTTGTAATTGTTCGGAGACTTGATGATCCTGCAATTTCCAGATTTCTGATAGCTGGTCTTCTACAGTTGGTATATATGGGATGTGCATATTCTAGAATGAGTCTACAAATCATTTTATATATGTGGGCTGCTGTTTTCATGTTGATACCTTATTTCCTTGTGATTAGGTGTTTGAAATGTTTTGCTCTCTGTATGCATTTTGTCTTTATATTTTTGGTGTGGTGATTGAAGTTGAGTTTATTGTCTAGGTGGACTCCAAGATATTTCGCTGTCGTTGAGTATCTGACAGTTTCACAAATTATATTTAACCAATAGTCTTATGTTTGTATTCCGTGCAATTTACTATTTTTATTATTCACAAAACGCTTTCGACCTATGAAGTCATCTTCAGTGCTTGCCTGCGAAGTAATCGAATGATAGATGATTGTTGTTTGAACTTTATTTAAACAAAAATCGTCTATCATTCGCTGACCTCCTCCAGGTCTCAGACTATTTATTTCCCAAATTTCATTTTAGTTGTGAAAAGGTACCAAATAGATAGACAGTGTTACTTTCCGCATTTATAATATTAGTGTGATTGTACTCTCTTGGAATGATGAATATATTATGATTATTATATCGGATTTCCACTAGATCAAACTGTATCCAACTACATTCACATTTTATTCACATTCCAGGAAGCTACGACTTCATTTCATGCTATAGTGCAATTAAAAAAAAAAGCAAATGTAAGGAATTCTTGAAAAATTTTGCTACAATAGAATATCTAATATTGAATATGATTCTCTGATATTATTTTGAGCTAGTTTCCTAATTAAATTTTCCTTTATATATATATATATATATATATATATATATATATATTTATATTTATTTTCAGGCTGTGGTGGCATTCTCACTTCACCAAGTGGTTCCATCATTTCCCCACACTATCCGGAACCCTACAACAGGAACACAGAATGTATCTGGAAGATAGTTACCAGCCCATCATCGAGGATACAAGTCATCTTTTCAGATATTGATTTAGAAAAGCAAGTACAATGCATCGCAGATTATGTTCAGGTAAATTTGTTCATTTATGGCTCATCGCATCATTAGTACCCTTGTATGAAAGTTAATTAACAAGAAATCAATTCTAGCCCATTGAATTTTCTAATTGTTTTCAGAAATCATTAAAAAGTTATCAAAATTCTAAAAACTGGTTCAATTCAAATATTTTAAAATTAATCAATACCAGAGACAAGTATTTATATAAAAGAAAAAAATTCCTGATGTGGAATTATTTCAAACCGAATATAATAAACAAGTAGAAAAACTGTTAGGGAAGCAAAATATAACTATTAGAAAAATGAATTTTTGAATGCTACACCAAAATATATATGAAAAATTATAATTAAAGTATTATAAAATAGACAGAATGATAAACAAGTTGAAGTAAAAATATTAAAACTTCTACTATTTTATTTGACCAATCATATACTTGTGACAATGTATCAGTAATTGATTCTATGTTTTCAAAAGAAACAACTTGTACAGGATACTATGAAAAATATTGATAACAAAAAATCATCTGGTTTCGATAATATTAGTGTCAAAATTGTAAAAATGGTTGCAACAGAATTATTAATTTGTTTGAGCACATTGATCAATAAATCGTTTGACGTTGGCAATGTTCCCGATGACATGAAAATTGCTAGAGTTACACCTATCTTTAAAAGTGGCAAAAAAGAAACTTCAAGTAATTATCGACCTATATCAGTATTACCAGTTTTATCGAAAATCATTGAAAAAATCATGAATTAACTCGTTAAAATAAACTTTTTGTACAATGGACAATATGGTTTTAGAAGACCAAGCAACCCTGAGTCTGCTGTACTGGATTTGATTAAAAAAATTCAAATAAACCTAGATAAAAACCTCCAATGTGGTTAAGTGTCGCTGGATCTATCAAAAGCATTTGGTACGGTAGTTCATAAAATTTTATTACGTAAATTAATTCATATCGGGATTAGAGGACATATACATAAATGGTTTCAAAATAATTTATATAAAGGATACAAGAAAAGAAATCAAACTACAAATAAATGCATTTCTAGGATTAATTTTATTAATTTATCACAAATAGTCTTATTAACTGGCAAAATGTGATGCAATTACTTATTAACTACAATAAAAATCTCAAAGATAACTGAATAATAGATACAGGGGTGCACACATAGTATCATGAATACCATTGTGCATCTAATAATTTTAGCAGTATTGAGCTGATAGCATGTTAAGACAGGGATTAAATGAGTGATGTAAGAATTACCTTAATTTACACTAACCTACTGACGTATTATGATTAGAAATCCTAACTTCAACTGTAAAATGTATCTTCATGAGTATCTGTTTATACAATTTGTACCTGCTGCTGCTGCTAAAAAAAACTGAAATATATAAATTTTTTTAGATATTTTAAAGGAAAGTTATTTCGAATTTTGAATAAAATACCAACTATAGGAGATATTTTTTTTCTAAGATTTTCAATATGGTTTTTCCAAGAAAGTTGTTTATCAATGAATAATCCTAAAAATTTAGTTGTTTTTGAATATTTTATATTTTTCCCATTGAAAACTAAAGTTTTTGCAATATGTTTTGTTTTTTTTTATAAAAACATTAAGGAATAATTTCTTTTAGTTTTCATTATTTTACCAAATTGTTTTTTTTTTAAATTTTTAATTTTCAATTATTTTATTTTCATTATTTCCAAAACAAATTGATGTTGTGTCATGTGCGAATGATTTGATATCACCATGTAAATTAAGATTTGATATCGAATTGAAGTATATGAGAAACAATACAGGTCCAAGAATTGAACCTTGTAGTACACCACATGTTATGTTTCCTATTGGACTATTTTTATTCCCCATACAGACATATTGTTTTCTTTTATATAAATTATTTTGAAACCATTTATGTATATGTCTCACTTTTGAGGATCTAGTTATTTTCATCAAATCAATCAATGAAAAATATGCTTTATTGTCGAAGACATAAATCTTATTGACAGAGCTTGTACTAAAAATATAGATATTTTACAATTGTTTGTTAGATTCTAATGAAAGAAAATAACATACATTTAAATATTCAACATATAACATAAAATCAACAATAAGCATTAAGTACCCACAATATAGTAAAGAAGAATTAATAAATATTTATAGAAACACATAAACAATCAAAAATACTATCTGTGTTACCACAAAGATAACACAGGGTAATTATAAAGAAAAATAAATATAATTGAATATCACATTGTCAAGATTAAAAATAACTAAGCACATTATTTATTTTAAAATAAGTACATTATTTGGTTAAAAATAACTAGTCAATTAATCAAAATATCACATAAAAATCTATGTATGGTTGAATAATATATATTAAAAAATATTAAAATGTTAACTAATAGGACCACTTATGTTTTTATTGAGGAAATCTTGAACTTCGTAAAATACTTCATCCATAAGAATGAGTTTCACCGATTTCCTGAATAAATGGGGGGATTCAATGGTTTTGATGCTGACTGGAAGATGGTTATATAGTTTTGCAGCATTATAAATAATGGAGTTTTTTATCAAATTGGAAGCTGGAATGGGTAGCCTTAGGTTGTTATTTTGGCGGGTGGAACCAGAAATGGTATCATATGTTGATTTATTTTTATGTACTGAACATACCGATTCGAGAATGAAAAGAGATGGAATTTTATCGGAAACATTGCCAGCGTCAAACGATTTATTGATGTGCTCATACAAATTAATAATTCTGTTGCAACCATTTTTACAATTTTTACACTAATATTATCAAAACCATTTATAGATGATACTTATTGCTTTGACAAAATTGGGGATCAGGTGATCCAGAAGACTTCTGGAATCATTAACTTCCCTTGTAGGATATGTACTTTAATATAAATCGAAATTGTTCGCAGAATATACGTCTCCTAATGAATTTAATAATTTTAATATTAACGTTTATTCATCCCAAGAAACATACATGTTCATGGAGGGACAAAGATAAAATGAAACTTATTATCAAATAACAGTCAAGAGAATAATAGGAGTTAAATCAGTAACGAGCGCTGAATATAAAAAGAATTATATACTTGTGTAACGTAAATAAACTTAACTTGGTTTAACTAATTTATTTCACACTTAAATCTACAACTTAATTTATATTACTACGCCACTGTATAGCTCGATCGTATGGGCTCGTTCAGACTGTCCGACTCCACTTGAGGGTTGCCTATTTATCTCCGATACAGCATTCTTGATGTTTCGAATTCTGGCAGTTGGCGACCGGCATGTTCCAATTGTTTCCAATATTGACCGTTGTTTTCCGCGGCAGAACGACTGGATGGTTCTCGAATATCTCCGGGGATGATCTCATCGTGTCGATGGCAACGCGTGAGGCGACAGGTCCGGCCTAGGTTCGTTACATTGCCCCCTTCTTAAAGACATTTCGTCCCGAAATTTCATCCTTGGAGTGTGACGATATCTGCATGACTCCCCACTGTCGTCAGGAATTATATTGCTAGATCCACCAGATTCTGGTCCACCATAGTATCTCTTAGTTTGGTGAGACTCTTCCAGACATCTTCATAGGACGGTTTATCTTGGGAATGCCTCTTGGTAACTAGGTAGTAGATGTTTCTCTGGCCTTTCTTCAACTGTAGCACCCCACCAACTTCTGGATTCTGCTCCCGCAGTGTTTGGAGTTGACCAAATTTCTTGGAGAACACTACGGCGATGCCCCTGGACATTCGAAGATCTTCTGCCACACAGTGCGCTAGTGCGTAGTCAGCAGGCACCTCGAAAAGGTCTCGTGACTCCTCTCTAGTAACCCCATGTAGAACTTTCTGCCCGTTTGAATACAAGGACAGAAACTGCTCGAACGTCATAGCATCCTCCGGTGGCTTGAGGGTGCGAACTTGGTCATGGTTTCCAGCGTAAGGGCCAACCTGTTGAAATGGACGACCCTTGGTTTCCCTCGGGGTGGCTTATGGATTCGGTACACAAGGTCGTTTATCCTTTTCACGATTTTATACGGGCCTTCCCACGAGTTCCGCAACTTTGGTGATAGTCCACGACGACGTTTGGGGTTGTACAGCCAAACCAGGTCATCAACCTTAAATCCTCCAGCGTCGGCCTTGATGTCATAGGTCTTCTTCATTTTATAGCTGGCACTCTGGATGTTCAACCGGACTCGTTCGTGGATGTCGTCCATTCTCTGCCGAAGTTTGCTGACGTAGTCCTCTCCCGCAGTGTCTTGTCCTGGCGGTATCCCAAACTTCAGGTCACAAGGCAGTCGCAGTTCTCGGCCCATTATAATACTAGCAGGAGTTTGACCGGTTGACTCGTGTACTGCGGATCGATAGGCCATCAGGAACAAATGAAGATACTGGTCCCAGTCTCTTTGATGGTCAGAGACAACCTTGGACAAGTGGCGGTTGATCGTCCTGTTCATCCGTTCCACCATTCCATCGGACTGCGGATGTAGGGCCGTGGTTCTTGTCTTGCGGATGTTCAGCAGTAGACATATTTCTTGGAAAAGGTTGGATTCGAAATTTCTGCCTTGATCCGAGTGCAGCTCCATTGGAATACCGAATCGACATATCCATTCTTTCACCAAGACGTCGGCGACGGTGATGGCTTCCTGGTTGGGCAGGGCATAGGCTTCCGCCCACTTACTGAAGTAGTCCATTGCCACAAGGATGTATTTATTCCCGTGGTCGGATACGGGAAACGGGCCGGCGATGTCAATGGCGATTCTCTCGAACGGGCTGCCTACGTTGTACTGACGCATCGGGGCCTTGGGTCGTATTCGAGGTCCATTGCTAGCAGCGCATACAGCGCACTTTCTGCACCAGTCCTGGACGTCAGCTTGACAATTGGCCCAGTAAAACCGTTGCCTCACTTTCTGCAGGGTCTTCGTCACTCCCAGATGTCCTCCGGCGACTCCATCATGGATTTCCCGCAGCACTTCCTCTCTTCTGTTCCTGGGAACAATTATTTGGCGTCTGTCTTCCCCACCAATATCGGCATCCAACACACGTTTCAGGATCCCATTGTCCAGAATAAGAGAGTTCCATTGTGCCCAATAGAACTTAACAGCCGGCGAGTAACCTGCGACTTCCTGCCATGATGGTCTTCGATTGCCCTTCTTCCAGCTGACGACTAAGCCAAGGTCGGGGTCTCTCTCTTGGTCTTTCTGGATCTTGCTGTCATTCCAGTTGTCATCCATTGCCGCGGTTCTACAAAGTGTTGCTTCTTTCTCTCTGCTCGTCGGCAATGTGAGCAATCATCTGGACATGGTCTTCGCGACAAGGCATCTGCATTCTTATGGCTAGTTCCGGCTCGATGTTCGATCTCGAAATCGAATTCTTGGAGTTCTCGATCCAACGTGCTACTTGACCCTCAGGATTTTTGAACTGTAAGAGCCATTTGAGAGCTGCATGGTCAGTTCTCAACAGGAATCTTCTTCCATACACGTACTTGTAGAAGTGTTCCACTCCCTTTACAACAGCTAACAGCTCTCGCCTGGTGACACAGTAATTGCGCTCTGGTTTGCTAAGCGTCTTGCTGAAATAACCAATGACCTTCTCCTGTCCCTCCTGGATCTGAGATAGGACAGCTCCAAGTCCCACGTTGCTGGCGTCCGTATCCAAAATGAATTTCCCTTTGGGTAGGGGATAGCTCAGTATAGGTGCGTTGATCAAAGCTCCTTTCAGCTTCCTGAATGAGTCTTGACATTCTTCGGACCACTGGAACTTTGTTTGGCCTTCCGTGAGCTTGGTCAGTGGTTTAGCGATGTTGGCGAATCCCAGCACATATCGGCGATAGTATGTGCATAAACCAAGGAAACTTCGAAGTTGGTGAATGTCTTTTGGGATGGGCCAATCCTTAACAGCTTTGATCTTCTGGTCATCCACTGCTACTCCTTCCCAGAGACAACGTGGCCGAGGTATCGTACTTTTTTGGAACAGATGGCATTTCTTAGGGCTCAGCTTCAATCCGGAGTTTCTCAGTCGCAGGAATACTTCCTCCAAGTTTTTCACGTGGTCCTCAAACGATCTGCCGACCACAATTATGTCGTCGAGATACACTAGACACGTGTTCCATGAGAGTCCCTTCACTACTGTTTCCATCAATCTTTCGAATGTGGCGGGAGCATTACAGAGCCCGAATGGCATAACGGTGAACTGCCACAATCCTGAGCCGATGGTAAAAGCAGTCTTTTCTCGATCTTCCTGAGCCAGTTCTACTTGCCAGTATCCACTCTTCAGATCAAGGGTCGAGAAAATCGTGGAACCAGCCAACGTGTCTAGGGTGTCATCTATTCTCGGGAGAGGGTAACTGTCCTTCTTCGTGACATTATTAAGTTGGCGATAGTCTACACAAAAGCGTGTCGATCCATCCTTTTTCTTCACCAGTACGACTGGAGAGGACCAGGGACTGTCAGATGGTTCGATAACTCCTTCTTTTCCCATATCGCTGACTATTTTGTCAGCCTCTTCCTTCTTGGCAAGAGGAAGTCTTCTTGCTGATTGCCGGATCGGTCGGGCACCCCCAGTATCAATCTTGTGCTGGACCACATTAGTTTGACCCTTTCCTTGTCCGGTATCGAAGATGTCTTGGTACTTTTGACTAAATCTCTTAGTTTGGGCTGTTGAGCTGGTTTTATGTCTTTGGAAGAGATGGCAACTAATTTTTCTAGTTCTGTGGGCAAGTTGTTGGGTTGGCTAATCGTACCTCGTACGCCCCGGATCACAGATGAAACTGACGAGCAGTGCCCTAAAATTGTTCCTTTCTTCAAGGTCACTGGAAAGTAATTGACATTCATGACCCTTACCGGTACAAATTTTTCAGCACGTAACAGGGTTTTCCCTAGGGCAATCCCTCGTCCAATTTTCTCATCATGAAGTTTGGGCTCGAACATCATCACGTCTCCAGTGCTCGCACTCTCGTCCAGGCGAGCCTCCAGGATGGTTTCAGCCCTCTCAGGTACGCTTACATCTTCAGCCAACAGCACACGGATCAACTCTTCACTTCTCCCATGAAGTACCAGCTCTTCTCCGTTGACACGTAGGACGCCGTCTTTGAAATCCAATTCAAACCCTCTGGAATTCATGATGTCCATTCCGATGATTGCATCGTCTTCGATGTCCGCTACAAGTGCCTGATGTTTCACTTTAGTGCTGCCCAAAATTATTTCAATCGGTAGCTCGCCATATACAGTAGCTGGCTCCCCTGTTGCTGTGCGTAGCTTCCAAGTTGTCGGTTCAATTCGTTCCGGTGTTCTGGCAAAGGAAGGTCCGAGAATTGTCCTAGTCGCACCTGTATCTAGCAGCATGGTGCAAGGCTCGTTATTGATGAGACCGTCTACGAAAACACCTCTGTTCTGTCGTTTCAGGATAGCGACATATGCGTTGTTAACCGGGGCTTGCTGGACACAGGCCGACGATTGCCCCTTCTCGTCGACCTTCTTTAGTTTTCCTGCATCGGAGTCGTGTTTAGAATGTTGGACATTTGCTACGCACATGTCCAATTTTGCCACAATTCCAGCATCTTATCTGTCTTTTCTCAGGCAAAACTTCCTTCATCACTTTTCTTATGGCAGCTTCCAAGTCAGCATGCTCCTGTGAGTCTTCTTCAATACTTCGAACTTTACTTTGGTTTTTGCAGGATTGCTTTGCTGCCTCAAATTCCAAAGCGCGTGTCAGTGCGTCTACGAGATGTGTTGGACGAGCTAGTGTCAACGCTTGTCTGGTTTCTTGGTCACGGAGTCCATCCAAGAATGCCTGAACCGCTAATCGCTCCATTACAATTTCCGGTGTGGCTGGATATGCGAGACGAACCAAGCGTGCAATGTCAGCTTCGAATTCTTGTAAGGATTCGCCCGATTTCTGGCAGCGATTTTTCAGTTGGGAGTGGTATACGTGTTCCAAATGGGCCTGGCCATATCGTAATTCTAGATGTTTAATCAGCTGATCATAGTCCTCCTGTTCTTGGGCGGTAAGAGTTTGTAGAATATTCGTCGCTTCTCCACGTAATGCAAGTGTTAGTGCTACAGCTCTTTCCCCTGCATTCCATCCATTTGCTTTGGCCGCTGCTTCAAACTGTCGGCGGTAATTTTCCCATGGAGTTTTTCCGTCGAATTGAGGCGGCTTCATGGAAAGCTTCCCTATTTCAGAAATGACCTTGACATCTTTTATACCCTCTTGAACTTTATCCAAGTTCAAACTCAAGTCCAGCATTGCATTTTCGTTAACCATCGCTGTGGGGGCGCACAATTAATTCGTTTTTCCAGCTTACTGATCGTTTCCTTTATTTTGTCCATTTCTGCCTCGATTCCGTCTTTGATTTCATCGCTGATTATTTCCTTCATCTTGTCCATCTCTGCCTCGACGGTTCCTATTCTTTTTTCTAGACGATTCGCCACACCACAGAGTTCTTTTTTTAGGCCTTCCGTGTTTTCAAGGAGCTTATCCTCCAGGCTTCTTGAATTTTCTTGAAGCTTCTCTTCCAGATTTCTAGAAAGCTTCTCTTCCAGATTTATAGAATTTTCTTGTAGCTTCTCTTCCAGATTTCTAGAATTTTCTTCAAGCTTCTCTTCCAGATTTCTAGAATTTTCTTGCAGCTTCTCTTCCAGATTTCTAGAATTTTCTTCAAGCTTCTCTTCCAGATTTCTAGCATTCTCTTCCAGGCTTCTGGAATTTTCTAGAAGCTTCTCTTCCAGATTTCTCGAATTTTGTTGCAGTTCTTCTTTCACGGATTTAGTAGTTTCTTCGAGTTTATTCATTACCAAACTTAAATCGCCTCCGGGAACTTCGAATAAAAATGTTTCGGGGTCCTCACCTTCTTGTATAAGTCCTTCTGCAAGTCTTTCCTGGAGTACTTGCTTTTACCTGTTGTTTCCAGTTCCCTTTCCTCCAATTCCTGTTTCAATTCCGCTACCTTCAAATCCGCAAGGCGCACTTTTCTTGAACACATTTTGTCTTTGACGAGGTATCAGTCTGTTTTACCGAAAAGTTTATCAGTTTGTTAAAAATTCACTTCGCGAATTCTTTTCCACGGGCCACCAGTCTATTGTCTGTTTCACGCGAACAGTGTATCAGTTTATATTCCCACGCACAATTGTCCACTTCGCGAAAACCGGGCCACTGTCTATTTTGGGCGTACAAAAAGGTCTATCAATTTATTTTTCTGACTATCCACTCCACGATCACTTGTTTATTTTCTAAATCTCGCTTCCGACACCAATTGTAACGTAAATAAACTTAACTTGGTTTAACTAATTTATTTCACACTTAAATCTACAACTTAATTTATATTACTACGCCACTGTATAGCTCGATCGTATGGGCTCGTTCAGACTGTCCGACTCCACTTGAGGGTTGCCTATTTATCTCCGATACAGCATTCTTGATGTTTCGAATTCTGGCAGTTGGCGACCGGCATGTTCCAATTGTTTCCAATATTGACCGTTGTTTTCCGCGGCAGAACGACTGGATGGTTCTCGAATATCTCCGGGGATGATCTCATTTTGTCGATGGCAACGCGTGAGGCGACAGGTCCGGCCTAGGTTCGTTACACTTGATATTAATTATAAATCATTAAGGGATAGTTAACAAAATGTATTTCTTCAGTTCATTTTCAAATTTTATATCATTTTTTTTTTATTTTTTTAGGTAAACTAGTATAATAAATTATTCCACGATAATATAACGATTTTTTTCCAAACTGTGTTTTTATTTGGAAAATATTCAAATGAGTACACTATCTTGTGTGATATTTATGACAATCAGAATTTACACTGAATGTGAGATTACAATGCTTATTATTATATTTTGTATAAAAATACATATTTTCAGTTTGAATAACGAGTTAATGTCAAGCAGGTCCCTTGGTTTATATAATTTAGATGTTTGTTTCCAAAACGGTAAAAAAAAAAAATTGCTTTATTTTGAAGGGATTTCAATTTTAAAACAAATTTCGTTGCACTTCCCCAAATTGATTGATAAATATTAGGGTTATGAATAAATTGACTGAAATAAATAATTTTCAAATATTTCACATCTTATATGAAATACTAATAATGGGAGATACTTCTTTCCTGAGAATTGGAATATTTGTTGACCATGGAAAAGTTTGGTCAATGGTTAACCCTGAAAATGTCGATATTTTTGAGTATTTGTTGCAAAACTTTTCAATCAATTTGTTTATCAGGAATGATTCTTTTTGATATGTACATAAATGAAGATTTTCTCCTCATTTAGTGTTAATTTATGATTCTGTAACCATACAATTATTAAACCTAGGTCCTCTTCCATTCGATTCTTAATCTCTTGTATATTTTTTCCATTATAAATTAAGTAATATTATCGGCAAATAATTTTAAATGACCTTGCAAGTTCAAATTTGGAATAGAATTGATATAAATGAGAATCAAAATAGGTCCAAGGATTGATCCCTGTGATACACCACGAAATACGTTTCCTGTGGAAGATTTCGAATCTTCCATATAAATAAATAATTTCTAAACCAAGAATACACATTTGCTCTAATGCCTATCTGTCTAATTTTTTTAAGGAGAATTTCAAAATTAACCGTATCAAATGTTTTACGTAAATCCAGTGATAACAATCCACTCTTGAAGTCTGCATCTAATTTCAACTGAATATTAGTAATGACATCTAGTGTTGCACACTCTGTATCACTAGATTTTCGATTGCCATACTGGCCATCAAAAATAAATTTTATTTTGGCCAAGTAATCCCAAAATCTTTTATGCATCACTGCTTATTCCAGAATCTTTGATAAAATTGGAAGCATCAAAATGGGCCTGAAATTGTTCATTATTAAACATTTTCGCCCATTTTTGTAGATTGCTAATGCTTTTTCAATTTTACATTGTTTTGGAACAAGGCTTGTTTCAAATAATAAATCAAATAATTACTCAGTAATTCTGATTTAACTGCTTTGACAGTATACACATTTATTGCATCAATCCCTGGTGCTTTATCATTATCCAGTTCATTAATGAAGTCTTCATTTCCTTGAACATCAGATGTCTGCAAATACATCCTGTCTACGCAGGGATTCTCTTGGATTTCGGAATCAGGAGTATCACAGTCTGGAATAACTTCAGATAAACGAGATCCTATGTTGATGAAATACTCATTGATTTTTTCACAAATATCTGATGGATTGGCAGTTATTCCATCATCACTATTTATGAAATCTATCAAATTGTTTCTCGAAGCTGAGTTATTATGAGGAAGAAAATTAATGGTTTTCCACGTGGATTTGGAAGAAGTGTTGGAAAATTGATTTTGGAAATAATTTTCTTTTGCCTTACCGATTTTATTGTAGAAATTATAGAGTTCAATAAGAATTGCATCATTTGGACTTTTCTTCTTCTGATAAAAATATTTGATCTATTTCATGATTAAACCATGGCTTTGATTTTTATCAGTTTTTATGGTCTGGGTCATCTAAATAATTATTCACTTCGTTCAGCTTCTTCAGTTCTTCCTTGACTTGTGCAATTTTGAATTTAGTTAGTGTTTTTTGGTAGTATTGTTTCTCAACTTTCGAAGCATCTAACTTCAGTCACAATCAATTTGTGGTCACTAATGGCAGTGCTTATAATTGATATTTCCATTGTTTTGTTGAAATTTCCACTTATCCAATTTCGGAATTATTTTTTCCTTTAAAAAATTGGATACCCTGTTATTTGTTAGCATATTGATATTGAAATATCCAAATCATAGGCACTTGTTTCTTGAATAGTATTGGAGTTCTTCATCTATAATTTTCGAAAATGCCTCTATGTTGTATTTTGGAGTCAGATATAGAGCACATAAAAATACATCTTATATTTTCAGCCTCAAAGATAAAATGATATTTCCGATTCAATTTCCTTTTCATAATGATCCCAGCACCTCCACTTCGCTGAATTCTGCTGGCATACACCGACTCAAATTTAGAAATGGTATAAAATGTCTCCTCTTCTTTTTTTATCCAAGTTTCTGAAATAATAATTACCTCTGGATCTACACTTCCAATGATGATTTCCAATTTTTCAAATTTATTTTTGTTAGATCTAGCTGGGATTATATTCCAATAATGATTCGTACTCTTGAATTTTTATTTCATAATGTGAAGTCATAATCGATTTCTGATTGGAATTGTTTTTCATCGAATTGATGAACTTGACACTTTTCATAATTTTCAGGTGAATGATTGATTTGAGATTTGGTGTGAAATTTTGAATTTGAAAATATGCAGTTTCCACACTGTTCATTACTCAAACGGTTTGGACAGTTTCCTAGATTATGTTTACATCCACAAGGAGAACATTCAGTTTTATTCCTATTTTTAATGGTAAACATGACTGAAATCATAACAATTAAAACATTGACTGATCACAATTGCGTCATGAACATTGCAGTTTTGCCAAGCAATAAAGTGTTTTCCATTGTTTGAGTTGAAAAATTTATAGAATAACTTTGCACTAGTTTCTGCAAACACTGTGTAACTTCTATTCTCAATATATTTTATATGATTCACTAAAAATATGTCATCATTATCAATGAATGTATTTTGATCTCTGATTAATTGTTCTAATTTTTTTTTGTCAGCATGTTTTTCTAATTTCATACCTTTTATCACTTTTTTTTGCATTCCACTGTCATAATTATTATTTAATTTCTTATCCATTTCTTCCTTCTGTACAATAATTTCTCATTCAGTTACATATGATCTCCATCCCTCCATTCTTAATTTCTCTAATAGAATTTTGTCTTAGAGACAGACTGAATACTTTTGGGTTTAGGAATCAAGCTGGTGTTACCCACTTTTGAACTTTGATAATTTTTTACCACATCTGAATACGATTTGTTGGCAGTAGGTTGAAACTCCACTAATTTATTTTTCAATTTTTCAAATTTGTATTCATTTCTACCAGACTCAATTCCATGTTACTCACTTCGGAAGCCTTTTTGCTTGTTTTTGTCCTGGAACCTTATTCCAGTGGAAACTCTTCCTCAATGAGGGCTTTAGAGATACCATATAAGGGTTTTGGGCCAGGAAATTGAGTGTCTGCACCTTCCTTGGCAAGGGTGTCCTCATTGCCTTTGATTCTCTTGTGACCTGGCACCCACATCAGTGTGACCTGATTATTTGTAGCCAGTTGTCTAAGGGACAGTTTGCAGTCAGTCTTGACTTACAAGTGTGTGCTGTTTGGTTATCTGATAGGATATATATTTTCGCCCCCTGGAGCGTCCTCTTGCAAGGCCTTCTTGGACGAAAATTTCTATAACAAGGATTTCTGCTTGAAAAATTGTTGATTTTGAGAGCCTAAAACTAGGACCCGTTACTTCCCTTCCAGCCCTTTCGTCCATCTTTGAACCATCAGTATACCATTCTAATGCTTTCTTTTCTAGTTGAGGCTCTTTTGTTGTGAATATGTGGTAGTTGTTTACTTCCACTTCCTAATTAAATTCAAAGTCGTGCCTAGCTGGTATAATATCTGATGACTTGTACCTGGTTCTAGGGAAATATTTCCCAGAATCTTCAGGTGCCCAATCAGATTTCCAGCTTTCGATACAAATTTACAAAATTATAAAATGATTCTTGTTCTATTTTTATATGATGAGTATGCCTGAATTCACCCTTTTCTCCTCGTCAACATCCCACATACAGTGCGCGGCTAAATTATGAAACAAATTCGATATTTCGCAAGCAATGTTCTTTAGACAAAAATCCTGGAAGAGGTCGATTTTTGTTTTCAAATGCTGATTTTTGAATGTATATGCTAAAGAGGTTATGTCACTGGTTTTGACGTGGTGACGTAATCGGTAATTTTTTTAAATTGAAATAGATGTCTTGTGATACTTCACCTGAAAGGTCTTTCAATACTGCCATCAATGATAATAAATAAAAAAAAATGTTTGTACAAGGTGAACAAAAATTAATATTTTATTTCAGTAAGTGCGAATTTACAAGATCCAATAAATTGGTCAATTTTGTGACCTTGAATTTTATTGATAGGTGTAAACAGAAAATTGTCGTCAATTTGAACTTGACCAATAAATTGATGAGTTTAGAATCGGTTCTAATTTTTCATCAATTTTTAGTGACAATTTGCAGTAACTTTCGGCCATGAATTGAATGCCTGCTAGAACAGAGATTTTAAGGTTATATGTTATTATTTACACAATTTCACATACCCTACCCTAACCGCGAGAAAAATGATGGTGCGAAAAAAAAACATAATTTACGTTGCATTACATTCGCAGCAATGTGCATTGCTGAATATAAAAGACAGAGATGTAGAAGATGGTGGATTAGATCTTGGATTGAGAAAAGAGGGAAAGGAAACTTGACATTAGTTCACGAAAAACTCTTGAGTGCAGATCCTAATCAATTCAAATGATATTTAAGAATGGATCAGAGTCAATTCAATAATAAGCTATTGAATAATATTCGGAACTTTTCCTATAGTTGAACCATTTGTTGTCAGTATGTTGGTATTCCTGAGTAAAAACACTTGCCAAAATTGACCAATAAATTGTCAGGTGTAAATATAACCCATATTCATGTCATGCAGAAATGCATTTAAAGAACTGAATATTCTGACAGTCGCCAGCACATATATTCTAGAATCCTGTGCATATGTATATAAACATAAATCCATCTTTCAACCATATCAACATGACCACAATACTCGTTCCAAGGGTCTGTTGGTGTCAAATGCTCATAGAACAGTGTTGTATGAAAAAAGTGTAGATTTTAATGGCTGTAAATTCTACAATATACTTCCTGAAGATATTAAGGATTCTCCGAGTTCTCATGTTTTTAAATATAGGCTGAAGAAACTGCTGCTTCAAATGAACTGTTACACTTTTCAGGAATTTATCGAGCAACTATAAATTTCAGACTGAGTGAAAGCTCATTCATATTCATAATATAGGTGACTTTTACCATCATCAATGATATGATGATAAATTACTCAATTAATTTTATATTTACTTGTTAGTCTTGTGTTGACTTTGTACTCTTGTATCTATATACTTAATATACATTTGGTTTTGTTGACTTTTCTCCAATTATTGTACATTGTAACATTACTGCAACAACTGTACTTTTCAATTTGAGAAATAAAGAAATTATTATTATTATTATTATTATTATTATATTATTGGTCAATTTTATTGTTCAATTCATTGATCAATTTCATTGGATCGTGTAAATTCGCACTAAGAGAATAACTTTATATCCAACAGAATACAAAATTTAAATAAAGTAATAGTTTTTTTCACCCTGTATAAACAAATCAAATTATTTATTATCATTGAATGCAGTATTGAAAGACCTTTCAGACGAAGTATCACAAGACTTTTATTTTAATTTAAAAAAATTAGCGATTACGTCACCACGTCAAAACCAGTGAGATAACCTCTTTAGAATATACATTCAAGAACCGGAATTTAAAAACAAAAATCGACCTCTTCCAGGATTTTCGTCAAAAGTACATTGCTTGCGGAATATCTAATTTGTTCCATAATTCAGCCACGCACTGTATATTCGATTATCACATGTATAAAAGATCTGCCACAAAAATTATCCGATTGAAAACCAATCACGAAAGATTCCCGGCTCACCTTGCTGAATCAAAAATAACCCATTCTTCTTTCTGTACTTGCGATAATTCATCCGTGTGTGATATCAACCACGTTTTTTTCAAATGTTCTTGTTAAATTTCTTTTAGATAACGACATTTTCTTGTCAGTTAACAGTCTCCATCTGCTAACTGTTGAAAAAAAATACTTACGATTTTACGATTACATTATATAAATATAATTGATTTGTTTGAAAATATGATCAGGGTGTTCATGAAATCAGATGTGGAATCATCTGCGACTGAAAGATAAACTTAAATCACTCTCTTTCTATTCAATAGAGAATGTTTCCCTTTTCAACATAAATATTATATTATACAATAAACTTCTTTAGGAAAATGAAATCTAACTTTTTCAATATTATATGGCAAATGCAGTGATTTCCATGCCAAATCTCTCGAAAAATAAAAAATATGTCTGGATTGACACTTTCTATGATGATTGTGAATCACATTCCAAAAAAGCATAATTAATATGAATTCTAATATTTATTTCCTCTGTATGCATATTACAGAATAAAAAAGTATATGATTGAATGGATTCAAATAAATATTAACTGTATTATTACAATTGCACTAATATTCATCAAGATAAAATGTCACACATTCTTGGTTCATATAATGCATGAAATAAATATATAAGTTTTATTTAATGCGCTATGATTATTTAATTAAATAAATAGAAAGAATTAGACTGGATAAATATGACACTCCATTCCCTGTTATATCACCTTTGACCAAACAAAATTAAAATCAAATAAATCGCGTTTTTTTTTTCTTGAAATAGTAGTTTTATTTCACCAAATTTGTTTGAATCAAAATTTATTTGATTCAATCATTTTTTTTTGTGTAGGTTTTTTCGTGATCGAATATTATTTTCAGTTATTTGATGGGCCGACTACCACTTCTAAATCACTTGGAAAATTCTGCAGTGAAATAGTGGAGCCAATCAAATCTACAACCAATAAAATGCTGGTGAAGTTTAGATCAGACGTATCATTCCAAGCACGTGGATTTCAGTTACAGTACACAACAGGTATGTTGCACGAAACAAAAATTCATGAAATAAATTAAATATGGTTTTGCAGTTTGTCGTAATACAGTCAAAGGTTATCGGGGAGTTATTGAGAGTCCGAACTTCCCCAACCAATATCCCCAAGAAGAGGACTGTCTATGGGAAATTGTAGTTTCTGACAGAAATAAAATAAATATAACATTTTCACACTTTGAATTGGAGAGTACACCAACATGCACCAACAACAGTGGCTTTGTAGAGGTGAGTTTGGCATATCCAACTACAGATATAATTTGAATACACTTGGTTAGGATCACCCAAAATTTCATTTTTTTGTTGAATCATTGGTAATAATAAGTTTTCATAAGATTATCTGCTAGAATATTCTACATATAATAGTCATATCATTTGTCAATTTAGTGCTTATTTTTTTGATATGCTGATAGCCATAATATCAAAAGAAAAACTCTTGAAGTGTTTTTTGTTCAGTAACAGAAGTTGCCTATTTCAGAAATATTATCAATTAAGGAAGGTGCCTCTCAAAAGCGGTACAACTTCAAGTCGATATTTTTCAAATAGATCACCCTGTGTTCTTTACCCGAAATTGATTCCCCTTCCTGGTGCACTCTCTTCGATGGAAAGACAACAAAAATATATTGCCAAGTTATTTATTTTACTATTTTTACGACTATTGCAGGGCAATACAGACAAAGGCATATTTGTTCTTTATTCAGATTTGGAAATATATTTGCGAAGTTTCCTAGTACATTATTTAAATTTTTTGGTCAGATATTTATTCACAATGTATTTAAATTCAAATGTCGGACTTTTGAAATCAAAATGAAACTTTCTTCAGAAGGTACACCATATACAGGGGGATTCAAAAGTACTTTGACACATTCCAGGAAGTGATTTCTGACAATATTCAAATATGAATTGTCCAAATAAACATATGTCCGGAAACACTTCGTTTTCAAGATATAGGGTGTTAAGGTTTTATTTTCGTTTTTTTTTAAATAACCTTCGAAATACTGACCTTAATTTAACGAAAATTGGTATTGAGAGGTGTTTTAAGGTGTTAAATTCGAACCTGTTGTTATTATTATTGCTCTTACTCGTAGGGGGCGCCATCTACACGTCTTTTTCTGTTTTGAAGTATCATTACTTTTTGAGCGTACTTCTAGCACATTTTTCAGAAAAAAAAACAATTTATCTATCATATCTACGTATAAAAGATACCTCTGTTACAAGTCGCTATAAGCAACCCTTTTCTAGATATTTGGACTTGAAAATTTCAAGTCGATTATTTGATTATCGATGCGTGTTGAAGTTATTACCATTATTTTGCAATTTTCACAATAATGCTTAGGAAATGAATTTGACGTTTAAGTAAGTAGTTTTGGTATTTACATATTATGTGACAGTTAAACGTTTTGTTGTTTTGTTGAAGTTTCTGTAAGTTTTAAAACACTAATTTTGAAAAAATTTATTATTTAAACAATAATGCGCATCTAGCCGATATGCATTTCGTTTATGGCCTTGCGGATGGCAATGCGCGCGAAGCAAGACGTATTTACCAGGAGCGATTTCCTAACCGAGTACTGCCTTCAGCTCCAACATTTACCAGTCTCCACCGTCGTTTGGCAGAACAGGTAGCTTTTAGAGGGCAGCTGATATTATTGGAATACCACGAGCAGTCCGAACCCCAGAATTGGAAGAAGCTGTTTTGAACGCTTCCGAGGAGAGTCCAGAAACAAATACAAGAATAATCGCTGAAGCTCTCAATTCTACTCAGTACCCAGTTTGGAGAATTATCCACGATCAACAATTTTATTCATACCATATTCATGGTGTGGTACAAGCTCTTTTGCCACGAGACTTTCCCCAACGCAATGCTATGTGTCAGTGGTTTTTGAGAAAATTGGCGCTGGAAATCCTCAATTTTTGAGATATATACTCTTCACGGACGAGGCAAACTTCTCCCGAAATGCTATCACAAACTTTCATAACAACCATGTTTCGGCTCTGGAAAATCCGCACGCAGTTAGTGAAAGACATTATCAGTATCAATTGTATGTAAATGTATGGGCGGCAAAATTATTAAAAATAATTACTTGATAGGTCTTTTCTTTCTTCCGTTCCGACTGAATGGCGCAACTTACAGGGACTTTTTAGGAAATGAATTGCCGGGACTACTTCAGAAGGTACCATTAGAAATTTGTATCCGCATGTGGTTTATGCATGATGGGGCTCCGGCCCATTTTAGCATTGTAGCCAGGGAATTCCTTAACACTGTCTATCCAAATCGATGGATCGGTAGGGGTGTAGAAGAACCTAACCAGGCGTGGGCACCAAGGTCCCCAGATCTAAAACCGCTAGATTTTTATTTTTGGGGACATTTGAAATCACCAGTTTATAAAACTCCAGTAGCGAACGAGGAAGATCTAAGAAACCAAATAGTAGACGCCTGTGAAACAATAAGAAACACATCATTCATTTTTGAGCGGGTACGAGATTCAATGACTGGAAGACTGAATGCCTGTATCTTCGCTGAAGGTGGACACTCTGAACAATTCATTTGAATACAATTTAGTTTCCTTCATTTTATTTTATTCTGCATTTTCAAAATTTCTTGAAATAAAATGTTGATATTTCTTGCAAATTTTATTGAAACAAATACAGATGTTGCACCCTTGATACAAAAATAACTATTTCAAACGACTAAAAATAAATAGAATAGGTGGCGCCCCCTACAAAAACCAAAACTACTCACATAAACGTCAAATTCATTTCCTAAGCATTCTTGTGAAAATTGCAAATTAATGGTAATAACTTCAACAGGCATTGATTATCAAATAATCGTCTTGAAATTTTCAAGTCCAAATATCTAGAAAACGGTTGCTCATAGCGACTTGTAACAAGGGTAGCTTTTTAACGTAGATATGATAGAGAAATTCATTTTTTTTTATGAAAAATGTGCTAGAAGTACGCTCAAAAAAGTTATAAATCTTAAAAAAATCGAAAGACAATAATAACATCAGGTTAAAATTCGACACCTCAAAAAACCTCTCAATACCAATTTTCGTTTAATTAAGATCAGCATTTCAAAAGTTATTTAAAAAAAACGAAAATAAAAATAAAACTTCAACACCCTGTATGTTGGAAACCAAGCGTTTGCGGACATATATTTATTTGCACAATTCATATTAGAATATTGTGAGGAATCACCTGAAGTTTGTCAAAGTACTTTTGAATCACCCTGTATATTCTATCTCTAATCGATTCCATATTATTTTCCCACTCATCAATGTAACAAATCAAGATACGTTGCGGCGTTGCCAAGTTTTAAGTTATTTTCTCATTTTTACCATTATTCCAGGGTCATTATGTGTAAGGCATAGTTCATTCATTTATTTCGATTATTTATACTTATGTACGGGTTACTCCATTTTTACAATAGATTCACTTATTAACATAGTTTATTTAAAGTAAGAAGAGAGATAGAATATTAAAATAAGATAGTAACGTAGTAGTATAGAAAATAGTGAAATAAAGTAATAGTAAAAACTAGTAGAATAATACATATACGATGAGATAAGTACATGAAATAAAATATATGACTGTAACATCAGTAGTTCATATTGTTCACTTTAGTGAGATCGTTTGAGATCGTTTTTGAATTTGTGTTTGGATGCATTGAAAATATCTAGTCCAAGATTACAATGATCATTACCTAGTCTCATTATTCGTGTTAATGAGTTGTTGAGACCATAGTTTGTGTTATGAAAAGGTAGTTTGAATAGATCAGTATTACGAGTTGTTCTAGATGGTATTCTGAAGTTCAATAATTCAGAGTATGAGATTTAATTATTGAGTAGATTGAATAAAGTAAGTAGATCACTTCTTATTTTTCGGTTGTAAAGAGTTGGAATATTCAGGAATGTTAGAATACTCTCATAATTATAGTTCCCTATTTAAAGATTCAGTCTGTAGGCCACATGTCTCAGAAATCTATGCTGAACCCTTTCAATGGAATCAATATGTACTTGATAGTGGGGAGACCATACTGTAGATGCATACTGAAGTACAGAACACACTAATGAGTTGTAAAGAATCTTCAAAGCATTGATTGATAAGTCGCTTGAGTTGCGTTAAATGAGGCCCAGAATTTGGTTGGCTGTGCTTATAGTTGCATTTATGTGTGGAATATATGTTAATTGAGAATAAAACTGAAGTCCTTCATTTTGTCAACTCGTTTCATGGTTGATCCATTCATTTCATATTGAAAATCCAAGGGAGCTTGTGATTTTGTGAACGATATAATGAATAATTTTTCAAAATTTAGGGCTAGGCCATTTGTGATGGACCATTCATGTAATTTATTTATATCATGTTGGAGTTTTAAGCAGTCGTTCGTAGTCTGTATAGGAATGTAGATTTTTACGTCATCAGCAAATATTAAACAATTACAGTAATCAAAGAGAGATGATAGGTCATTTATATAAAAACAGTAATGGTCCCAGATGAGACCCCTGCGGAACTCCTGACGTAACTTGTACTGGATTGGAGAGATGGTTCTTAATTTTGACCAACTGAGTTCTTCTAGTGAGGTAACTATTCAGTCAAGATAATAACCATGGTGGAAAATCAAGTTTTTCCAATTCACGAATCAAAAACTCGTGATTTACGGTATCGAACCTGATTACCAGCCTCTAGGGCACTCAGAATTCCATTCTGATACAATAACAGATTAGTCACTTTCCTGTTGTGAACCCATGCTGTTCATTGGCAATTAAATACTTGCAATGCCATGTTAAAAATCTTAGAGATGAAAAGCTCAAATAATTATGGAATTGCAGACAGTTTTGTTATTGGACGATAGTTAGTAATACTTGTCTTGTCTCCGTTTTGTAAATATTTTCAGCACACAGTCAGTGGCGGATTAACTCCACCATAATTGATCAGCAAAATGAAAAGAGTCCAAAAATAATAATTCCATAAATATAAACAAAAATGTGTTTGAACAGGTTGAGTGCCATATGCTGTCGATGTGGTCTCGCACATATTTTTGCTCCAACGGCTGTGCGAGACCACAATGGACTCGCAACCCATTTCATGCTATTTCGCTGTGTGAGATTACTCTGGTCTCACGCATCGGTATAAACAATATAGCACTGAAAAGAGCGTGGCCTGTTCACTGCGAAACCAGAGTGTCACTTATATTTTTCCCAGTGAATGAATTTATCCGAATAAAAAGCATGAACACAAAGATATATTCAGGAGAAATGTGCCAACAGGTGCATTCATCATCTCAACTCAAGATATATAATTCGAAACGAAAATGAGGATGAGGTAATTGATCACTTGCTCACTTTATGAGTAACAAAAAAACAATGAAGGCAGAAGTGTTTCCCACCTGCCTCACATTTCAGTATACTTTGCGTAGTTTTTCTGAGGGCCTCCTGTCTGCCCAACTCATTGCTTCTACCAGATCTGTCTAGATCAGTAAGTTGATGTGTATTCGCTTGTAAGGGTTCCTCTTCATCAGGAACCTGTATCAGGCCGGCAATAACTTTTTCCTTGGATATGGTGATGAATATTGGTTGGTGGGTAATATCTTGATGGGCAACGAAAGTATTGACTGAAGCACTACCCTGTAAGCAGTTCTTCAGCTAGATTTCTATACCATTTTAATCTTTTTCGTAGTGATGAATTTTAACTCTTCATCTGATCGAAAATATCAATAAGCGTTTTATATTTATTGTACTAGAGTATATTTTCAGGCTTCTTGATTTGACCTCGTCTCCTCTGTATGGTTATCATCAATGGGTAGTCTCTTGACCGTGCAGGTGTGTTATTTAGGAGCTCCGATATTTTCAATAAAATCGATAGTGAGAATCATAGTACAATCTTCAATTTCATATCTACGCACTGATTGAATTTTACAGTTTCACGTAAGCGAAATTGAATTGTGATTATTCATCGGATAGTGGAAATGGCTGATAAACTTTGCAAAATCTGCAATAAAACGGTGAATCGTAAAAATCCCGGTTTACAATGTGGA
Organism: Gonioctena quinquepunctata; assembly: GCA_018342105.1. Lineage (NCBI taxonomy): Eukaryota > Metazoa > Arthropoda > Insecta > Coleoptera > Chrysomelidae > Gonioctena > Gonioctena quinquepunctata. The sequence continues at coordinate 472,669 of JAFIRS010000246.1, forward strand.
AGTTTTTGTGCTCGTTTTTATCACGGCCAGTGTATCAGCATCGTGGGCAATCAGCTCGATAGTCTCCGAGCCGAAGGTGTTTCATGGACATGCCCCGACTGTCGAGGTCGTTCCTGAACATCAGTCGTAGCTGGGACATCGCTACTGCCGCATTCACCCCCTGTGAATGATGCCGCTACCAGTGACTCAGCCGCGGCGATCGCCCTGGAGGAGATTCGCCTGGAGCTGAGACAAATTCGAGAACAACAAGACATGATTCTTCAGTCAGTTAATTTCTGTAGCAACAAAATCTCGGATTTTGAAAATGAAATCTCCATACTAAAGGAATATGTCAAAAAAACCGAGGAATTGGCAAAAGAAAATAGGAAAATGAAGAGCGATATTGATAGTCTACAGTCCAAGAGGAACGACTTGGAGCAGGTTTCTCGTTTGAATAATATTGAGATACAGGGTATCCCTGAAAAAAGTAATGAGGACATATATGACATCATTGAAAAAATAGGAATGCACATTGATTGTAAGATTAATCCTGCTACCATTGACCATGCACACAGGGTTCAAGTAAATCATAATAATCCGAATAATCAAATAAAAAATATAATAGTGAAATTTACATCAAGAATGGAAAAGGAGCGCTTCCTGATGGCTGCCAAAGCCAAACGTATGGGAAATGATAATTCTCCAAAAATGAATCTTGATGTTGTCTCAGATGCTTTCTATATAAATGATCATCTCACGTTAGCCAACAAACTTTTATATAAAGACGTAAGGCTAGCTGCAAAAAACAACCAATACAAGTATGTTTGGGTGAAGAATGGTGCCATCCTTTGTAGAAAATCCGATTCGTCCAAAATACTTGCTATAAAAAATCACGAATCCATCGACAAAATGTAACCGTGAATTTTGTGATAATTAACCACATCATATATGATAGTTTTTTCCAATGGATAAGTTGTTAATTTTAGGACAGAGTGTAAATGGTTTTTGTGTTCCAAGATAACCGAATTCAAAATAAATACTTTCAATATCAACGCTGATCTCTACTTGATAACTGAAACCAATCTTTCAGGTGACATTTTTTATTCTGAAGTTTTAGACACATCACATTACAATGTTTTCCGCCGCGATCGCGAAAGTGCGCCGTGTGCCAATAACAAAAAACCCCGGGAGGTGTATTAATATAGGTGTTAAAAATTCAATTAGTGTTGGGCATCGAGAGCACTTACAGAGCGACGCAGAAGACTTATGGGTAACCATCCACAAATACAACAATTTGAAGATCCATGTATGTTGCGTTTATCTTCCTCCCAGGGACGACTACGCTAGATTATGTTTCACCTCGAAACTACAAGCAAACCTTGTTGAACTCACAGGTGAACCTATTATTATATTTGGTGATTTCAATTTTCCATACATTAGTTGGGTACCCAGTGAATGGAAAACTTTTTTTGTTCCAACAAACACTGATAACTCTAACTCATCATTGATCGATCTCTTATCGTTTGGTGAATTTTCACAGCACAATGATGTAAAAAACGTAGATGATAGAATATTAGATTTAGTTTTTTGCACTAAAATTCACTTATCAAAATTAGAAAAGAGTGACATTCCCTTAGTATATCCTGATTCGTATCATCCAGCCATTGAGTTTTACATCAGCTGTCTCAATATCAAAGTTCTTGACAAAACAGATCAATTTTTTTTTATAATTTCAGAAAAGGTAATTATAACGAGCTCAACAATTTTTTTCTAAATTACGACTGGAACGAGCAGCTCTCTAAATTATCAGTTGATCAAGGAATTTCTGTTTTTTACAAAATTGTACAGGAAGGTACCAGTCTGCATGTCCCTAATGTAACCATAAAAAATAAAATCCTGTATACTTTTCTGCCGATACAATAACAATCCATGTAGTCTGGTACCTTCCCAGATGCCTGGAAAACTGCTCTTTTAGTTCCAGTACATCACGAATTTGGGAAAAAATTCTCCAATCGCCAGAATGTATTACTCTTTTAACAAATATTGTAATAATCTAGATATATTCTCCATGACTTTAAATTTTTCCAAAATAACTGTAAGACATATTTTCAATTCATAATAATTACAATTTAGATTATTCCTGTACCTCTTAGACTACCGAAATATTTATTGTTATTATTTTTATTAGTGGATGCTTGTATGGGTTTCACCTGTTTGTATCCCAAACTTGAAATAAATAAATAAATAAATTTCATCTGTATATTTTGTGCGCAATTTCAAAACATCCCTCTTATCTTCCCATTTTTGTATAACAATTCCGGTATAACTTTATTGTGCTGTTGACTTTTTTCAGCCATTTTGTGATAACGTCTTTTGGATTGAGTTTTCTATTAAACCGTAATGTGCCAATATTTCATGAGCAAGGTGATAGTTATCGGTACAGAGTGTTCGGCCTTTATCAAATAAATGGTTCATCAGATTTGGAACAACCCCACTCAGACATTACTTCCTTCTGTATGTTCATTGCCACAGTAAACATTGAAATTGTAACCACCCTCGAGACATAATTGGAAGAATTTTATGCCAAATTTGTTCTTCTAATTAGCTATTCGTTTGAATTTGAGGCGCCCTTGAAAGGGGACAAGGGTATCAACAATACATTTGCACTCTCCTGGACTGAGTACTTTTTGAAATGATTCTTTCAGTATTGTGACACAGTAAACATTGGTTTGTATGCTGTGATAGTGATGAGTGGAGCTAATTTCTAGAGACGATCTTAAGTAATTACAGAGTTGTCGCTGAAATTACATCTTTTATGTGATTTTTATATAACACCTTTTCGGACTAGTATAACTGAAGGGCTGGAAATCAACATATTCCCATCCACAGAGTGATACCCAGAAACTTCTTCATTTGTAATGTAATGTTGTATTACTACGGGAATGTAGTTTATTTTTTCTGTGGTGTGTTGGTCTGACGTGGCGTTTGGAACAAAATAGAAGAACGGGTGGCCATAAAAAGAAAAACACTTTTACTCAGGTAAAAAAATATATTACACACCTTATGATACTATTTTGAAGTTGTTTTGGCAAAAAAAATAATTTTCGGCCTGTGGGACATTTGGACTACATGGTGGCACTCAACCTGTTGAATATAATGCAATAGAAAGGAGACTTTTCTCATTTTGTGGCTCCATGAAAGGTTGCTCTAAAGTATTCGTGATAACTCCATAGGGCGCCCTATGAAGTTTTCGAAAGATCCTCATATGAGCGGTTGAAATCAAAAACATGTTAAATCAAATCATTTTGAACTTTTGGAATCCAGTTTCAAAGAAAATAGGTGCATAAACGCAAGCTGGAGGCATCACAAAATTATAATTATTTAAATAAAACAAAACGCGTATGGAAAAGGCTACCTGTTAAAATCAGCAGGGGCCACCCCTTCGCCCCTTTGGGAGGGAAAGCTGGTGGCTAACATCTCCTGAAACCTAAGCCGTAACATATCCCTCCTTGACCCTTCACCCTACACTGGAAGAGGAGAAGAGGTTGATTGTTTTATTGTACATATTAGTTAAGTTTTAAAATATCTCGTGTAAATATTATTGGATTGGATTGGTATAATGAAAGAAATGGATGGCGACATAGGAAGTATATATTCGGGAGGGAAAAGAAAGGGAGTGAATCAACTCAGAAAGTATTAGATAGTGTCGTATGCTGACTACAGATTCGTTTTTAGGGGACAAAAATACATGACTCCCACCAACTTGGTGCAGCCCTATTAACAGAATACTCAAATGAATTTCTCCACCAACGATATAAATCACCATATATATATATATACTATATATATATATATATATATATATATATATATATATATATATATATATATATATATATATATATATATATATATATATATATATATATATATATATATATATATATATAATATATATATATATATATATATATATACATTATATACAGGGTGTAATCTGACCTCTCGTAGATCTGTTTTTTTTTTGTCAAATGCGACCGAATTTTTGTGAACTGCGAAACGGCGAAATTTTGGTAGGAGCAAAATTTTTTTCACATATTTTTTCTGGCTCATTAAGAAATTGAAATTATATTAATAATGGACTATCAACTGCTAGCGGTTATACAAGAGGTTAGATTACACGTCAAAAATGTGTTCGATTTGCAATGAGTTTCTTCAGCCTATATTATTTGACTAGCCACTCCATGAAGGTATCAGATTGATACTATGGATGACTCGATTTGATAGTTATTCTGTGTCTCAAAAGTCTTGTGCTCTAATAGACAGTATTTTTTTTTGAAATCATCATTATTCCAGTCTCCTTCTATTTGTAGATTGTAGGGGGGTAAATATGGCTCTCCAGCCTCTCCGTACCTTGACCTATGAGGTCTTTTGTACATTATCCTTCATCTATTCAAGACCGTATCAGTTTCCTGGAAGCTAAGCTCCTGATGTCTGCGGGCATTAATGAAATCCCTTCGAAGAACTTAGGCCTTCGCAAAACAGCGCTTAGCAGTCGCAAAGCAGATGTTCTACAGTTTCAGCAAAGTTCCTGCAGTAACGGCACAGTTCACTGTCTGATATATCAATTTTTTTAGGTGATTCCTATGAGGACAATGTCCATAGAACAGTCCCGTTACCAGTTTCAAGTCTTTCTTGTCCAACTCAAGAAGCTGTTCAGCTTTTTTGATGATTTGTTCAAAACCTTTTTGGTTCTTTTTGCCCTGGAATATTATTCCAGTGGATTTCAATTCGGTCAGCTTCCCAGCTCCAAAACTCTTCCTTGATGTGTACTTTGGTTCTGGGCCAGAACATCGAGTGTTTGCCCCTTCCTCGATAAGGCTGCCCGCTTCCTCATTGCCTTTGAATTACTTTTGATCTGGCACCCACATGATTGTTCGTAGCCAGTTGTCCTAGGGAGAGTTCGCAGTCTCAAGTCAGTCTAGACCCTCTTTCAAGGCATTGTTGAGCGAAAATTTCTATAGCATGGGTTTCTGCTTAAAAAATTGTTGGAGCTTCGCATAGGGGTTCTGAGAGCTTAAAACTAGGACTCGTTACTCCCACTCCAGCCCTTTCGTCCATCTTGGAACCATCAGTATACCATACTGATACATTCCTTTCTACTTGAGGCCCGTTCGTTGTGAATATATGGTGGCTGTTTATAACCACTCAATTCTACAAAATCCTCAGATATCCAATTAGATTTCTATGTTGGATGCCTGGTGCAGTCTGAAGGCACTATTTGCTGCTTCTTTCTCCATTGCACACAGGTGCAGTGGCCAAAGGTTCAGCATTACCTCTAATGCTGCAGTGGGGCAAGAATATTGCCCCTGTGATTCCCAGACTGGCTAACCGCTCTATTTTCTGCAGCTTGATTTGTGCCGAGTACTGCTGATTTTAGGCATAGGTGACCATGGGTTTGATACTCGTTAGATATAACCAGTATATCATATTCGGCTTCAAACCCCATGTCTTGCCAAAAACTCTGCGGCATGTCTAGGTTGCCGCTTTAGCCTTGGAAAGAATGTCATTAATATGACTGTTTGATGGTTTTGGTCGATTATAGCGCCCAGTTATTCAACTCCCTTGGAAAAAGTTAGCTGTGTTCCATTCAGGGATGGGGCTTGTTTTGCTGGGATTTACATTCAGTCCCTCTTTTGCGTACCAGCTTCTGATTATATTCAGGGCAGTCTGCATGCGATTGAATATCATCCCGTCATGTTTGCCCCTGATAGAGACGACCAGGTCATCGGCGTAACCTTGAGTTGTTATTGAAAACACCCTATATATCTATGAATGCACATGGAGCCATTTTATTGGCCAAGTATGTCTTTCCGATGCTTTTAGTTAAGCATTTTAGAGCATTAATTCCTCCTATTTACTCACCGTATTGGGTCGTTAATATAATTTCGATTATTATCATAAACTCCTTCAAAATGTTTCATTATTATATCTTCCATATTATGTACTTCTTGTTATAATGTTTTTTCAAGGATTTAGATCATGTTCCGTGAGTCCATCATTCCAACATGGTATTCACAACGTTTCCATTGCTTGTATCTGTAATCGTCGCAATGGATACTGACAGTTTGGGTTTTTATTGGTATTTTATAGGTCTGTTGCTGCAGTGGTGGCCGTAATTTCACGCCGTGCAGTGGTACGTATAGTTCCACTCCCTTGCGATATCTTTACCCCCATAATATTAACTTGACTAACTGAAAGCGTCATTGGCTTTGATGTAGGCGGCCTCCTTGAATTTATGTTTTAGGCTAAGAGCGGGCTGCAGAAAACCTCGACAATCGAGTAACAGAATGAAATGTTTTTAAAATGTTAGTACTCACAGCAAACACAAGAAAAATCATTGACTGCCTGGGCAGCAGTGATGCATACGTTTTTATGGCCTTTTTTCGGAAAAAGCAACCATACCATTGTAGCAATAGACTGATAATAGCTTCATAACAAATTAACCTCCGAGTGGTCTAGCGGTCTAAGAGGCTAGTTCACTAAAGGGAGCGTGGGTTCAAACTCCCAGATCAGACAGCTTTTTTTTTTCCTTCGAAATCGAAAAATGATTTGTTTGGGACGAATATTCTTCCCAAAACAAATCTTTTCTCGTGTCTGAGAGCTGGCTAGAGAAAACCTGGCCGATCGAGTAACAGAATGAAATGTTTTCACAAGCATTTATTTAATTTCACATAATATGAATGTGTTTAGTTCAAATTTGTAAGTGAATTTCAATCTACTTCTAGTTGTCCGAATAACGTAAAATTTGGCAAGAGACAATGCATTTTGAAATTTTTGCCAAAAAAAATTGCGGCTCCAATATGACGGACAAGTTTTGTGATTCAAAATCTTGCCACGCAAGAATACCTATTTTATATTCACGGCAAGCTTTTGAGTCTGTTACTCATAGAATAACCTAGGTCAAGCAATTGAAGAAATATTTTTTTTTTATAAAAGTTTGCTTAATTTTTTTTCAATCATTTTTATTCAATTCTTTTTACTCATTCATTAAATCCGTCAACTTATTGAATTCTGACGGAAATGTATAATCTATGACCCCAAAAAAACCCACATATCAATTTTGAATGGAATCGGGCCATAATAACAAAACACATCGCCTTCCTGAAGCGTCATCTTGAATTCATGAATTTCTACTAAGGAATCATGATGTCCGACTCCAAAAGCTCACATACACCAATTTTGAATGGAATCGCACTATAATCACAAAAGTTGTCGCCATCTTGGAGCCACCATTTTGAATTCTTGAATTCTGGCAAAGAAATCATGGTGTCCGACCCCAAAAATCTCCACATAATGGCCACGTTTATACCGTGTCTTGGTATGCAGACTAATGATTATATTCCAACCAAATTCTGTTCGTCAGTGTGGTATAAACTGTGCACTTGGTCAAGTAACTAGCTTGGTTTGGTACCGAAATTTATTGTGTACCAGACTATAATACTAAGTTGACTAAGATGGCGTAAACAGTATGATAAGTTTTACCCACCGTGACTGTAAATTTTGGTTTGAAAGATTTCTAAGCGTTCTGTTGTGGTTATCGCACTGGCTGAATGAACCGAATGGAAACAATAGCCATAAAAAAGAAATCGAGAGAGAGTTAGTGAAAAATATGTTTTGTGATTCCTAACCTAACCTAACCTCCTATAAAAAATTCCAAAGGTATTAATTGGACAGATGAAGAAACCAGTGCGTTTCTAAAAATATTTTTGGACAAGAAAATTATATCAATTTTGGATGGCAAATAATTCAAACACCTAGACATTTTCAAGAGCCTTGAAAAAGACATGTTGAGTAGGAGCTTTACGAAAACTGCTGAACAAATGAAATTCAAAATGACTGAGCCTGAGCTCACTGACATCCAGACATTGTCATTGACAGATGACATAATTCCGAATTAGATAGCAGAGTTTCAAACCGTTCTCTTGGTTACATGACTAAATAAATACCAAACCAGAACCAAGTTGGTTAATTAATCATTTGACAAAACACGATGTAAATAAACGATAGCTTAAACATTTGGTTTGAATTTGGTCACATACACTTGGTAAGGTTACTAATTTTGGATAGAATCGAACTATAATCACAAAACTCTTCCACCATATTACGGGGCTCAGTGGTATGATCGTTAGTATTGTAGCCACTGTTTCCACCGGGCACGAGTTCGATTCTCGCAGGCGGCGAAAAAAAATTCAAGGCCTCAAGAGTGGTTTCGGATCCCACTATGAAAAGTAAGGCCCCCGTGATCTTAACTCGTACAAGTTGTCATTAACTTCTGAGGGTTGGTCAAACAACTAAGAAAGCGGTTAAAAACCAAACACAAAAACAATATTGGAGTTGCCACTTTTTTTGTTGCAATAATTCCATAATGCATTGTCACCTGCCAAATTCCATCACGTTATTCGGACATCTAGAAGTAGGTTTAATTCACTCACAAGATTTGAGCTAAACACACACATAATACGTGAAATTAAATAAATGCTTGTGAAAACATTTCATTCTGTTACTCGATTGGCCAGGTTTTCTGCAGCCAGCTCTCATACATGAAAAATGATGATATTGCTACATTAGTATGGTTGCTTTTTCCGAAAAAAGGCCATGAAAAACGTATACACCACTTTTGCCCAGGCAGTCAATGATTTTTCTTATGTCTGCTGTGAGTACTAACATTTTAAAAACATTTCGTTTTGGACTATTTGAATCGATGATACTATAATATATAAATGGTTGCATTGTTCCACAGAATTCAATGGTGCTCAATTCAGGCGCAGTATCCCCACATTAAGTTTATTTTTGTGTTCTGTGTATTCTTACGGATGATGGTCTTTCTCTTAGATGTAGGGAATGCCATATTCACGTGAGACTTCATGAATACAGTTCTCGCTGATATTCGTTGTATCATCAGGTTTGATTTCGATGAGGAAGCTTCGTACTGCCGGATTGTAAACAGCTCTTGATGTTGAACTTGTTTCCGATCCTTCTGATCTGACGTATGGAAGGTAGATAACTAGTATTTATTGTTGTTCTTCGATTGTCTTAGTAGGGCATTGTTGGTTTCCGCTTCCATTGTGAACGTGAGTAAATTCCTCGTGGTGTTTATTCGTTAGAAAAAATCCTGAAGGTGTTTTTCTCCATGATTCCATATGATGAAGGTGCCATCCACATATCTTAACCATAATTTTGGTTTATATTCTGCCTATCATATAGTTATGACTTCGAACCACTCCATGTATATATTGGCGATCATTGGGAAAAAAAAACCCTCCTACGCTACCACGTTTTGTCATTGTCATCTCTCTTTGGAATATAATCGTCCCAGAGAATAAACAACGGCCCAATACCCAGCTATCATTACCGAAAAACTATAATAGTGGAGAACTTATGTTCGATGAATATTATAATGTTCCTTTATAAGTATTCTTGATGAGGACGAATAGTCCCTGCCGAAACGTCGAATTATAAATTGAATGAAATTTCCTAGGAAATGAGTAATAAAATGCTTTCCCTAGTAATGCAACGTCTTCAAATTCCACTGATTACGATCATTTGTTTTTCAATATCATTATGCTATTGAGAAGTAACATGGCTTTTTCAAAATTGTATTCGATGCACCAAAAACATATTTTTCAATTACTAAATCATTCCAATTAATTAGATAAAATAATGGTTTTTCCTTCCATTTCAATTTTGTTTTAAAAAATATTTCCTTCCGAACGTCTCTTTGAAAACAAATTTAATACTACGAGTTTATTATTGGAATCCTGATCAATCATAATTCGTTTATGTATTTAGATTAAGTATGCAGACCCAGTGGCAGAATACCAAGAAGAACGAACCTACACAAAATGGGGAAAGTACTGCGGCGTCCAAACTCCTGGGCATCTGAGTTTCGATTCCGATCATGTACAAATTCAGTTTGTGAGTGGCAAACTGTTACAAGGATCTGGATTCAGATTGGAATGGGAAATGGTCGGTAAGTTTTTTTACTCTTTTTGTTGTCGGAATTTTCCGACTTTATGCTTATCATTGTTGTCACGTTTAATGAGATCTTTGGAGTGGTTCCTCAACGCAGATGAAGTGTTATGGTTATCCTGAATGTTATATATTTTTAATTTTTCATAATAAATAAGTTTTTGTTTTACCAACCTTCTCTCCTTGAAATAATTTGGGATTTTTTTCGTTAACGCGTTTCAAAGGGACACATTTTTTCTGACCCTATTAAATTTCCTGTAGAAGATAGCAACATATTCAAATAAGGTGATAGAAGTTATATTGGGAATAATAGGCGCATCGTTATTCTCAGCAACTTCAGCAAAGTTTTTGAGATAGTGATAACTGAGTTTTTATCTACTCAAGTCAAAAATTGCGGATTATCAGCATGGCTTCAACACTGGCCGGTCAACAGTCACTAATTTGGTGGAAATTATCAATATATATCTGACAACCTAGATGATTCTGGTCAGGTGGATGTCATTTACACTGATTTCTCCAAAGCGTTTAATAGGCTTGATCATGGTATTCTCCTCAAAAAACTTTGAATGTTTTGCCTTACCCGAAACCTATTCCTTTTTTTCTATTGTTATCTGACCAAAAGAAACCTCAGAGTGGAATACCATGGTCACAGATCAACCGAAATAATTGCTATATCTGGTGCCCCACAATGCTCAGTCTTAGGCCCCCTGCTGTTCATAATCTTTGTAAATGACATTGGCCTAAACTTGAATTGCAATCTCCTCCTATATGCTCATGAATGTAGGACATATAGAAGAATTGATAACTTAAATGATAGCTTGCAACTTCAAAGTGATCTAATGAACCTACAAAGTTGGTGGGAATTAAATTTACTTAACTTAAATATAGGTAAAGGCAATATTGTTTTCTTCACGCACAAAAAACAACCCTTAATTTTTTACAATGGAATAAATGGCACATGTCTCAAGAAGTGTGCCAGTTCCAGAGGTGTTACCTTCGACAGTATATTAACATTTGTTGAACACGCATGTAACATCGTTTCAACTGCCTACAAAACTCTTTGCTTTGTGACACACTTAAACTCCTATTCAATGCTTTTGTAAGGTCGAAACTTGAATATGCCTCAATGGTTTGGTGTCCGGACTATGATATACACATAAAAAGTATCGAGGACGTACAAAGACGTTTTCTTAAAACCTTATGTTATAGACTTGACGGAGAATATCCTGCCAGGGGTATCTCTCAGGAAATATTGCTTGGACATTTTGATGTCAAATCTTTCACGTCATCAATAACAAAATAACAAAATAAATTCTCCTTAAATACTATCGCTATTGAATATCCATGTATTTACACGATCGCATATCTTTATTTGCTAATTCCAAAGATGAACTAACGTATGTTTTCCCCAATTCGTCAGATTTGTCTTAACTATATAAAATTTCAAAATAATATATAAATACAACAATAAGTGAAATCAAAATAGTTATTTTTTAGCACTCACTTCTGTATTCATTATACATGTGACTCTGTTTATGAAGTTTTTTTCAGTTTACATACAGAGCTGCATGTCCATTTGTAGTACTTGTCAATTATTCGTATAAGTATATATATACTCTTTATTATAATTAGTATTTTTGTATTTTTCCCGCCCTGCTTGAGGCAATAGCTGTTAGGGTGTTGTAATGCTAAATAAATATGTAACATATCTAGTTAAATAATTAAATATCTGAAGATCTATACACTATACACTGTATTCAACATATAATTGAAAGAACTAAAATGTCGGTAAATACATTGGAATATATCTACCACGAATAAATGAGGAATCTGACATGTTTCAATTCAGTATTCACCTTCTTAGAAGAGAGGAAAGTACTATTGAAGTCTGTTGAGTCGCAATGAATGAAAGTGCCATATCAGAAGAATATTCCTTCAGTCGTAGAATTTAAAATGATCACAATCTATGCAGCCCTATTGGTCGTATTCGCACACTTCTGGTTGTTCTACGGATTCACCTATATAGCAACTGGTACTCAAACATCTTAATGGTTTATGATATTGATAGATAACAAGTATCCGCCATCATGAGATGCTTCTGTAGTCCATTCGATTTAAAGACAAGTCGATATGATGCGACTTGTCTTCAAATCGAATGGACGCCAAATGCACGCCATTAGTGCGTGATTGGAGTCGGTTTGCTGAACTAGCAGGGCCCCATTCAGAACCATAACTGTATAATTCCGTTTTTCTTAATTACTCCCAATTTGAGTTTTGGTGTATTGAAATAGAGAAAAATGTAACGCAGGATCCCGCAACTTCAATAAATTATAACACTAAGGCCCGTTTGTAAATACATAGTTCAACTGTGGTTCTGCGTTGAACCAAGTTCAATTGCAAATTTGTGTTGTAATTGATCTGTGGTTCAAAGCGAAGTACATATGAACGGTACTCAAAGAGCGTTCAAAGACGGTTTAGGAAAGTTTCGACATTTGACGTGGAGTTGTCAATCAATCAATCAATCAAAATATGCTTTAATATCGGAAGAATACAATTCTTGTTGACAAAGCTTAAGGATACAACTACAATAGGTAATTTAAAATGTATACAATATAAAATAAGATATAATAAAAATAAGTTATAAGATTTAACATTAATACTAGACAAGGACTTAAATTACAGCAACGGCCGAGTCAATTCAACATTACAAATAAATAAATAAATTTATGTATATATGTATAAAAACGTTCTGTTATCGAATAAAAATTACCCCTTGCATATAACAAAAAAACTATTAGAGAGTTCCCAGTGATCAAATATGATAAAGGGTTATTTATTTATAAATATAGTTTAAGATCAGGTAAGTGAGTCCTGGTAGAATTCATCCAACGTATAATAGGCTTTTGTAACCAAGAGATTTTTTACTTTTTTTCTGAAGTGAATACCGTTTTGTATTTCTTTTATGGTGCTAGGAAGATGATTGAATAATTTTCTGCTTTTAAATATTAGTGAATTTTGTGTTAGGGAGGATATAGGCGTTGGAAGTGAGACATGGAGTGATAATCGTGTTTTATATGTTGAGGTAGATTTTGCTATATCTTTATACTTTTTGTGTATGAGACATACTGTCTCTAGAATGAAAAGACATGCCAGGGTTAAAATTCTCTGCTCCAAAAATACTATACGACACAAATCGCGATAATTGGCTTTGCATAAATACCTGATTGCCCTTTTCTGCAAAATAAAGACCCTATCAAAGAGATATTGTGAACACAGCCCCCAAAAGGAAATACCATATCTAAGGTGTGCCTCAATCAATGAGTAGTAGACCTTTCTAGCATTGGCAATATCTAGCTCGTTAGAGACAACTCGTACAGCAAAGCAGCCAGCCGCCAACCGCCAACCGTCTGCACAATTTATTGATATGGCTTTCAAATCTTAATTTTTCATCAATATGCAACCCTAAAAACTTGTTCTCTGAAACATTTGTAATTGTTCCATTCTCCAATGGGATTTCATTGATATCACATTTGAATGAGACAATGTTCGTTTTGCTTATATTGAACGAAAGGAGATTGGCATCACACCACTTCTTTACCTTGTTAAGGTCCACACTGATCTGTTCATGCAGATCCGTAATACTTTTGTTTTGCCAGAGGATTGTGGTGTCATCCGCAAAAATAGTGAATTGGCCCTGGATATCCACTTTGGCCAAGTCATTGACATATAACAGGAATAAGACAGGTCCTAGAACTGAGCCTTGTGGGACACCACAGTTGATTTCACATTTTTTGGATTCCACCCTATTGAGTAAGACACTATGGCTACGTTCTGATAGGTATGATTTGAACCAAGAAAGTGCAGAACCTCTGAATCCATAAACTTCAAGCTTCTGCAGCAGTATTTCGTGACTCACACAATCAAAAGCCTTGGAGAGATCGCAGAACACTGCCGCAGCCGCCTGTCTTTCGTTTAGTTTGAGGTAAAGGTTTTCTAGGAATGCAAAGATGGCATCCTGGGTACTTTTTGAGTTTTGAAATCCAAACTGTTGTGAACTCAGTATATTGAATTTCTCAAGAAAGGAAGTTACTCTTTTTTTCACTAGTTTTTCTATTATTTTTGAGAGGATCGGTAGCAAGGAAATCGGTCTGAAGTTTGAAGTCTCCCCCTTTATGTATTGGGATAATTATGGCGATTTTTAAACATGATGGAAAGGATCCTCGGGAAAACGATGTATTAATAGCCTCTGCCAAGACATTCAAAGCAATATCCGGCAATTTTTCAAGGACTTTCAGAGAAATGTCATCCCATCCAGAGGAAGTTTTTTTCCGCATTTCTCTGAAGATTTCTTTTATTTCATATATGTCAGTTGGTATGAAAAAAAAGTTTTCTTGAATGGAAGTCGCTTTCAGATATTCCATTGGATCCGTTCTGGTCGTAATTTTTTCAGCAAGTTCAGCTGCTATCAAGGAATAGAATGTATTAAGTTCGTCGGAGCTTAACTCAGTTTTCACTGAATCAACCTTGTTTTTTCCTCTCAGCTCATTAATAATTGCCCATGTTTCCTTCTGATTGTTGTCACCTTGTGCTATTCTGTTTGAGTAATATATGTTTTGCTGTTTTTATAACTTTCCGGTAAGTATTTCTATATTTGTTGTAGTATTGAATAAAATGGGGATTTTACAGCCAAGATGTTTTCTTATCTGGTGGAGAGAGCATATTTTTTGCCGATACTTTCAATCCTTTGGTTAACCACGGTTTCCTTTTTTTTGTTCTTTATGTCTCTAACGGGGAATGCATTGTTAAAATTATTCGAAACTAATTTTGAAATTCATTCAAGGGATCTTCCTTTTCAATAACGTTATACCAATTTGTATCTGTACAAAGTTGTGAAAACCTATTATAATTGAATTTACTGAATATTCTACCACGTCGTGTAGGGCTTTTTTATTTTTTTTATCAATTATTAGATTACAGAATATGGCCTCATGATCAGATAAACCAGAGTTTACAACTGAACAGTTGATTTTGTCAACATTTGAACATACATAATCAATAATTGTTGCGGAAGAGCTTGAAAATCTTGTTGGTGATTCTATATGCATAATTAGGTTGAATGAGTCCAATAGGTTTGATAGCATTGGAGTGTTTGGGGATGATTTGTCCAAGTAGTTTATATTCAAGTCACCTGTAATGACTATGGATGAGTTTATCGGGAATTGTGACAGAAGTATTTCCATCCTGTCAAGAAAAATGTTAACGTCATGTGAAGGGGGCCTGTAGAGGCAGAGTATATAAAGTTTTAGTTCAACAGAATGAATAAGTGAGAATTCAAACTCTTTCTCCACAAGTAAATGATCAATTTTGTCGAAATTAGTGAAACAACAATGTAGACCTTCATTAACTAGAGCTAGAGTACCTCCATGAATAAGCCTTTGACGACAGTACTTGGAGATCAGCTTATATTGAGGCAGGAAAAATGGCTCCTCAGGTTTCAACCAATGTTCTGTGAGAAGTACTATATCCGGGTATCCATTATCATCTAGCAGTAAAGTTAATTCATCAACTTTGTTTGTTAACCCCAAAAATTGAGGTTGAATTTATGTTCTGCCTTTCATTATTCGAAATAATAAATTTATTGCAGGAAGAAATTACATTATAAAAAAAAAACATTTATTGTCTAAACAGGAAGAACACAATTACAAGACAGTTGAAAAGATGAAGCAAGTTTCATTTAGAAATAACTAAGCTAAATATATAAACTAAAACTAAAAGGTACAAATTACATATGTGGGAACGATAGAATAGATAGATAGATAGATAGATAGATAGAACTTTATTAATCCATAAGAAACCACATACATGGTGTTGGACAGGTCCAAGGTTAAAAAACTTGCATTCAAACCAGTATAAAAGATATAAAACAAATATTCTAAGGATATATACACACATAGGTATATGCATATACATAGGCACAAAACATATAGACTGGTTTCAAGATAGAGAAATATATGGACAATTGAGTTAAATAATATAGCATATACAATATATAAATGTCGAATTAATAAACATGACAGTATATAATACATTAAAATAAGAGAGAGAGAATATGTTTATTGTTGATAAGAGTTATCTCTTGTTAACAAACACAATGTTATACATTAAGATTATCGATAATCAGTCAATTTAAAATATTTGTACAGCTTATTTTAAAATTATAACAGACATTAGCTTATTGTAAATAGATAAGTTTTCACAATAACATTAATAAAATGTAATATAATACAATAAAAGAACATAAATAATGTAGATTAAACAGATAATATAAAAAGATGAAAAGATTGGTATACTTAATGAACTAGGATATCACAGTGTGTCATTAAAGTAATCTTGTAGATTATAGTAGGCTTTATCACTCAATATGCTTTTTGTTTTTTTTTTTTTAATAGTTTTAGCGATGTTGTTTCTTTAATTTCTAGCGGGAGTTTATTGTACATCTTAATACCATTATATATAAGTGAGTTAATAATAATAATAATAAGTATAAGAATATATATAAGAGTGATGAAAAAAAAAATGAAGTGTATAATGTACATTTTGGCCATCAAATTCATAATATGGGTTCTGCCATATGAGCATCATCAAAATATTCTGATAATGAATAATAAGCTTTCGAGTAAAGCAGATATTTCAATTTTTTTTTAAATGTGTTGATAGTACCGCAACTTTTAATATAATTAGGAAGCTTGTTGTATATTTTACTGCTCGCATAAGAAGGTGATTTTTCAAATAAGGTTGTTCTGTGAGCAGTGGTCAGTAGATTATTCCCAGTTCTCGTTTTGTATCGATGATGGGTATTATTTTTTTCGAATTTTTGCTCATTTTTTCTGATATATAAGTAACACTTTAAAATGAAAATGCAGCAAACCGTCAGTATTTTCTTGGTTTTAAATGTATCTCTGCATGAGTCATGTGGCTTCATATTGAACATCAGTCTAATGATTCGCTTCTGAGCTACGAATATTCTGTTGACTTCGCTTGCATTTCCCCAAAGAATGATATGGAATGTTAAGGCAGAGTAGACAATTGCATAGTACACCTGAATTAAGATAGATTCGTGAAGCTCGTATCTCAATTGGGTGATGGCAAAGTATGACTTAGAGAGCTTTTTTTATGTTAACTCGATATGGTCAGACCACGAAAGTGATCTATCAATCGTCACACCTAGGAACTTTGTGGAGTGGTGCATATGGGGAAATTCGTTGGCTAACTCAGTGTTTTTGTTGAAGCAAATGATTTTGGTTTTTCGAGAATTTAATATAAGTTTATTCTAAGCTCAAAATTGTTTTTTGGGGATATGGAAGTGATTGTTTGCTATACAATATTTGTTTTACTTTGTTTTTAAAGGAACTTATTGATTCGTTGTAAATATCGATGTTTGTGCAGACTTCATTTGTTTTTTTGCACATTGAGTGCAGAGGAGATTTAACGAGAATATTTGTTTTGGGTTTTTTTAAGTAGAAGCAAGTTTCCTACCTGCTGTTGATTCGTGGAACATGAAAGTTCAATTGTGTTAACAGTTCGGGGCAGTCTATTAAGTTATGTACGAGTTTGTAAATGAACAAGCCGGCATAGTATGTTCTACAGTTTTCTAGTGACAGGAATGAAAATTTATTCAATAACATATTGTTGAAACCTTGTGGAGGGTAGACTCCGTCTGTCTTGAATGACACATACTTCATAAAGAGCCTCTGTACTGACTCGAGCTGATCGATATGACATTTGTAGAGTGGTGACCATATCAGAGAGCAGTAATCCAGTCTTGATTTTACATATGCATTGTATAGGGTGGTGAGGCATTCTTTGTTTTGAAAATCTCTACATGTACGGAATATTAGACCGGTCATCCTCTTTGCAGAGGAGGTTGTGTTATTAAAGTGTTGGGAAAAGTTGAGTTTTGGGTCAAATTCAACACCGAGGTCCTTATTTTGTGCTTTGTGCTCTAATGGAGTGTAGCTAAGGGAGTATTGAAAATCAATGATTGCATTTCTCAGAGAATAAGTAGTGTATTTGCATTTTTGGACATTTAGTGGTAGTTTGTTTTCGGTGCACCAATGGAGAAGTTCATGAATGTCGTCCTGTAAAATTGTACAGTCGTTAAGTGATTGAATTCTACGAAATATTTTCAAGTCATCTGCAAATAGCAGCAAGTTGCTGGAGATATTTTTACCAATATCATTTATAAATAATGAGAATAAGAGGGGGGCTAAGTTGCTCCCTTGTGGGGCGCTGCTTGAGGCGATGAATTGATAGGATGTGTGTCCTCTAAATTCAACAAAGAGTGTGCGGTTTTGGAGGTAAGATTGAAAAATTTTAATTAGTTGTGTGTCAAAGCCAAGGAAGTTTAGTTTGTTCAGAAGTATCTGGTGATCTAGTTTGTCGAAGGCCTTTAAGAAGTTGGTATAGATTGTGTCCAATTGAGAATGATTGTCAAGTGCAGAACTCGCCGCCTGAGTGAAACACATCAGATTAGTGACCGTTGATCGTTTGCTCATGAATCCATGTTGGTCATTTGTGATGATATTTTATGAACATCCTGTTTATATTTTCAACAAATCAATATTTTTTAGGTTTGGAAATAGTGAATTGTAGAAACATATCTCAAAGCCCTTTGCAAAATTGGAGAGAAGTGTTATTGGTCTGTAGTTTGCAACATTGTTGATTGCTCCGGAATTGAATATTGGGCATATTTTGGCAGTTTTCCACTTATCTGGGAAGCATCCAGATTTCAGGGCAAGGTTGAAAATTATCTGAAGAGGTTTAGCTAAAATTTGTGCACAGTCCTTGACCAGGAAACTGGGTATCGAATCAGATCCTGACGTTCGTTTGGGTTTTCGTTTTTTCAAGGAATTAAGTACCTCTTTCCGAAAAGGATTTTATAGTAATAGTAGGGTAATTAGTCGACAGATTAGATAAATTGTTTGTTGTATTCGAGATAGGGGTGTAAACACTTTCGAAAAATTCAGCAAATATATTGACAATGCTGGATGGATTACTGTATTCGTTGTCGTTATGGTATACAATGCCTGGAATTCCAGAGGATCCTTTTTTGTTTTGGATATATGACCATAGATTGGATGGGTCAGTTTTGATTGAATTATATAGCAAATATAAAAATAATATCATACAATACAATACGAAATATCCCGTTGAGGCTCTTAAGAACCTATTTATGGAAAAATATGATAACAAGCAAGTTCTTAATTATGTACATACAAAAACAATGTTGGCTTCTACCTTTCACTATGTAGATGCATTCAATTTGGTCTTTAAATTTTTTCATCAATGATATTAAAATATTATTTTCTTTCGAATTAAAATTTGTTGGTCGTTTTTCATTTGAGTTCTCCATCACCTTTCGATACAAGTACAACAACCGCCACCTTTTTGTTTACAACCACGTACACCTACAGCATTGATATTTATATCTACAGCATGTTCGACACGAATTCATTTGATCACAATATACTGATGATAATTATGAATATCTTCTCAGATGCAGATAGCCTCAACTAATTCAATCAACAACAAAGAATAAATAATGATAAATGAAATATCAGATGTGACATGTAAAGTGAATGTAAAGTTTGCAATTACGACATGTTGGCATTTGACATTATATTTCAGACGGAAAATAGGGATTAGTACAACCAACGTGTCCTGAACGGCGTTCAACCAAAGTAATGTTGATCTTGCACTCCACAACGAGACCCTAAATGTACTCGGTTCAAATTTGACTGGAAGTTCTGTTGAACTGGCGTTCACCTTTGACATCTACAACCGGGTCTTATTCTAACGAATAATCTATAATAACCGGAAATTATACAAGTCAACATTCAAAACATATACGCATATGCATCATTGCATCGACACACTACTGTCTTTAGAGGCCAATAGCGTCGCGACTTTCTTCAATCACGTGCGCTGCACGCAATGATCACGTCTCAATCATTGTTGTCCTGTTGTTTTCTTCATTGTGAATGGACTATGAATAATAATAAATATACTTAGTGATACATATTTTTGCCGACAGTATATACAGGATTTACATGTAAAAAATATTAGCCGTAGGTGACTGTATAATTTTCAGGGTGTGGAGGGCATCTTAAAGGAAACTCTGGAACAATTACTTCTCCCAACTATCCGGATCCCTATCCTGCATCTGTTGTTTGCGATTGGCTCATAGAGGTTGAATACGGAAAGAGTATTGAAATTGAGTTCCACGAAATAGACATAGAAAAAGATGCTTCTTGTGAATATGACTCGATCAAAGTGAGTATAATACCAAGTTTGTGGTTTTTTTTGGCAATATGTTTATTTTTCCAGCAACCAATAGAACAGAATATGAAAAAGCGCATACCATATTTCAGTGTTTTTTTCTTGCTAATTTGTTTCCCATCAGATTTTTTTTGCTCCCCGTGTTAGAGAAAAAAATGGACTTTGCTAGCTCAACGTTTAGTTGTTACAGATCCTCCGTTATTCCTACGTGAAAATTTTGTTGTTTGACGAAATACCGTCAGATTTTATTCATTAATAACTACACTATCATATCTGTACGTGTATATCACGCACCATTTATTCTGCCTATAAGTCTTCGTATCAGTGTAGGCACATGCGTGTAAGTGTAAGATTATAAATTAGTATAACGTGGAAACGCGTTTTACTAGGACATCGATTTTTTGGTGTCATTGTGAAGAGCTCGCGGAGCACTACTAGGACCCGAAGTGAGACAAGGAAAATATTCGCCGCACTATAAATAAACATCGGTATCAAATCGAAAATTAAAAAATTAATTCTACGATCTGTGGTGTCAGTTCTTTGTGGTTGACGTGTCTCGCTAGTGACTCATATGTTCGTGTCGTCTGTGCTTTAGATTTGGCTGTTATTATTACTATTATAATGACCGACATTATTAGTTATCACTGCATAATTTGGAATTTCGGGGGCGACTAGGGGGCGCATTGTGGCTGATTCCAACTCTGAACTTTCATGCACATTCTGATGCATGTCACCACCTGTCGAGTTTGACAAATTTTCAAATCTGTTAAAAAATTTTACATTTTGTGCATTCACTATTAACACAGCATGTTTGGCCTTTTTCTTCTCAATGAACAGTTCTTCTCGAAGGTGCCCGGAGTGAAATTATCACGAGCAATTCAATAGGAGTACCAGAAAATTTAAGCAGTCGGGTAACTATGATGATTATAGAGTTTTCTCTGGGGTTCGCCACAAATGTAAACAACTCCCATGCTTGTTACAAACATTACATAAGAAATACTGAAAACAACATATATCTGAATCCTAAATCATTCTGGAGGTTTATCAACGATAAACGTAATAATTACGATCTACCTAGCTCGATGCACTTTAATAACCAATATGAAAACTCTCTAGATGGTATTGTAGGTCTCTTTGCCAACCATTTCTCATCGGTCTTTACTTCACATGACAATGTGCTGATTCCTGACTATAATTTTGATGTATCAATCAATTTTGGTAAATATAATATTAATGTCACTGATGTCACATTGATAGAGTCAACTTCTTACCATCCAGGTTTTTTTATGGTCCAGACTGTGTCCCTTCTGTATTTTTAAAGAATTGTATTTATACATTGGCAACTCCTCTTACTCACATCTTCAATCTATCCCTGAATTCTGGAATTGTTCCTGATTTTTGGAAACAGAGCTTTCTTAAACCAATTTATAAAGCAGGGGCTAGAGAGAATATTGAAAATTATAGAGCGATTTGTACCCAATCCGAAATACCCAAACTATTGGATTATCTGGTAACAAAACAAATGTTTTGGGAGTGCAAGAGTCTCATAAATCCACAACAGCATGGTTTTGTCACTAACATATCAACTATCTCAAACCTTCTTGTATATGAAAACTATATTTTGAGTGATATGGAAAACAGATTACAGGTCGACTCTATTTATCCTGACTTTTCTAAAGCGTTCGACAGAGTCGATCATCAATTACTCATCGCCAAACTGTCCTCTCTAGGCTTTCATGGATCAATATTGCAATTAATTCAGAATTTTCTATCATGTAGATGCCATATTGTAAAAATTGGAAACTGTACTTCATCCGCTATTACTGGATCCTCAGGTGTTCCTCAGGGGTCTCACTGTGGACCTTTACTTTTTGATTTATTCATCAATGATGTCAGTACAGTTATAAAAAATAGTAAGTTCCTCATCTTTGCCGATGATATGAAAATATTTAAATCCATCGCTTCTACAAATGATATTACACTTTTAGAGGAAGATATATCCAAATTTTATGATTGGTGTGTTCTTAATTCTATGGACCTTAATATTTCCAAATGTCACTGTCAAACATTCTTTAGGATTAATAATCCAGTTTACCATGATTATAAGATCAATAACTCATCTATTGAAAGGACATCAGTTATAAAAGACTTAGGAATAATGTTTGATACCGAACTGAACTTCAAAGCTCATAATGAGTATATGATATCAAAATCCTTCAAGATGTTGGGCTTCATCATTAGAACTTGTAAAGATTTCAGTTTAGAAACTCTAAAATTGTTATAGTGTTCACTGGTGAGGTCGCTATTAGAGTATGGTTCAATAATCTGGTGCCCATATTATGACATTCATATAAAACACATTGAAGATGTACAAAATACATTCCTTAGGGTCTGTGCATACAAGTTGGGTCTGAAAAGGGGCGATTATTCTTACAACTTTATTCGGGAACAATTGAATCTGTTGACTCTAGAAAATCGTAGAACCATGATTGACATGTGTTTCTTAAATAAAATTTTGCAGGGTGCAGTTGACTGTCAGAAGATTTTATCACTGATTGAGTTGAATGCTAATAGGCAGACTAGAGTTGGCAAAGAGACATTTAAATTACCTTTCCACTCTACAAATTATGGGTTTTTCTCCCCGATAACTCGACTGCTTAGAAAGGGTAACAAATTTCAACAAGTTGACTTATTCTGCAATTCAAATGGAGTTATTAAATCAGAATTGAATCGTTTGCTCTCATAAAATTGAATTCTCATTTTGTTAATATTAGTGTTGGTATTTTGTATTCTTTAGATTATATTATTTTGTCTTATTTCATTTATTCTAGGTTTTAAGATAGTTTTAGGTTATATTACTGTTTTTGTTCATCAATATAATGTAATTGGGACTACCCGTTAATAAATAAATAAATAAATAGATTTAGTTAAGGCGATACACGAGACATAGGGAAATTATACTTCTATAATTTCTGAATGGAAAAAATATTTTTCATCTAATCTGTCGTAGATGAAATTTATAAATAAGAGGCGTCAAAATCTAAAATGGACTATATTACCCGCTGTAACCTTTCAACCGCTGCATGTCACGACACTGGCCGTAGCCTATAGGGAGTCATATCAATCAATCTCACATCATTCAAAAATATCAGTTATAATCCGCAGCGGTTCATTGAGAAGTTGCTACGTGAGAAGTTGCTGTATGGGGTCGGCTTTAGAATAGCCCCATGGTAAATCCTGCCTGTCGTAAGAGGCGACTAAAAGGATAACCGTAGGTGGAAGATGGTCTCATCGCCCGGTGAAATACCACCATATCGACTTTGTGTGCTGTGAAATGGATCATTCCATGTTTCAGTGTTCAGTCGATACTTTCCGGTCTCCCTCTTTCCTTTTCCCCAATTCCTCCTTTACTTTCAGGTGCATCCTAATAGTAATAATGATGAAGTCTCCTAGAGTAAAACACTCCGAAGCAAAATACCTTCCATTCGATTTCCGGGCGAGAGGTACTCGAGGGACTCCAACATTAAAGATTAATTTTACAACATCCGCGGACTCAACAAGAACATCAATGACGTCCACCATCACCTACAGACGAAAAAACCGGATATTCTGGCTCTAACAGAAACACAAGTAAACTCGTCAACCAACAAGGTCCATATGCTTTGTCCTGGTTACGAACTCCATTCTCGATTCAGGTTCAAAGGTGGAGTCTGCCTTTACGCTAAGGCTAACCTTTCATGCCAGCGTGAAGAGAGTTTGGAACCGAAAGACTTTGATGTGATGTGGTTCAAGCTATCTGATACCAAACTGACTAAGTTCCTCTGCTGCCTTTACCTATCACCTAATGAACCTTCATATAACGACCTCTTTGAGTTTTTATCACTCAAACTAGACTACATTCAGGAGAACCATCCAACAGCTGAAACCATAATCATGGGAGACTTTAATGTACATAACACTGCCTGGCTCAAATTCTCTAACAAAACAGATGATGCGGGTCGTCATGCCGAGACCTTCGCCATCACTCATGGTCTAGAACAACTGGTCGAGTCACCAACCCGCATCCCTGATGTCAACAACCAGTCTGCCAATACACTAGATCTTTTCCTCACCACCAATCCTGACCCGTATAGAATAGAAGTTTGTGCCCCACTTGGAAACTCTGATCACACCCTCATCTCCACAACATGCTCTTTCCATTTACCATCGAGCTGCACAATACCACCCCGTCTCATGTGGCATTACAATTCGGCCGACTGGGAAGGTCTTCATGTTTTCTCAGCGTTTCCATGGAAGAGAGTTTGTTTCTCTTCAGTAGATCCAACACGATGTGCTGAGACAATTTCTGAAATCATCATGTTGGGAATGCAAACCTACATACCGAATACCGAAAGAAGAACATCATCCGATAAGACCTGGTTTAACAGAAACTGCTCTAGAGCTGTGGCTTCCAAACAGGCAGCATACCATCGATGGCTAAAAAATCCGGGCCCTGAGACCAGAGCAGCATATGTCGAGGCTAGAGGCATATGCAAAGAGACAATAGAAGGCTCAAAAGATGCCCACAATTCCAAAATAAGATCAAAACTTGCTGAATGTCCTAACGGATCCCGTTCATTTTGGTCTTTCGCCAAAGCTGTGGGAAGAAACTTCACTTCCAGCTCATTTCCTCCTCTAACCAAAGAAGATGGAACACTAGCAACGACTGCCCAGGAAAAAGCCAATATCTTTGCGCACCTATTTGCTGGAAATTCCACTCTGATTCATCGGGAAAACAACCCCCGAACATTACACCTATTGACAGTCACATGCCCGAGATCACCTTTCGCCAACGTACTATCAGAAAGATTTTGCTGGGTCTCAACACCAACAAAGCCTGTGGATCTGACGGAATCCCGCCGATTGTTCTCAAGAAATGTGCCCCCGAACTAACACCTGTTCTTTGCAAGTTGTTCAACCACTCTTACAATTTGGGGGTATTTCCGTCCAATTGGAAAATTGCAAGAGTACAGCCAGTCCCTAAAAAAGGCAAAAAGGCCCTACCTAGCAACTACAGACCTATCGCACTGCTATCTATTATTTCAAAGGTCATGGAAAAAGCCATCAACATCAAGCTCATGAAATATCTGGAAGACTCAGGAATTGTCAACGATAGGCAATATGGCTTCCGCCATCAGAGATCAACTGGTGACCTGCTCGCTACGCCTCACATATATGGCAGCTATCTATTGAAAAGTATGGAGAAACTTTAGCTGTGGCATTAGATATCTCCAATGCTCGATCGAGTTTGGCACCAGGGACTCCTCGCCAAGCTTCCGTCTTATGGCTTGCCCCTCAGCTGTGTTCTCTGCTTGCTAGTTTTCTCAAACAGGTCTCTCCATGTAGTGGTCGATGGAGTTTCATCTGACACTCTACTCATAAATGCTGGTGTTCCGAGGATCTATTCTCGCACCAACACTATTTCTACTTCACATCAACGACCTGTTGAAAGCAACTTCATGTCCAGTACACAGCTTTGCGATGATAGTACCTCCATACCGCTTCTTCCAGGGCCCCTATATCAGCCCGTGAAACCAGAAATGAACGAGGAAGAAATGTTAATAATATAAATATGGACTTAGCAACAATTCTCGAGTGGGATCTAATAACTTGGTAGAATTCAATGCAAACAAAACACAAGCATGTCTTTTCTCTAGAAAAGCCGATCTCACTGTGCCTAACATAACTTTGTCAGGAGTAACCATACCACTGAAGTCATCCATATCGATGCTTGGTATTACTATCAGCAATAACCTTTCCTGGGAAAATCACGTGAGGTCCATTGCCAAAAGAGCATCCCAAAACTTGGTTTTTGTTTCGTGCCAAGAGCTATTTCACCCCCACTCAGCTGCTTATGATCTATAAGGCACAGATCCGACCTGTCCTGGAATAACTGTTCCCATATTTGGAGCGCGGCACCTAAACATATCCTAGGCTATTGGATTCTGCCAAAAAAGGGCAATTCGTCTCATCGGTGATGCCTCGCTTACAAACTCGCTCACTTGTCTGGAACACCGTAGAAAAGTTGGCGATTTGTCTCTATTTTATAGATATTTTCATGGGCGATGCTCTTCTGAAATATCAACAATCGTTTCTGCTTTGGCAGTCTCTTCGAGACTAACCCGTCAAGTTCAGGCATCACACCCCTTCGTGGTCACTTTGGAGACCTGCAGCACATCACTTTCCAAAGAGTCGTTCATCCAACGAACAGCGAGGCTTTGGAACTCATTGCCTAGAGAGGTGTTCCCCGAGGCATACAACCTCCAGAAATTTAAGAAGAACACCAACTCCTACCTTCTTTCCCTTGGTTCCCACGATGTTCTCTGAACATTACAGGATATCCCTTTTCGTGGGAACCAGAACATAAAAAAAAAAAAAAAAAGACAACGTCTACGAACGAGCTGATGGCAATTTTGTGATCATTTGTGGAAGAGTTTTGCAGGAAACTCCAGGAGCTCAAAGTTCGAAAATGAATTCGAGTTATTATATTTCTAGTTTTCATTATTTTGAAATTAGATTATATTTTTTAATTTAATGTTTATTGTTACTGAACATCAATACTCACTCTGGCCTGCAAACAGCGGATATCCACTTTTCTCTTCGTTCTTTCAGCCACCATTGCCTCGGAAAACGATAAAAACTGAGCTCAGGATTTTTACACTCAGAATTCGAGCAACCAACGACGCTACAAATTCTTTTTGAGCAATTTTTTTTCACAAAAACTGCACTGGAATCCATGCTGGCTAGACGACAAGCTAGAGTGCATCCACTATTGAGACAGCATGTTTGTCCTTCCCCCCACTTAATGAACAGTTCCTCACGAAGATGTCCGAAGCGAAGCTATTATGCAAAATTCCATAGGCGTACCAAATGATTTAGTAAAAGCGATACACATAAGTATCATGAATTTGATAGCATTTGGTATAATTTCTTCTTCCTTGGAAAAGTACTCACCTCAGACTCCAGGGCATTTTTGCAAGGTAACAAGTAAACAAAATTGAATAAACTACACTATATAACCACTTATTAACCTGACCTGACAAACGTAACCTCTCAAGCGCTCCATGTCATACGATGACAATCGTGTTTTCCCCCTCTCTACTGATTCACTCCACCCCAAAATTCAAAAATATCACCGAACGGTGGCGCTGTCAACATACTTCGATTCCCTATGCTGCTGTAACAAATCGTGTCTACTCGTGTTTTCCCCCTCTTCACCTACCATTGTGTTATCCCAATAGTGAATTCACTTTACGAGCCTACAGCTTCTACGGAAAGCGGTAACTGGTATTGAAGGATTAGAGTTACCTTTGATAGGCGGCGGAGCAAGGAATATCTCATTTTGGGTCTTTTTATAGCAGGGGCATTTTCACTAGGTCCATCATTGCTCTCACCGGTTTTCGCCGATAAAAGGGATTTGATAACTGGGATTTCAGAAAGGTCATCACCTAAAGAGGTCAGCAAGGTCTCAATCACCTCTAGGAGAACGGCTCTCGAAAGAGAACCGATCTCCGCGAGCACCGATTTTTCGGTCACCAGATTAGTTTGTCGATTTCCATTGGGATTCATATGGGTTTGGTCTTCAATAGGGTGGGTTCAAGGGGGTTTGTTTTTTTTATTTCGAAAGCACAATGCTTCTTCAGTTCGGAGAAACACAAATGATCCCAAGCATAATTGCATTACTGAACAATCACTAGATCAATGAATAATGTTAATTAGACATAACATTGAACATAATCGATACTTCACACAACTAATATGAAAAAACACAAGTAACATACACAAATTCGGAAATAAAATCGCGGATTATATGTTTTACAATGGGTTGAAACCTGAGGTACTTGAGCCAGTGGACCAGCACAAAATATATATACGCCAGGGATAATCGAGTATTTAACTAGACTACTGTTGAATATTTTTCCGTCGAGCGAGAGCGCGTTCAGTCGTTTCTAGTTAGGTAAGTCAATATCAGAATGTAAACGTAGATGTGTACTTCTGGACTATCAGGAATGAGATTCCGTTTACGAGATTCCATGGCATGCAAGAAATTATTTGCTCTAGTAAATGTACAAAAGTACGGCCCTGTACAAATCAGTGCAGAATAGTGAAAAATCGCTACCGTTAAATTTGCGAATAGATAAAAGAAAAGCTCACGTCGGCAGGAGTCCAATAGACCTAAAAAACTCAGTGCCGAGCGATTGCGAAAGCTACGGCAGTGTCGGAAGGGAAATAAAAACATGGCGCTAAGAGTTTGCGTAGCTGGCCTGTCAGGCATACAGCGGTCAGCGACAGTTCAAACATTTACGATTCATGTGCAGGCATCGTTGGGAGGCAATACAGATAACAGTGATTTATTTGCCTTGAGGCTAGCCTTCCCACCTTTCGGTATAAGGCCATTTACTACTGTCTATCTGCGCTAACCGCTGCAATGAAAACCCATTCCTTTTCCGCACTTCCTAGTCAGCGGTGAAAGAAGGCCCGTGTTCTTGTCTCTCTCTCTTTTTTTCCCCTTTCTTTCCCTTTTCTTCTTGCCTTGTAATTCAGAATTTCAGGTTTGGGACCCTGTAAATTTACGATAATATTATACGGTATCGATATATAATAATAATGTTAACTGCGTTGAAATCACAGAATATATTTACATTCTTGCCTAGTATATATTTACAACTACTTTAGCGTAAGCTAAAAACTATGAAAGGCTACCTGAATAAGGATAATATTTGTTTATTGAGGCTATAATTCAAGAGAAAACTCGATACTTCATTCAGTTGGAATAATGCGATATGAGAAAAACTTCTGGAGTTCAGTGGAGTAGTATTGTGGAAGTATACATTCTTATATTAAGTTGGTGTTCGACAAATATCCTTTTGATTGATTAGTTTGAAAATATGAACAGGGTGTTTATAAAATCAGATGTGAAATCATTTGCGACTGAAAGATGAACTTAGGTCACTAGCTCCAATCATTCTGAATAAACATTCATTTTGAAAAGGGAAACAATCTCAATTGAATATTGCATAGAAAGATTTTTCCGAAAATTGAAAAATATACGTTAAAAATTAAGTTATTTTGAACCGCATCTGATAGATATTGTGGAAGGACCCTAGATTATAGATTGTAGGAGGGCCGTTATGGTATCAGTTTCCTGGGAGCTAAGTTCATGATGTCTGGGGACATTAGTGAAACCCTTCGAAGAACTTAAGCCTTCTGCTAAACAGCGCTTGGCTGTCGCAAAGTAGGTGTTCTGCAGTTTCAGCGAAGTTCTCGCAGTAACGACACAGTTCACTATCTGATCTATCCATTTTTATGAGGAGATATCTCAGAGGATAATGTCCGGTGAGCAGTCACGTAACCTGTTTCAAGTCTCTTTTGTCTAACTCGAGAAGCTCTTTAGCTTTCTTTGGCTATGGGCTCAGTAGCCTTTTAGATTTATTTGCCCTGGAACCAGTGGTTTCCTCAATGTGGGCTTTGGAGAGACCACACAAGGATTCTGAAACAGGAAATTGTGTGATTGCACTTTCCTTGGCTTCCTCGTTGCCTTTTATTCCCTTGTGAACTGGCACCCACATGAGTCAGTCTAGACAAGTGTGTGACTTTGGAACTTTAAATGCTGCTTGGTTATCTGATAGAATATAGATCTTTTTTCCCCTGGAACCTGTTGTAAGGCATTCTCGGGAGCAAATTTCTATAGCATGGATTTCTGATTTTTATAGCATGGATTTCTGCCTAAAAAAATGTTGGGGCTCTGCCTAGGAGTTCTGAGAGCGTAAAACTAGGACCCTACTGTACTATACTGCTACACTCCTTCCTAGTTGAGGCCCGTCCGTTGTGAATATATAATGGTTGTTTATAACCACTTCATAGTTCACTTCGAAGTCGTGCGTAGCTGGCATGATATCTGATAGCTTGTACCTGGATTCTAGGGAAATATTTCCCAGAATCTTCATATGTCCAATCAGATTCCAGCCTTCAAGTTTGATGCCTGGTACTCCCTGCTGTTTCCTTCAGTACACACAAGTGCAGTGGCGGAAGGTTCAGCAAAATCTCTAGTGCTGCCTTAGGGCACGTGAATATTGCCCTTGTGATTCCCAGACAGGCTAACCGCTGCACTTCCTGCTGCTTGATTTGTGCCAAGTTCTGTTGGAATTTTGACCAATTTTGACCAATGAAGCATAGGTGACCATTGTTTTATTGATTGTTTGGTATGACCAATATATCATTTTTGGCTTTAAACCCATGTCTTGCCAAATTCTCTGCGGCACGTTCAGGTTGCCGCTGTAGCTGACTGTTCCATATTAGTCTTTTGTCGATTATAATGCCCAAATATTTCACTTCTTTGGAAAAGGTTAGCTGTGTTCCTAGGCTTCCAGTTTGTACTTGCGAACCAGCTTTTGATTGTATTCAGGGCTTTCTGCATACGATTGGATATTTTTCTGTCATGTCTGCATCTAATGGTGACGAAGTAACCTTGAGTCGTAATTCGAGATTCATGTGGCTTTACTATCAGATTATCTACAGTCAGAGATCACAGCAAAGGGGATAGAACCCCACCTTAGAGACAATCTTTTTCTGCTGTCATTCTGATCGTTTCCAGCTACAATGATTCTGCTTTTCAGCGTTGCATGTATCAATCTCATCTGTGAGGTGTATAAATTCCTTTCCTCTAGTGATCTAATGGTGGACCCTAACTCTAAAGAAAAAAAAATCTGCAAGTGAAAATTTGCATTTTCAATCATCTACTTTTCCTACTCTACATGAATGATCTCTATGCAGATGATACGACATTTATCGTTGCAGCTGATACTGCTGCCGAACTGCAAGACAAAACTGAACTAGCTGCAAAAAGTTTCAAACACTGGTGTGATAGTAATAATCTTATCATCAACCTGAAAAAAACAGTACTGATTGAATTCACCAGCCCCTTAAAATTAACAAACATTCAATATCTGCCACACAAAAATATCTCCATCACAGATAACAAGATATCTAGGCCTAGAGATTGATGATAAACTCTCCTTCAACAATCACGACGCCGTCTGTAAGAAGCTGAACAGACTTTACTTTGCGTTCAGCACTATGAAATCAAATCTCCATAGAAACTATCTGATAAACATGTACTATGCCCTAGTTTACTCCACTATCAGCTGCAACATAATTGTCTGGGGCAGAGCTACGGAAATATCTAGAGTTTTCATCATACAAAAAAGATTCATGAGACTCCTGTTCGACCTGGGCTAAAGAGAGTCATGCAGGAATACATTTGTTGAAAATGGAATCCTGACAGTCACATCCATCTACCTCTACAAACTACTAACATATATATTCATTGCAATATGGAAAAGCTAGAAAAAAACAATGACCACCATACTTATAACATAAGAATGAAAAATTATTTCCACCTCCAACAGTGTCATAGAATGTTGCATAAAAAAATTGCCTACTTATGCCGGTGGCTACCTCTCCATTCTGCCTCTCGATATCAAACCATAAAGCTTTCAAATCTTGCATTAAAAATATCTTACTTCTCCATGCTTTTTACTCGCTTATACTCGTCAAGCAGCACAAACTATAATTGATTAACCAACTGATCATCAACTGCATGTTCCTATCTGTACATACATATATAGCTTTTTTTATTTTTTAAATACCGACATACACTTATTTACACTAACCTATTCACTTATGTTCGTTCACTAGTTCCTCTTATACTCAATGTCTAATTGTATCCATCTATTTTTATATCTATTTTATATCTTGAATGTCCCATAATATTGTATTTTACTTGTTATTGTTTGTTAGTTTAACCCATCCACTGCGGGAAGCAAATAAAGTTGAAAATTAAAATGGTGCCCACAGTGCGGGAGTCAAATATATTTAAATGCATTGTTTGGGGGTTTACTGCGGAAATCAATTATATTGAACTGCTAATATAGACAACTGTGTATACAAAGAGGTGTTTGGTAGGTTGCAGGAACCGAATGAAATACATGAACTAAAACGGTTTCTACACTGTGGGAATCAACTATATTTATGCAGTGTTGACGGCGCTCTCCACTTCAGTTTCTGTTTTGTGATTGTGTCTGTCATGTTTGTGAAGTATTAAGGTGATTTTTGTAGTTTAATTGTTGAAATGGCTTCTGGAAGCAAAAGGGGACTAACTTGATGAACTTGATGACTTCTTATGATATGCATAAATAATATAATGTTTCCTGGGTTTGAATTTTTCTTATAACAATTTAAGACGGGAAAAGTCTGAAGAATGTACAAATTTTGTTGTTTTTTTTTATACGCAAACTAGATTTTTCATTTGTTTTATAATTACTTCTCATGATATGTATAAATAAAATAATGTTTTCTGTTAGTTTAAATTTTGAAAAATGTTCAAATTTTGTTGTTATCGAAATATTTTTTATTTATATGCAGAGAGGTTTTATTTATGTTTTAATAACTATTCACAATATGTATGAATAATAAAATACGTTCCGTGTCAGTTGGAATTTAAACTATAACAATTTGAGGAGAGAACAATTAATAAATTAACTGTATACATTACATCATAGAATTTCGAACATCAATTGATTTGCCAATTCCAAAATACTCGCGCACGTACAGCGACTTTCACATTCCTTCCATTTGTGATATTTTATAACAATTGGCAACACTGTACGCGTTGTTCTGCAGTTAGCTGCGGGAAGCAAATATAATTGCGCACACGCAACTGCGGGAATCAAATATAGTTGACAGCGCTTCCCGCAGCCGCAGTGACCGTACTCCTAATAGAAACGGCGGCCGCAGCGAAAGGGTTAAAGTACTCATGTATCTTTTTAATGACTTATCTCATGTTTTGTAAATAAGACCTGTAGAGATCAATAAAGTATCTATCTATCTATGTATCTATATTTATTCGACTTTATATTCCAGTCCTAATTAAAAACTCACATAGATGAAAGAGGCAAATATGAACGATAAAAGATAATGAATAAAGTTTATCTTTCAGTCGCATATGATTCCGCATATTATTTTATTAACACCCTCTTCATCAGTTCAGATTAATCAATCTATATTTTCATCTTTCACGAAAAATTATTATTTCCTGTAAAAAAAATTGTATGAGTGGTTCCAATGAGTTAATTTTGTCTTTCATGTATATCTCCCCCACAAATCCATGATATATTCCATTCCAGATATTCAATGGACCAGATGATACTCACAATCTCCTGGCAACAATATGTAAGCAGAAGAAGACAAGTGTGGTGTCAAGCACTGGTAATTTTATGTTTGTCAAATTCCAATCCGACTACAGTTATCACGGAAAAGGATTCCTTGCAAACTACACTACTGTTTCTACAAGTGAGTAGGTAGTCTAGTAAAATAGGACTTCAACCATAAAAAAATTGTTATCAAACTGAAATTTTCTAGGTTTGTCCATTTTCAGTTTTGAATTGAACTTAAAACTCCTCTTCGTCAATAGCGCCATCCCAATTTTTTTATAAGCGTGAAACAGATTTTTTTGAGAAGTGAGGATTATAGTTTAATTATGCGGGTGTGAGACTCAATCACCGTCAATCTTTTTAGTTTCTTCTCATTTCAATGTATTCAATCCGTATGATGAAAGAGATAGACATATACGATTTTCTCATGCCGAATATGATATAATGCTTTTTAGTGGCTTCATATTTTTTGCATATTGGGTCTAATTCAACTTTAAAAAACATTTTAGTAATGCCGGACTTTCATATACTTATTGCGGAACCCCACGCAATGAGTAAATCATATGAAAATACTGGCAATTCCTGTATGCAAGATACAACTGAGATGTCTTAAAAGCTTCGAGGGGGGTCAGCGTACTCAAGCTATTGACAGTTACATGTGGTACTTGCTATAACGTATAGTTTTTTACCTTTTAAATTTAGGATTCCAGACTTTGTCAATGAGATGTATCTATCTTCGGACAATAAAGTATATTTGATGATGATGATAGTACGCCAATGTCCCCTTCACTTCCTCCCAACTACACCCCTCTAATTCCAAACAAACAATAGAGGATGCCGTATCTGAGGTGCTTGCACTTATACCTGTGAAAGTTTGAGATCAACTTCGCGATATTGGCCTACTTGTTCATGGAGATAACTAGCGTTTCAGATGGCGCCAATGTCGTTTCTAGTTTCAATTCAGTGAACTGTAACAACAGACCAAACATGGTCATTCATTTCCTCACCTATTTTTTGAGGTGAACTGTTCGCGTGTTCTAACTTAGCTTTGTTATTGGTTGAAAAGTGACGTCTGCTATATTTCCCCATTAGCAAAGCTAGAATCAGAAGCCCCCGACATTGCACACTGTGCAGTTGTTTTTCATATTTTGTACCATTGGAGATTGAAATTAACTGAATTTTCTTTTAGAAGATTTTGATAGGCGGGCAATTGGAAATTGAAGCATTGTCGAAAAATATATAATTTCATGCATTCAATACGATGGACTATGAAAATATCATTAGTTAATTCGCTAAGATTTGTACTTGGCTTTGGTACTGAATACAGGTGAATATTCGAACTTTCCTGTCCCGTCAAAAATCTAAACAATATTGAATCAGTGCAAGCACCAGGTACCACCTTCTGCTCTAAATATCTTATATGATATCTAATAATAATAATAACAAATTAAATAAAATAATTAATATTTTTTTTTATAAAATAAAAAAATAATTGCTTTGTTGGTGTTATTTTACTTATTTTGAGTGGAATTATGTCAACTCATAAACACATTTTTCAGCTTGCGGTGGAAGATTCACAGCATCCAGTGGAAAGATATTCTCACCCAATTACCCCAAAAATTACAACAAAAATGAGACATGTGAATATTTTATCAATATAGACGATGGACATTCAATAGAATTGAAATTTGAGGATGTGGACATTTTCTCCTTGACCAACTGTTCGACGAACTACGTCAAAGTGCGTTTTTGAATAAGGAATGATTCAATGAATGGTAAATTTTTTATCGTTTCGAATTCGTTTTCAGGTTCACGATGGTCCTTCGCTCGCCTATCCAATTTTAGCAACTGTATGTGGAACTGAAATCCCGAACAATACAATTACATCAACCTATAACAATATGTATATAGAATTCGTGGCACAGTCCTCTTTCACTACGAAAGGGTTTCTTGCTAAATATTCAAAAGTGAGTTTTTCATTACTGTATTTTATCATTATGATATTGTTACTTTCTATTTGTTGTTTTCCGTACAACAAATCCCAACATTTTTATTTTTGTAATTGAATTCATGGTGAAAGTAAAACCATTTAGCAACTTGTAGTCCGCAGGACAGACAGACTTTCTGATATTCCCAATCACTCCTATGTAATTTTCTGTGTGGCTTCATTTTAACGAATCTGCCAACTGTTTTATCGGGGATAATATCATAAGTGCTAGGGGTATTATCGCTCATATTTTTTTGGAATTTTCGAGAAAGCCTTTTGCCTGGAAATTTTACTGAGTGCGATTTGCGGTCTTATTATCTGATTAAATCACGAAAGCGAAGCTTGAGTGGTTTTATCAATTATAATTGCACGAGAGGTTTGTATTTTATCGGGTAAATTTGGGTTGTTTAATGAGAAACTGTTGCCTAGCAATTAGACGAGAAAAACTGTCAACTATTAAAAACGCGACACCGAAGGTGGAGCGTTTTTAGGTTTTTCGAGTCAAATTGCTAAAGTAAACAGTTTAGAATTTGAACAACACAAATTTACCTGAATCAATACAAACATCGAGTGTAATTTGGCAGGACAATTTAATGAATTAGAAATTTAGAAACATATCAATGCAAACTTTATTTATTTTGGCAACCAACACTGCGATAATTGATAAACAAATGAATAAGTGAAAAAACCACTAGTGCATTTGTCGCTGTAAAAGTTGCAGCTAACTTTTACCGCTGTCAAACTGACAAATGCACTGTGGCATATGAGATTTTTTATACATGAGTTGAATTGTCTTTGATAATAAGGCCGCAAATTGCATGAGTTAAATTTTCTAGAGGCAAAATGCTTGGGGATTTTTTTTTAAATTTGCGATAAAATCCTTTAGTACGAATTATATTTGAGGAGAATATTTCCCGAATCACATTGGAAGCTGGATAAAATTACCAGAATTCATGTTATATTTTAATTTTCAACGGGAAAAGTTACAACAATTCTTTTCGATCCAAAATCGAAGGAATCGTGTCCGAATAATTTCCGTTTCTAAATGCTTCGTTTTACAGATTCATTCATTCACAATTATCATTCACTGCTCTTGAAGTCACCCAAAAACCTGATATATATATATATATATATATATATATATGTATATGGGTATATATATATATATATATATATATATATAAATATATATATATATATATATATATGATATATATATAAATATATATATATATATATATATATATATATATATATATATATATATACCCATATACATACATATATATATATATATATATATAAATTTTCCACTATCAGATGAAATAGGTTTGTATCTGAAACCGATTAAAAAAAAAAGTTTTTTGGTATGGGATCGAACCCGAGCCTACCGTGTGATGGACAAACATGCTATCCACTGCTCTACGAGGACTTTTAGTAATATACTGAAAATAACACAATTAAATTATTCATTGCCTTACTTAAAAAAACTGAGGCTTTCTAACAACAAAATGTATATTTAAATTCAAATGTCAATTCACGGTATGTAGTGAGTTCAAAATTCCTTATTCCATCAATTTTGCATTTCCCATTTCCCTATATAGGAATTAGTGGAGTAATATTAGATTTTAGCTTTAGTGATGATGTTAGGAACAACATATAAAAAGTTACCAACCGTAAGTGTGTGCTTAATTTATCATATCATTTTATTTCTAACGTACGAAAATGTGAGACTTAATTTGTTATAACTTTTGATCTAATTTATCAAATTGAGCTATCAAAAATTCAAATGAAAGAAGAAAGAAGTAGCTAACGAGTTATCATATTTTCAAATGTATAAAATGATATGAATAGGAATAGTACATATATGAAGTTACATCAAAGTAGAATTTTCCATAAAATCAATTAAATTCTTTAAATTTTCTGAGATTTGTACAGTTCACTCCCAAAATGACATTTGAGAAGGTGTGCAAATGGAAACAAACCTTATTTATTTAATTTTATTTAAAAAAATACAGTGGTCAAAATATGGAATAATTTTATAAAATGACTAATTTGAATATTTAGGCCATGCTTCAAAGACCAAAAACTCTAGTTCAAAATGTAATATAAAGATTTTTCAATCGTACTTTCCAAAGCTTATAAACTGTTCTTTAAGGAGGTTTGATTAATTTCATTAAATTTTTTTAATAATAAAATTTCGCCAAAAACAAAAAATAAACAAATGTTGCTCCAAAATCCGTGAAATTTTTTCTTAAATAAACTTTGATAACGTTTATTATTAATTGGGGGATGGTGCTAACTTTTTATTGTACATTAGTGATGAGATGAGATGAGAATAACATAAAACGTTACCAACCGTCAAGTGTGTGCCTAATCAATTATTTAACAAATAAGTTGCCAAATTACATTGTATATTGAATATAAAAAAAAAGGGCAGCGCTGGAGGAGCACGCAGCCATGAGCACTTTACACTAAATTTGTTATAACTTTTGATCTAATTGATCAAATTGAGCTAACAAAAATTTATCTGAAAGAAGAAAAATGCAGCTAACGAGTAGTCATGTTCATAAACGTGAAAAAAAAATATATAGGAATAGTACTTATAAGAAATTACGTCAAAGCAGAATTCTGCCTGAAATCAATTAAAGATCTTTTTTTATTTTCAAGATAAATATCTGAAATTTCCACAGATTACTCTCAAAATGACAAATATAAAAGGTCAATTTAAAAAAAAAACTCGAGATTTTATTTAAAAAAATACTGAGCCCAAAATATTGAATAATAATAAAAAATACAAATTTGAATTTTTGGGCCTTGTTTCAAAGACCAAAAACTCTAGTTTGAAATGTGATATTGAAACTTATATATGGGATATAAATAAACTTGTTGTAGGCCACATTTTTCAACCGAATGAAACAAGAATACCTCTCATCAATACCTCGGCTAATTTCGAAAATGGTCTAGTAGTTTCAAAATGGCAGCTGTTGAAAGATTTTTAAAAAATCGCAATATTTTATTTCCATACCTAATATCGGCAAACTATGAGTCTTTTGAAAGAGCTTCATTAGCTCCACAACTTTTACCCAAAAAGCTTCTCTCCGAGATGTACACATAAATGAAAAATAGCTTTAAATTATCATTCATGAAATCTACTGGCCACGCCATCGTTTTTTTTTAATATAATGTTCTTGTTCAGTGACCTTAAAAACCCCTATAACATCAATTTGGGTCAAATTATTTCGATGTTCATTGAGTTCTTTCAAATTTGCCTAACAAAATTGTTTATCTTATTTAAACAATTAATAAACAATCAGTGCACTAATATAAGTTTATAACTTTTTTCTGCAAGTCATTTCTAAGTAATATCAAAAGGTTTTAGGAAAATCCATGGAGTCCCCCAGAATTCCGTAATAAGATAATTTTAAGCTATTTTTACTCAACTAAATTTAATGCGTTTGACATTTAGTTCTGACAGGACCAAGACCAAGTTAGTTTTACCGCAAAACAATATCTAATCTACTGGTGATGTTATCAGTATATAATAGTAAAAAGACGTTTTATCACTAAAAAACTGATCTGATTGGTTCTCTGTTTGAAATTATGGTCATTTGATTGGATCAAAACAATGAGGGAAATAGTCTACGAAAATTATCGTTAATACGACGCGGCGTATTCAAATTTATACTCGCGAAAAGCGTTTTAATCTGGTGGTGCTTTGAAGAAGTACGACCTACACTTTGTTTTGTTTTCCATCGATACTCATTTTGAAATTTCTGGTGGTATATGTCCGGCTTCCTGTGCGTTGTTATCTTTGAGCTTCTGGCAGGCCATTCGTAGCTCATTTATGGTGAAATTTAACAACTTATCAAGTTAGTTTACCACTTCTGTCACTGTTTCCGTCGTCAGCTTTGGTCTCAGGGGATACCCAATAATTTTATCCATGACTATTTTGTATCCATTCTCTCAGATATCACAGTCCACATTATCACATAAAGCTTTCCAGCTCCTTTTCTCAGCATACTTTGTAATATTCCTCGGTCCCTTTTTTTTCTCTTGTTGTTTGCATATTTGTGCCTATCCTTTTCTTACGCTTTTGGTGGATTCCCTCCTTTCTCTTAGACATTCTTGGCGTATTATATCTCCATTCCACCAGTGAACTGGCTGCATTTTATATTATATTTTTCCCATTGATGTCAAAAGAAATGTAGTTATAATCGCTCAAGGAATCTCTGTAACCCACTTCCCATCGTGTAACTTCGGGTTGTATATTCTCTTTGGCTACAGTGGAATCTAGTATCGAAAAATAGTGCAGCCTTTGTAAAGTGGAATTTTTTCCTTGATTTACGATAATCAGATTGTTTGTAAGCGATCCATTCGGACATTATTTGACCTCTTCTATAAGTGAAGTTCATACCGCACTGCGTGGACTTTGCATTGAAATTACTCGCCACAATGGTACTTCTCCTATTGAGCCTGATTCTTCTGCCTATTAGATCCAGAGTTGAAAAGGGAAACATTCTCAATTGAATACCCCACAAGAGGTTATCTTGACGATGGAAGATAGTGACTAAAGTTTATCTTTCAGTCGCAGATGATTCCACATCTGATTTTATGAACATCCTGTTTATATTTTTAACAAATAGATCCAGAGTTCTTCAGAGGACTTGTAAATCATTGTTACCGGAGAAGTAACAGCTATAGATAGTGCATCCGGTCATGGTAACGTACTATCATTGGTATTGATTTGTGGTACTCCCGTTGGGATTTGTGTTATCTTCTAGTGCTCACATCGTCCTTGAATTCTGGTTCCTCGGGCATTGGAGATTTCTAGATTGATGTCTATACTATACTGCTACGTCGATGTAATCTAGGAGGTTACTGCATACAACTGCCTTGTGTTAATCTTTTTCGCACTACGGACACAGTGTCTCCCACTCCGGTCTTTTGAACTCTGCTTTAACGTGAATATAATGCCAACAACTGGAGCATTCGAATTTCTGCTTCATTTCCATCACTCTACACTCTGTTCACACGATACCCCAACTACGCCACCCTATGTGCCATATTCTATGAAAATCTTCGAGATATCTGGGGCTATAGCAAGATCGCCATATTTTTCGATTAAAGCATATATATATATATATATATATATATATATATAAAATAAATATATATATATATATATATATATCAAATATGCCAGTTAGTCCCCAGTCTTCTGGTGGCGTAAACCACATTGCTCTATATTGGTGGTTCTTTCCATTACTTATGAGATGACAGGCGCTAGATACATAGTTTTTGGAATTATTTTTTTATGTTTTGTAAGAAATATCGTAAAATTTAGAATCGACAAAAAACTCAATCTTGAGGACCACTGTTGAAATTTCGTCGGGTCCTGTAGTTTTATTGGTATCCAAATTGGAAAGGATTGTAGATGGGAAGATATTGCCCTTCAGCCACTCTGTTACTCGACCTATAAGATCTTTTGTACAGCACTCGATCTATTCAAATCCCGGCCTTGAGAGACTCCCTACGAAATGAATAAGTTTCCTGGGAGCTAAGTTTTCATTACCTGAGGAACACGAACCTATTGTAAAACAGCGCTTGGCAGTTTCAGCGATCTATTAATTTTTTTGGGATGATACTTTAGGGGGGCAATGTTTGATCAGTAGTCCCGTTACCAGTTTCAAGTCTTTCTTGTCTAAGTCGGGAGACTATTTGGCTTCCTCTGGCAATGGGCCTAGGAGCCTTTTCACTTGTTTTTGTTTGATCACCTTGCCAGCTCCCGAACTCTTCTTTGATATTTGGAGAGACCACAAAAGGGTTCTGGGCCAGGAAATTGAGTGTTTGTTTCTTTCTTGGCAAGGCAGTCTGGTTCCTCATTGCCTTCATTCCACTTGTGACCTGTCACCCACAGTCAGAGTGATTTGAGTTTTCGCAGCCAGTTTCCTCATGGATAGTTTGCAGTCTAAATTCACTCCAGACGCACACGTGTGTGACGTTAAGTAATAATTTACTCCCTGATAGAATATATATTTTTGCCCCCCTGGAGCCTCTTGCAGGGCACTCTCGGGCGCATATTTCCATAACATGCTTGAGATATTGTTGGCGTTTCGAGTCTTAAACTAGGTTCCGTAATTCTTACTCCGGCCCTTTCGTCCATCTCTTATCAGTTTACCGAACCGATGCATACTTTCCTAGTTGAGTTCCGTTCGTTGTGCATAAGTTCCTCATGACCACTTCATAATGTACTTTGAAGTCGTACCTAGCTGACACGATATCTGTTTGTACCTGGATTCTGGGGAAATATTTTCCAGAATCTTAAGATGTCCAGTCAGATTCTCAGCTTTCTGGTGCAGTCTGAAGGCACTCATTGCCGCTTCCTTCATTACACACAAGTGCAGTGGCGGTAGGTTCAGCATTACTTCTAGTGCATCAGTGGGGCATGTGAATATTGTCCACGTGATTCTCAGACAGGCTAAGTATTGCGCTTTTTGCAGCTCCATTTATGCCGTGTGTTGTTGGGTTCTTAGCCAATATACCAATGAGGCATAGCAGGCAAACCCATCTTACCAAATTCTCTACAGCACGTCCAGGTTGCCGCTGTAGCTTTGGAAAGAGTGTTGTTCATGTCACTGTTCAATGTTAGTCTTTGGTCGATTATAACACCCAAATATTTGACTTCCTTCTAAAAAGTGGAATTCCATTCGGGGTCAGGGCTTCCATTTCGTGCTTTCACCTCTTTGTGAATCGAACCAGCACTATTCTGCTAGAATTCAAACTCATTCTCACCATTGTGCACCATCTTCTGATCATGTTTGCCGGATTTTCCTTAGGGAGTGGTAGATATAATTCTACCAAGGGATGGGGGATAGAACTCATGGTGATGTTCATTGTTTTAGTGAATGTCCAGAACAAAAAAGACACATTTGGACATCCTGCCATTTTGCATCTCATTTTAGCATTGTGCACCTCTGTAGATGAGTTGATCGCCTCGTTTCATGAGGCTCCTGCTTCGATAGACTTTGCTGTTTTCTCTAAGCACAAATTTCA
Source organism: Gonioctena quinquepunctata (assembly GCA_018342105.1). Taxonomy (NCBI): domain Eukaryota; kingdom Metazoa; phylum Arthropoda; class Insecta; order Coleoptera; family Chrysomelidae; genus Gonioctena; species Gonioctena quinquepunctata. The sequence continues at coordinate 515,311 of JAFIRS010000246.1, forward strand.
TCACCAGCGACTGAATGCTCTTTACAGCTCCCAAACATCTCCTGTTGAAACAATGTTTTGCGCTGCCTTTCAATCACAGAAAATCACAGAGCTGTCGAGGGTAATGTGATGAAAAAATAAATCTGAGAATACCAATCGACATAGTAATAGGGCCGGCCAATCGATCTGCGGCAATAATTTCTCCGGAGCTAGAGGAGCAAATGGGCAGGACAGTTTATGGTTGGAGATCCCAAACGGCTCATATAGAATTATAAGTATCGGGGTTTCTGGTAATATAAGGATAATTAGAAGAATATTGTCATAATAGCTGTCAATATTTGGAGTACGGGACTATTCTCTGGCCAACTGTTTGATGCCATATTATGTTATCGCAGGACAGTTTATGGTTGGAGATCCCAAACGGCTCATATAGAATTATAAGTATCGGGGTTTCTGGTAATATAAGGATAATTAGAAGAATATTGTCATAATAGCTGTCAATATTTGGAGTACGGGAATATTCTCTGGCCAACTGTTTGATGCCATATTATGTTATCGCAAAGGCTTCACGACCCTTGTCGTCTGTTTCATTATGTGAGCCAAGCGTTACTGTGAACATTGAAGTCTTCGAAGATCATTATATTCGGAGATGGATGGGACTGCTGAATGTAGTAAATCTTGCGGGAGATAAACTCAAATGAGTTGCAGTCGCACGAGTCATTTGGAGACAAGTAAAGACAGTAGATTATGTTGGCTCGAGGTTATTTTTTTGACATGAGGGGTTGCTCAGCGTAAAAAGACAAACGCCCACTTTTAACAAGAAACAAGATGGATATCTGGCTGAATTGTCTCGAGATGGATGTGGAGAGAGTTTATGTTAGCCTTCAGACCACAGTCTTTTTTCACATTGGATCATGCCGATAGTGATCCCCTTCAAGCACCTTTTTCTCACCTGAGAAATGAGATGGCGTTATTGTCATTTTATTCATAGTTTTGAGTAGCCAGAAATAGCGACCAGTTACTGGAACACTTGTAGCGGATGTAGTGGTTCCTCGCCAAGTGATGTTGCATAAAATCTACCCCTGTGGTTATTCTTTGAGTCGCCTTCTACGATGAGCAGGGACCTCCAGGCAGATAGAAATGAAACAAGACTGTAGCTGAACCGTAGAGATAACACAGTACAGATACATCTTCTACCATCGTCAAACTCATGCGAATTCCCATCTAAAAATAATATTTGTTCTGAAAAATTCCATAAATAAACATAACTTGAAAACTATTCGTTCTAGCCCTTATGAATAAGTGATATATCATCAAATGTCAACATTCATACGGAAACTTCCATTCTATGTGCCACCGTAGGGTATCATTGGTCACCATTCCTTGCATTGGAGGAGTTAGCATAAATACGGGGTTATTCAAAAATACTTTGACAAACTTCAGGAGGTGATTCCTCCCAATATTCTTATATGAATTGTCCGAATAAATATATGTCCGGAAACCTTCGTTTTAAGATATAGGTTTTATTTTTATTTTCGTTTTTTTTTTAAATAACTTTCGAAATACTGACCTTATTGAAACGAAAATTGGTATCGAGAGGTTTTTTGAGGTGTCAATCATGTTATTCTAGATATTCAAAATTTCTTGAAATAAAATGTTGATATTTCTTGCATATTTTATTAAAACAAATACAGATTTTGCACCCTTAATACAAAAATAACTATTTCAAACGAGTATAAATAAATAGAATAGGTGGCGCCCCCTACAGAAAACCAAAACTACTTACTTAAACGTCAAATTTATTTCCTTAACATTCTTGTGAAAAATGCAAAATAATGGTAATAACTTCAACACTCATCGATTATCAAATAATCGACTTGAAATTTTCAAGTCCAAATATCTAGAAAACGGTTGCTTATAGGGACTTGTAACAGGGGTAGCTTTTTTACATAAATATGATAGGGGAATTGATTTTTTCACTGAAAAATGTGCTAGATGTACGCTCAAAAAAGTAATAAATCTTAAAAAAAAAAGAAGTGTGGGTGGCGCCCCCTACAAGTGAGAGCAATAATAACATCAGGTTCGAATTCGACCCCTCAAAAAACCTCTCAATACCAATTTTCGTTGAATTAAAGTTCGTATTCCGAAAGTTATTCAAAAAAAACGAAAATAAAAATAAAACTTCAACACCCTGTACCTTGGAAACGAAGCGTTTCTGGACATATATTTATTTGGACAACTCATATTAGAATATTGTGAGGAATCACCTCCTGAAGTTTGTCAAAGTACTTTTGAATCACCCTGTATAAACAAATCTTTTGTTAATAGGTTTGGGCTGGTCGAAATGTCTGAAAAATACATCTCTTCCGGATGTTATTGTGCTTTATAAGACAACTCTAGTGATTATATTTTTTCGGAAAAAATACAGGGATAATTTCTCCACAATTTTTTTTTTTTAAATATGTATATTCATAGATACAAACAGAAATTGGAGCAAAGCAAAAACATATCCCCATATTCGATCGAACGTCACTTATTGCGTTGATATATCCTTTTTCATTTGCTTCTCCATGAAATACTTCCTGAGAAATCAGTGACGTTTCAACAATCTGAATCTTTCATATAGATTTCTTTTTGTAAAATTGAGTATTTTGGCATTCTTCCTGGATGATTCTATTATGCGGAATAGTTCGAAAACCACTGGAACTGACATATTTTTTTACTTGTCCCCGGCCAGGACTAGTTAACCCAGTAACAACAACGACAGCTCACTTCACATTTATCTCTGTTGATCTCTCATGTCAATTGAAGTGGTTCACAATAGTGTCTAGTGTGTCATCCAAGTAAGGTCACCTGTAGGATACAAAAGATACCGCAGCTCCTGGGAACACTTCAATTGGTATGAAAAGTACTGAACTCAAACTTTATTTTCAGGCATGTGGTTCTAGGATAACCACTCATGATCGAGGTTATATAAGAGTCAATCAGGACGACTTCTCAGGGGACCCAGGCACCTGTACGTGGACAATAATTTCATCGGAACCATGTAAATATCTCACGAGAATCAAAGTTATATTTAAAATTGTAATCATATTTTTACAGCTAAACACATCTATCTGTCCATTACTTTCATGCATGGAGGAAACCTTTGCGAATGGGAGGAAAGCTCGTTGGAAATATATAATGGGGACTCAGTTGGTTCTCCTCTTCTGAAGAGCTTATGTAGTACCAAAGTCCCACCCACTCTTGTCAGTGATGGGTCGGCTCTCACAATTCACCTGAAATCCCCGATGTCGTTTTTCGCAACTTACTCGATTTATGACTCACGTAAGTTCATACAGTATCTACCATAAATTTGCACGAATCATGTTTTACATTTTTCCTTTCTGTATTTATCTCAAAAGAAATATAAGTATAGTTTTGAATTGTTTCATTGGAAGTTCAATAGAGGGTCCTCACAGATTCCATCCAATAATTTTTCAAGAGATATTGGCAGACTATATATCTGATGGTTATATTATTTATCGCATTTGTTCCATGTTTCATCCTTGTGACGTCGTATCAACAAATTTTGCGACGTAACCGCGATGGATCCTTTTCGATTTTGCAGAAGAATATACCTGCACATGAAATGGAGTACATTAATTTTAACCATATTTTTATTTTCAAAAATCGGAACAAAAACTTTATAAAAGAAAAAGAAGCAATCATCCCGGCATCATATTTCCTAATCAGAGATAATCACTTGGAATTGATGGTTGATTGGTTGAAAAGTTATGGATTTCAGGCTGTTTCAAAATGTACCTATGATCTGTTGATACATTTTGTGTAATCTTATTGACACACTTATTTCTGATGATTTGATAAAACACAGCACATGAAGAACTATCATTTTGATGATATTTCATGTCAACGATAGACTGCTGTTGCATTTTGTGGTGGAGACAGAACCTCGTCAGTAACTCCATTTTCGAGGTCAGATTGGAACAACAAGATAGTTGCTGAGTAATACATATAAAAATTCATTCAAAAATACAAAATTGAAATGATAAATATAAAATATTTCAAGATTTGCTATATCAGCTGAAGGAAAACCCGGAATACCCCACAGAATTCAGATCATCAACTTTCTCATAGAAAAGGACACATGCTTCCTGGGAGATGAGAGAATCAATCTTAGAAAATACACGGAAGTCATCAAAGAGGTGCCAATAATTAGAATAAGGGTGTTTGCAATATGCCGTATAAAGTCAGTTGGAAATACTGCCACTATGATTACATATGGTCCAATTTACTGTCATTGATTAAAGAAACACTTTTCAAATGTATAACAAAAAGTTTTGGAAATGTTTGTATACGAATCATCTTTTTGAATTCTCTTTCCATTCCACAAGTCGAACAATATGGGCTCGCATCGTCAGTCAAAGTCTCCTCTTCTGTCAATAGTTCAATACATCGCAAAAAGATCCACTATTACCAATCTAATAACATTTACACAAACTATAAGTTGCGCCTTAGAAAATCAACTCCAGGTGGACACAATATATACAGATTTTTCAAAGGCCTTCGACAAGTTGGACCACACTATACTTATTTCTAAACTCAATGAAATTGGTTTCGATTCAAGCCTACTACAATTCTTATATTCTTATCTTACAAATCGATCTCAATTTGTTGAATATAGAGGACACGAATCTGAGGAATACAATGCCACCAGTGGCGCACCACAGGGAAGCAACCTGGCTCCTCTACTGTTCTCCCTGTTCATCAATGACATAGGAATGAGTATGGATAGTGAAATTCTAATATTTGCCGATGACCTGAAAGTTTTTCGTGTTATAGAGTCACCTAAAGACAGTCAAATACTACAAAGCGATTTGGATAAATTAGCCATCTGGTGCCTTTCGAACAAATTACCACTCAATTTAAATAAATGTAAATATTCCACCTTTTCCAATAAACACATCACTCTTGATCACAATTATACAATAAATAATCATTTACTAGAAAAAACCGATAATTGCAAAGACTTGGGAGTATACTTTGACACCAAACTTTCATTTAGCACTCCACATAGAGAAAAGTGTATCTGCTGCAAAAAGAATGTTAGGGCTTATATTTAGAAACTGTAAAGACTTCAAAAACATGGAAAGTTTCATCACTCTCTTCAATTCATTTGTCAGATCCCGCCTAGAGTATGGTTGTCTTGTCTGGTCACCTATATACGCTACATACAATCAATCTCTCGAATCCGTCCAACGACAGTTTATGAAATACGTCACTTACAAACTTGATGATGTCTACCCCAGTCAGGGAATAGATAATAATATATTATTAAAGCGTTTAAATTTTCTTTCTCTCGAGGACCGAAGAACATATTATGCTTGCATATTTATTTACAAACTGGTAAACAGTCTTGTCAACTCACCCAAACTACTATCTCAACTAGACTTTCATGTACCAAGAATCAACGGTAGAAATGAACAATGTTTTTATTTACCAACACCAAGAACAAATATATTATTAAAATCTCCTTTATTTGCAATGTGTAATAAATTCAATCAAGTCTGCCACAAAGTTAACATTTATTCAACACCATTACACGTTTTCAAAAAAGAGATCAGAAACATTATGTTTGCAAAGCAACAATAACTATATATCATACTAAAAATCAAATAATTATTCAAATCTCGATCGCTTTGTTGTTTTTGTTTTTTCTGTTTTCCTCTCTCATTTCTTGTCTTTTCTCGGGGAATGTTCCATGAATGTATTACTATGTATTACTACTATTATTATTATTGTAACATCTAACATACTTCACACTTTCATACTAAAATTGTATACTGTGTCCTGTAATTGGGCCTAGCGCCTGTTTGGACAATAAATGTTTTTTTTTTTTTTTTTAATACATTGTGTTAGATTCACGATTTTGTTTGGCAAGTCTAGAATAGGGATTGAATGAACCCAGAAAGGTTAAAAGTAACGGAGCAGTAATTACAAAAAGTACATACGGCAAATGTATCCACAATTGTGTAATTATAAGTAGACAGATATGTTGAAAAGGGAAACATTCTAAATTGGATATAACTTCATTTTTATCGTGGATTTTTCAATTCACAGAAAAATCTTTTTATCAATATCCAATTGAGAATGTTTCCCTTTTCAACATGAATACCCCACAAGAGGTTATCTTGACGATGGAAGATAGTGACTAAAGTTTATCTTCCAGTTGCAGATGATTCCACATCTGATTCTATGAACATCCTGTTCATATTTTCAACAAATCTAGACAGATATCTTGTCCAAGAAATGGAAGCATTTTGATTATGATTCATGATAACTAAATCGTTTGGTGATGAATGGTTCTCTGCTCTCGACTTGTTTGAATCTTAATGTAAACCTACAAGATGGTATCTTGGAAATTCTTCCGAATCTTCTGGAGCATTATAATCAAAGGAAGGGGCAAAATTTCTGGATAGACGAACGAAATGTGATGAAGGATCCCCCATTTTTTCGAGAAGAATCAGGACTCCAGATATTTTCCATCAAAGATGTAAAAGATTTCACTAGATCTCCTTTCATTCTCGATGTAGTAGTATCCTAATCCTTCATACAAAAACCATTCTTGAAAAATTTCGACAAAACCCTGGTATTCGAAAGACACTGGATAATGCTATTAATAAAACAGGTATTTTCTACATTCTCCAATCCTCTTAGGCCAAATGTAGAAATGGAGTCTCTTGTTGGTATGGCATGCTCATTTTTGTTGATCGAAGAATCCGTGAATTCATTGTTCCTATAATTCAATGTGGAGGTGATAGAGAAACTGATATGGATTTTTTGGCAGATACTGGGCGATTATCTTTGATGACTGATATGTATTTCGTAGGAAAATTGGGACGATAAAATAATTCATCCAATGGATGCGATGGAGGAATTGTACCCTTTACAGAAGAAGCATTGCCTCTTTGAATTGCCATACTTATATAATTTTGTGGTACTAAAAGAATTTAAAATAAAGTTTAGAATGTGACTCGTACTTCTATAGCCATATCGATGGATATTTGATTGATTCACTCCATCAAATAAATAAGTATAGAATACATGCTGATACAGACTCCAACAGTTCCTTCAAAATTTGCTGTATGGAATTATGAGCAAAATAACAATATTTCTTGGATATTTTAGCATAACTATTTTTCATTTCAGAATGTGGAGGCACCCTCTTATCGTCAGAAGGATCTTTCTCGACTCCAGGTTATCCAAATGAATATGCTTCTGGCATGGAGTGTGAATGGACAATAAAAACATCTCCCGGTATGTAGTGGTAGTGGTTTTACTAGTACAATATCCTACGAAATTCATATTGCAGGAAACCATGTGACTCTCAATTTCAACAAATTTGAATTATTGGGTTCTGATGGATGTAATACTGATTTTCTAGAAATCAGGTCTTATAATAGTTCAGGACCACTTTTAGGAACTTTCTGTGGCGATAATAAACCAGAAAATATATCACATGTTGGAAGCCTGTGGCTACTATACAAAGGTAGTAAATTAGAAGTTGGTGATCCACCCATTACAGCCAAAGGGTTCTTCGCAGAATATCAGCTTGGTGAGTAACTTCTTATATTGGAAAAGGAAGGCTATTTCAAAGCATTAACTTATAAGTATAAGCTGAGGATTATTCACATTGTTTTCAGCAAATGCTATTACTTATAGCTGAAACTGAACGTTTATGCTGATGCTGAAACTTAATACTTCAAGTAAAAACTAATTTTTCATTTACACTGCCCATTATCTTCTCCGCGCTAAATTTTCAATTGCTATACTGTTTTTATCGTATTCTAAAGCGCCTGTGGAAATTTACTGAAGATACTGGGTGATCTCATATTCTTGACCTTTACCCTGAATTATTCTCGCTTGTCAATGGAATGCGTAAATCCCAAAAGCAGTGAATGGGGACGAGGAAGCTCCTATTACAAGAAACTTTTTATTGCAGATGATTATAGTGAGCTAACTGGCCCGAGAGGTGAAATATTCTCTCCTTTATATCCTCTTCCATATTTGGAGTATGGGAAGAGATTTTCATGGAAAATAACGGTAGCAATGAGAAAGAGGATACTATTAACATTCAGAGAATTTGATATGGATGCCAAAGATACCGATGAGGATGAATGTTACTTCGCAACATTTCAGGTAAATTCAATACAGAAAAGTTTGCAGATACTTCAAATAATGTTTGAAGGTGTTTGATGGTGTTGACGAGACAGCTCCATCATTGGCAAGATTGTGTGGCTTCACCCGACCAGAACCCATCAAATCGACCTCGAATATAATGTTCATCGAAGTGGAATACAACAACCCTAGATTGGGTTCAAAATTCATCGTTGATTGGGAAGAAGTAGCGGGAGTTGACCCGTTTGCCATTAGTCCTCCAAAATCAAGTAAGATTCAATTTTTGTTTCAAATGTTGCAATGTATATAAAATAAATTATGACAATCAGTATTACCATAGTACATTCACAAATTATTCACATCTCAGGAGGTCCCGATCACATTTGATTTGATCACAGATGAAGATTCAATATAGGATCCTTGCCACTCAGAATTCATCATTTCATATGGATAATTTGGAAAAAAAAAAACGAAACCATTCGTTTTTATAGCCAAATGCTAGGAACTTTAAGAGTTCCTCACAAACAATATACATGGTTGCACCGCCGCTAACAGTTAATATTCCAAAAATAAAAAAGATCTTTCCTTTGAAATATTTGCGTTAAGTCCTCAATAAGACAGACAAATAATACCCACCAAAACATTGCTGGGTTTGCTTACTCATTTCCCAATTCAAATGAAACAGTTCGATTTTGGATAAATTGAGAATAGGCCGTTTGATAGTATTTATGTACTGTCTCCCGAACACAAATCAAAACTTTCAGGCAGTTCTCAAAATCGCATGTCAAACTATCATTGTCCACAATTTCCAAATTTTCACGATGAAAACAGTATACAGAGTGGGCCATTGAAAACGAAACACCGTCTGTGTGGGTGGAGAGAATCGGAGTATCAAAAACGCTCGGACACGTCAATTCCAGTTTTAAAGGAGACATCGTTCGCGATGGAAGGCACCTGCAATACCATTCATCCCTTGGTGCTGTGACCGCCACCCCTAAAAATTTAAATGGCATCATATGGCAAGTGATATCTCATGTGAATGGTAGTTCCGAACATCAAGCAACGAAAAAATCGAATTCTGTCTATTCGTTTTTGAGATATGCAAACTTAAAGTTGAATAATCACTGTTGGTTTATTCAATCAATGAACACCAGAGCTGACAATGCAATGTTGAATAATTATTGTCAATGAATTGAATCTTCAAACTGTCTACCACCGGTTTCTATAGAAATAATAATAATAATAAAAGTACTTTATTGGTTACCCAATAGGCTACCGACCGGAGTCCTTCAGCCTGTTATACATTCGTAATTCAGTTATAGTTACATTATTTTGTATATGCAAATATATATATACATACATATATATTTTAATTTGCAAAAAAAAATAAAAAATTTGAGATTTGTTAATTTCCTGGCCTTTCTGCCAAAGTGTTGAGGCATTCCATCAAGGTGTTTGCTGGAAACTTGAATCTTGGGTTCACTGTCGGGGCTCTACTAATGGATTGGGTTTGGATAATTTGAATATTGTTTTGATTGTTGGCAAACTTCTGGGATAATTTTTTCAGTCTCTCGACGATTGGTGGTTTCTATAGAATAATACACATTCTGTTCAAAATAAGACCTCACATTTTGTAGCATTTCTGGCGTTATCCGATGGCATTCACACTCTTCCTTAGCTGCAGGTTCCACTACACAGGAGAAAGGCGAGTAGGGTTAAATGGCAATATCGGGCTGGCCATTCTATATGACCTCTTCTCACAATCCAATGTCCAGGAAACGCCTATTCAAAAACGCCCTAACAGGATATGCCTAATGTGGAGGTGCCACGTCTTATTGAATTATCAAGTAGACTTTCCGGTAACATTCGTCATTTTCAATTATATCTAGTGGTGGATAGAAACGCTCATCTGGTAATTCCAAAAAAGATGCTCCTGTCAGATTACTATCTAGAAACATTGGTTCAATCAGACGGCCTCCAAAAATATTGGCTCAGACATTGAGTTCGGGAAGTTTGAGTGTGGATTTCGTTGAAGACATGTGGATTAGCCTGTGACCAATAACGACAATTATGATTATTCATTTTTTTATTTTTACACTCATCCGAAATGCAGATGTTGGAAATGAAATCCATATCATCTCTTCGGGCAGTCATAATTCCACAAAACTCCTGTCGCTTATCAAAATAATATTCATTCTATCGGTGTACCAAATATATTTTGTAGGGATGAAATTAATAATTCAGGATTCAGCGGATACCGGTTCTACTAATGTTAGTAACACTAGCCAATTTTTACGTACTTAACGTTGGGTCTGGGAATTTTTCCTAGAAGTGCAACTTCAACAGGTTTGACATGTTTTTTTGTGTAACCTTCCACAGCCTGAAACTGAAAATATAATCAGGAAAATCTATACAAGTGTAGAAAGGGCAAACTAATTAGTTTACCATTATAAGTGACTGCGTTCACCAAATTATTCGTCAGTCACTTGTCGTTTCCTGAATTTGCCTATGAAAAAATTGTAAAAATTCAAAAGATACTCTATATAGTTTTCGATTGACGTTTCGGGGACTATATCCCCCGTTCTCAAAATCTTCTACATCTCCTTTAATTGTTTGAATAATTTGGATTTGTCTTGCAGTGTCTTTTTCGCTCTTTCAAATGACGGAAGTCAATTGGGATCTGCCAAAAAATTTGAGAGTGACGTATTGCTCATTTGATATATGGGGTGTTGTTCAGATCAGTTTGTTAGCATTCTACCATATCTCACTTCCTCTCTGAGAAGAGGTAACCATGTATGCTCCATTTCAACAGAATTTGCTGAAGAGCAGTTGTTATTGGAAAGAAGAATACAGGCCGTTTCTTTCACTTTTCCCCTCTCTTGATGTGGTTCTTTCATCAAGATTCTCATCCTATTCCATTCAATCGTATGATTGCAATTGAATATGAGGATATATTCTGCAATTCTTTATCCGATTATTTGTCGATTTCTGATGTAACTCCGATGTTCACTTTGGCGTACTTCTAATGGTCTTGACATTTCACCTATATAACTACCACCACACGAACATAATACATTGTAAACACAGTTTTTGGTACTTTCTTCGGCGTTTTTTGGTTTCGTGTGTGTTAGTATAGATCTCAGAGTGTTTGTTGTTCTGAATGATGTTCTCTCATCATACCTATGGCCGAGGAGATTCAGAAGATTTTGAGAACGGGGGCAGATATAGTCCCCAAAACGTCAATCGAAAACTATTTAGAGAAGTATCTTTTGAATCTTTACTATTTTTTTATAGGGAAATTCAGGAAACGATAAGTTACTGACAAATTGAATCATTTTTCTATAAGAAATATAATTTGGTGAACGCAGTAACTTATCACGGTAAACTAATTAGTTTGCCCTTTCTACAATTGTATAGATTTTCCTGATTATATTTTCATTTTCAAACTGTGGAAGGTTACCCAAACAAATATGTCAAGAAACGTTGTTTCTCCACAAAAAATCACATTAATTCAATAATCAACAGGTTTATTTCTCAACGGAAGGTAAAGTTCTGGGCCCCGTTTCTCATTGGCTACTGATCCCATTTGCGGGCGCGGACTGGGAGGGGGAGTCACAGTGGTCATGACCTCCCCCAAAATAATCCACACTGTTTCTAAATACCTACTTAAACTTGACGGTATACGAACGTTTTGAATAAAGAATTACTGCAAACATCTAAGTAATGAAATGAAGGGTGCCTGCCGTAAACGTACTGATAAAAACTGTAACCCATGCCAGAAGGTTCCCTTGCAACAATCATAGTCTCAATAACTCCTTGGTGAAATCATCAAAGGTCACCATTTGCGCAGAGATGCGTCGGCAACAATGAAGAAGTTTTTAGCATTTAAAAATGCCTCAGCCAAACCAAGCAGAATTTCCAATCATGCTCTTGGTGGCAAACTGGAAAGTCTGTGGGATACTCGATTGGTGGAAAGGCATGACGGTTATTTGCAATTTCAAGGCGACACATTAGTTGGAAATTGTGATGCATTGACTAAAATCTCAACCTGGCAAGACATCAAGTCTGCACCTGATGCTAATACTTACGACATGCTCCGCATTGTCCCGATTTCATTATAGCATCTATCTGCTTGTCCGATGTACTAGATAAGAAAATAAGATAGGTTCTCCTTCATGTGTCCTGAATAATTTATCTTTATTTTAAAACAAAATTCAAAACCCTCAGTTTAATAACTGTTTCGCTTAGCTGCTCTTCGCAAATTCGCTTAGCTGCTCTTCGCAAAAAAGAACTTTAGATTTTTAGAACCGTACAACCTTTTACATTTGAATAAACATTCGAACAATATACCGCTAACAGGTGTCAATCAAAAGCACAACAAAGTCTAATTCTCCGTTTCTTGGATGTTCAAATCAAATATCAACAATTTAAAAAACTATATCTTGTGTTATATTATCACAGATCACTGACTATATACCAACTTTACCTATGCATTTAACTGAATTAAATATTCTCAAAAACTAACATTAGCCGAACCTAATTTTGATAAACCGGCTCCCATAGATTTACTCATCGGGGCTGACACATTTTGGGACCTCTTGTGTATTGGTCAGGTCAAACTAGGTGATGGTCTTCCTACACTGCAAAAAACAAAACTGGGTTGGTTGGTATCAGTTCCTTTATACGTGAAGGAACAAAATTTCACAACACATTATTGTAGTGTGTCAATGAGAAGTAGCTTAGATAGATAGATAGATAGATAGATAGATAGAAGATAGATAGATAGATAGATAGATAGATAGATAGATCAATTCGGCTTTCGCAAGAGAATGTCAACCATCCAAGCCATCGAAAAGGTTATATCCCTGGCCATAGATACAAACCCTGAAAAATGGGGAATTCTGATAACCCTCGACGTGAAGAACGCATTCAATAGCTTGCCCTGGAGTAATATCAAAAAATTACTGAAAGAACTGAGAACACCACAGTATCTACTGAACATCCTAGACGACTACCTCCTGAACAGAGGACTGGATATTGGAAATAGGGAAATAGTGGAGGTCACAGCGGGAGTTCCGCAAGGATCAGTCCTTGGACCAACTCTCTGGAACGTGTCCTATGATGGAGTTCTCAGGAAAAGTTACCCGGAAGGAGTCGAGGCCGTCGCTTTTGCCGACGACTTAGCTTTAATAGTGCGCGCAAACAGCGAATATGAACTGAAGCATAAAGCAGAAATCGCAATAGAAATCGTGGAAAATTGGATGGAGAAAAATGGTCTCACACTGGCAAAACACAAAACGGAGACAGTGGTCCTGAAAGGTCCTAGGAATAAGGACAATATAGTAATCCGTGCAGGAGAGACATCGCTTCAACCAGTAAAACACCTGAAGTACCTGGGAATCACTCTGAGCGAGAACGGAGACTACAGGGAACATATACGTAGGGCAGCAAAGAAAACAGAAGAAAGAATAGCCACACTATCGAGGATCATGCCAAATATCAGCGGACCTAGCAGCCAAAAAAGAAGTATGTTACACGGAGTAGTCAAATCTGTCATACTGTACGGGGCACAGCTATGGCACCCCGTTCTAGAAAAGGTAACATACAAAAACCTTCTGACAAAAGTAGAAAGAAAAAGCCTACTTCGCATCTGCAGCGCCTATAGAACAACGTCAACAAAAGCATTGAATGCAGTGGCAGGAGAGATTCCGCTATACCTGCTAGCCAAAGAAAGACACAGACTCCACCTGAGGAACGAAGTAAACCAACAGGCAAAAAATGAGGAAAGAACCAGAACCCTGGATGCTTGGCAAGAGGATTGGGAAAGATCGGAGGGGGTAGCCGAATGGACAAAAACCTGATCCCAGAAGCGAACACCGGTGCACAGACTATTACCTGACACAAGTCCTCACAGGCCATGGGGCTTTCAGAACGTACCTGAAGAGATTCAAGAGAGCAGAAACAGAGGAATGCAAATACTGCAGAGCGATAGACACAGTAGCACATACATTGTTCGACTGCCCCAGATGGCACACCCAAAGGCAGACGCTACATATAACAATAGGAACTGCCGACCTAACCACTGAGAACTTCCTGGAAGTGATGATCATGGAGAGGGAAAAATGGAAGAACATACATAACTTCATTAGGCTAGTAATGAAAACGAAAGAGCAAGAAGAATAGATACAAGAACGAAATACAGACCAGTACTGCGTAGATGATTATACCAATCTGGTGATTCCTGCGCAGTACCTATCGGAGGAGAGGGTTTTTAGTCGGTGCGAGCCCGGCATGCGCAAAAGGCGTATATGCAGAAACTTTTCAACTCGAGATATTAAAAAAAAAAAAAAAAAAGATAGATAGATAGATAGAAGATAGATAGATAGAAGTTTTTTTAAAACCCGGGTATCCAGACAGATGCACTGAAAGATACAGTGTACGTTCTGCTTCTTGAACGGAAAAATGCACATAAAAATTTTTGAGGCACAGGATCTAGCTGGAAAACTAGATACAGAGATGAAGCAACCATGTACTGTATATCGGCAGACTCATCGCGCCATTCAACAAGGAACCGAAGAGGAATATTTTCGGAGGACTATTTATATTCCATTGCTAGACAGTATAGAGACTGATCTAAAAGACCGCCTACCTTCAAAATGTTTATGCCAAAATCCGAATATACGGAAGAAGACCTTCTTAATGTGAAGAAGGCCGCAGTATTGTATACCCATTATCGCTGGGGGTTTTTGCTTCCACTGTTACGGAGTATCAGCTGTGAGTTTAGAAGTGGAGGCGTGAGCTCGCAGAAAATAGTTAGAAAGTGCCCAGTTGTGTGACTTCTACAATCGGAGTTTGTGACAATGACCTCTATCCAAATTTCAATATTCTACTTAAAATTTTGGCAACCCTCCCCATAAGCACCGCAACTTCAGAAAGGTCATTTTCAAATTTGAGGCGCCTAAAAACTTGGCTACGAGCAAATATGTCAGAAGAGAGGCTGACGGGCTTAACTTTTGAATTTTATGTATATCCCGAGATAACCCCTGATGTCTCGAAAATAATCACCCCATTTTCTAAAACGAATAGAAGTCTCCCTTCCAGTTTGTGAATCATAGGTTATTATATATTGTATGAGCAATTAATTTGATCTGTGTTTTGTTTCAATGTTTATTTTATTCATTCGATAACATTTTGATTTGATTTATTGGTATTTCTTTGATTAAATTGGAAGTATTAAGGAAATTTTTACACTTGTTCATTTGTAATAATAATTTTGTTATTTTATGTTGATGTTATTTTTTTTTCTAATGACTCAAATAATTGAAATGTATTTCTATGAATTTACAACTGAAAATAATCATTTGTCATGTGTGAGTGTATGTTTGTCCAAGAAAATTTCGTTTTGGAGGTGCTATGTCTGGGGATGTTTTGTCTTGGAGATATTGTGTCTTGGAGATATTTTGTCTTGGAGATATTTTGTCTAAGATATTTTGTCAGGGATATTTTGTCTGAGGATGAAAACGCATGGAACTGAGAAACTACCATTCTGACGATCGCTAAAACTTCTTTCCTGATGACACAGTTATTCCTTTGGTGTTTAGACATCACTCTGCTATAGTATTCGATCACCTTCTCTTAAACATCTTGTTCCTGTGAAAACGCAGCTCCAAGACCTGTATTGCTCGCATCTGTGTCCAGTATGAATAGGCTTTCTGTTGTAGTTATGCCAAGATTGGATTTGAGCAAAGCGTTGTCTTCAAATCCAATATCCGATATCTGTAAATCCTTCACAAAACGGCGGTGATAATTACACCGACCTAGAAAGCTCCTCACCTCGTCTTTCTTTTTTGGTCTCAGCCAGTCTGGAAAATCCTGTATTTTTCATTCATTCGACTGAATTCCTTCCGCCGAAACCGTATGGCCCAAAAAATCAACTTGCTTCTGGAATAGAGAACATTTCTGAAGATTCTGTTCGAAGTTGGCACTCCTTAACCTCCCGAAAACTCCACACAGATATTCCTCAAATCTTCTTCCCATATGGTTTCTCACAATGGTTCCTCAATTTTGCCCTCAACCATCTTAAATTTGAATATATATTTTTGGTGATTGATACTATGATGGCTTGAGAACACTAGGAATGTGAATAATACTTTTCAATAAAAGATACTGAGGAAGGTGAAATGGATCAAATCGAGGACGAGGCTAACTTTGTTAGAATGAAGAAGTAGTAAAAGGAATAGGTTTCGGAATTCACATCACAAGTGTCTATTAAGTATCTGGAGAAGGATGGTCATGTTTGGAGAGCGCACCGTGAATTGACCTCTCGTCGGCTAGATATGAACAACCTGCAGTGGCGTACTGTATTTGTTTTCGTGACAATATATTCAATAACTGTGAAATATGAGTTGTCAATCTATGTACCGACATAAGAGTTATTGTACTTACATACAAATACATCATTAAATACACATTCTTCACTTTTTGATAATCTGTAATAATACATTTCCGTCATGAATGACTAGGCCATTATACATGAAATCAACCTCTGTTTTTTTATCTGAATATTTCCATAATGAAAATCCATAATTGTATCAAACTTAAAGTCAAACTCAGACAAGAAGTGAAGTTACTGAACGAAGAATTTGACGAACATTATGACTCTTATCGGATTTATAATGAAATTTTCAAGATTTTTGAGCATTATTCACAAAAAAAATCGATAAAAATCACAGATAATTCCAAACCTACATTTAAAAATTAATCAATTTACCTTCTGGTGAACGATTCTTTATTGTTTCATTCAATTATTTCCATAAACTGGTCAAAAAACATTTATTGAACTGAAAAACTAATAGTGTAATGAAAAATTAAAGAATGCCTCTTTAAAACTAGTATGAAATCCAATAAATGAGACCCATCACAACAAAATCAAACATGATACTGTAACGTAAATAAACTTAACTTGGTTTTACTAATTTATTTCACACTTAATCTACAACTTAATTTATATTACTACGCCACTGTATAGCTCGATCGTATGGGCTCGTTCAGACTCTCTACTCCCTCTTGAGGGCTGTCTATTTATCTCCGATACAGCATTCTCGATGTTTCCAATTCTGGCGGTTGGTGCCCAGCATGTTCCAGTTATTTCCAATATCGACCGTTGTTATCTGCCGCGGCGTGGCTGGATTGTTCTCGAATATCTCCGGGGATGACCTCATCGTTGTCGATGGCAACGCGTGAGGCGACAGGTCCGGCCTAGGTTCGTTACATTGCCCCCTTCTTAAAGACATTTCGTCCCGAAATTTCATCCTTGGAGTGTGACGATATCTGCATGACTCCCCATATCTGCACCGTGAAGTTCGATGGAAGTAACACTCCACGGTCTTCATGATCGGTCGTGGAAGAGGGTTACAGCAAACCAAAATCTTGACGCCGCTGGATCTGAATATTGCCTCCAGCATACTTCTTATGACTCTCTAGTCCAACCCATCAATACCACAGGACAATTTTGGAATTGCTTGATCCACCAGATTCTGGTCCACCATAGTATCTCTTAGTTTGGTGAGACTCTTCCAGACATCTTCATAGGACGGTTTATCTTGGGAATGCCTCTTGGTAACTAGGTAGTAGATGTTTCTCTGGCCTTTCTTCAACTGTAGCACCCCACCAACTTCTGGATTCTGCTCCCGCAGTGTTTGGAGTTGACCAAATTTCTTGGAGAACACTACGGCGATGCCCCTGGACATTCGAAGATCTTCTGCCACACAGTGCGCTAGTGCGTAGTCAGCAGGCACCTCGAAAAGGTCTCGTGACTCCTCTCTAGTAACCCCATGTAGAACTTTCTGCCCGTTTGAATACAAGGACATAAACTTCTCGAACGTCATATCATCCTCCGGTGGCTTGAGGGTGCGAACTTGGTCATGGTTTCCAGCGTAAGGGGTCAACCTGTTGAAATGGACGACCCTTGGTTTCCCCGGGTGGCTTATGGATGCGGTACACAAGGTCGTTTATCCTTTTCACGATTTTATACGGGCCTTCCCACGAGTTCCGCAACTTTGGTGATAGTCCACGACGACGTTTGGGGTTGTACAGCCAAACCAGGTCATCAACCTTAAATCCTCCAGCGTCGGCCTTGATGTAATAGGTCCGCACTTTAGTAGTCCACGTTCGTGTGACCAAATTTCGTGGTTCGTCGTAGTCCTCTCCCGCAGTGTCTTGTCCTGGCGGTATCCCAAACTTCAGGTCACAAGGCAGTCGCAGTTCTCGGCCCATTATAATACTAGCAGGAGTTTGACCGGTTGACTCGTGTACTGCGGATCGATAGGCCATCAGGAACAAATGAAGATACTGGTCCCAGTCTCTTTGATGGTCAGAGACAACCTTGGACAAGTGGCGGTTGATCGTCCTGTTCATCCGTTCCACCATTCCATCGGACTGCGGATGTAGGGCCGTGGTTCTTGTCTTGCGGATGTTCAGCAGTAGACATATTTCTTGGAAAAGGTTGGATTCGAAATTTCTGCCTTGATCCGAGTGCAGCTCCATTGGAATACCGAATCGACATATCCACTCTTTCACCAAGACGTCGGCGACGGTGATGGCTTCCTGGTTGGCAGGGCATAGGCTTCCGCCCACTTACGAAGTAGTCCATTGCCACAAGGATGTATTTATTCCCGTGGTCGGATACGGGAAACGGGCCGGCGATGTCAATGGCGATTCTCTCGAACGGGCTGCCACGTTGTACTGACGCATCGGGGCCTTGGGTCGTATTCGAGGTCCATTGCTAGCAGCGCATACAGCGCACTTTCTGCACCAGTCCTGGACGTCAGCTTGACAATTGGTCCAGTAAAACCGTTGCCTCACTTTCTGCAGGGTCTTGTCACTCCCAGATGTCCTCCAGCGACTCCATCATGGATTTTTCGCAGCACTTCTCTCTTCTGTTCCTGGGAACAATTATTTGGCGTCTGTCTTCCCCACCAATATCGGCCTCCAAACACGTTACAGGATCCCATTGTCCAGAATAAGAGAGTTCCATTGTGCCCAATAGGACTTAACAGCCGGCGAGTAACCTGCGACTTCCTGCCATGATGGTCTTCGATTGCCCTTCTTCCAGCTGACAACTGCCAAGGTCGGGTCTTTCTCTTGGTCTTTCTGGATCTTGCTGTCATTCCAGTTGTCATCCATTGCCGCGGTTCTACAAAGTGTTGCTTCTTTCTCTGCTCGTCGGCAATGTGGCAATCATCTGGACATGGTCTTCGCGACAAGGCATCTGCATTCTTATGGCTAGTTCCGGCTCGATGTTCGATCTCGAAATCGAATTATTGGAGTCTCTCGATCCAACGTGCTACTTGACCCTCAGGATTTTTGAACTGTAAGAGCCATTTGAGAGCTGCATGGTCAGTTCTCACAGGAATCTTCTTCCATACACGTACTTGTAGAAGTGCTCCACTCCCTTTACAACAGCTAACAGCTCTCGCCTGGTGACACAGTAATTGCGCTCTGGTTTGCTAAGCGTCTTGCTGAAATAACCAATGACCTTCTTCTGTCCCTCCTGGATCTGAGATAGGACAGCTCCAAGTCCCACGTTGCTGGCGTCCGTATCCAAAATGAATTTCCCTTTGGGTAGGGGATAGCTCAGTACAGGTGCGTTGATCAAAGCTTCTTTCAGCTCCCTGAATGAGTATTGACATTCTTCGGACCACTGGAACTTTGTTTGGCCCTCCGTGAGCCTGGTCAGTGGTTTAGCGATGTTGGCGAATCCCAGCACATATCGGCGATAGTATGTGCATAAACCAAGGAAACTTCGAAGTTGGTGAATGTCTTTTGGGATGGGCCAATCCTTAACAGCTTCGATCTTCTGGTCATCCACTGCTACTCCTTCCCCAGAGACAACGTGGCCGAGGTATCGTACTTCTTTTGGAACAGATGGCATTTTAGGGCTCAGCTTCAACGGAGTTCCTCAGTCGCAGGAATACTTCTCCAAGTTTTTCACGTGGTCCTCGAACGATCTGCCGACCACAATTATGTCGTCGAGATACACTAGACACGTGTTCCATGAGAGTCCCTTCAGCACTGTCTCCATCAATCTTTCGAATGTGGCGGGAGCATTACAGAGCCCGAATGGCATAACGGTGAACTGCCACAATCCTGAGCCGAAGGTAAAAGCAGTCTTTTCTCGATCTTCCTGAGCCAGTTCTACTTGCCAATATCCACTCTTCAGATCAAGGGTCGAAAAAATCTTGGAACCAGCCAACGTGTCTAGGGTGTCATCTATTCTCGGGAGAGGGTAACTGTCCTTCTTCGTGACATTATTAAGTTGGCGATAGTCTACACAAAAGCGTGTCGATCCATCCTTTTTCTTCACCAGTACGACTGGAGAGGACCAGGGACTGTCAGATGGTTCGATAACTCCTTCTTTTCCCATATCGCTGACTATTTTGTCAGCCTCTTCCTTCTTGGCAAGAGGAAGTCTTCTTGCTGATTGCCGGATCGGCCGAGCACCTCCAGTATCAATTTTGTGCTGGACCACATTAGTTCGACCCCCTTTTCCTTGTCCGGTATCGAAGATGTCTCGGTACTTTTTGACTAAATCTCTTAGTTTGGGCTGTTGAGCTGGTTTTATGTCTTTGGAAGAGATGGCAACTAATTTTTCTAGTTCTGTGGGCAGTTGTTGGGTTGGCTAATCGTACCTCGACGCCCGGATCACAGATGAAACTGACGAGCAGTGCCCTAAAATTGTTCCTTTCTTTAAGGTCACTGGAAAGTAATTGACATTCATGACCCTTACCGGCACAAATTTTTCAGCACGTAACAGGGTTTTCCCTAGGGCAATCCCTTGTCCAATTTTCTCATCATGAAGTTTGGGCTCGAACATCACCACGTCTCCACTGCTCGCACTCCCGTCCAGGCGAGCCTCCAGAATGGTTTCAGCCCTCTCAGGTACGCTTACATCTTCAGCCAACAGCACACGGATCAACTCTTCACTTCTACCATGAAGTACCAGCTCTTCTCCGTTGACACGTAGGACGCCGTCTTTGAAATCCAATTCAAACCTTCTGGAGTTCATGATGTCCATTCCGATGATTGCATCGTCTTCAATGTCCGCTACAAGTGCCTGATGTTTCACTTTAGTGCTGCCCAAAATTATTTCAATCGGTAGCTCGCCATATACAGTAGCTGGCTCCCCTGTTGCTGTGCGTAGCTTCCAAGTTGTCAGTTCAATTCGTTCCGGTGTTCTGGCAAAGGAAGGTCCGAGAATTGTCCTAGTCGCACCTGTATCTAGCAGCATGGTGCAAGGCTCGTTATTGATGAGACCGTCTACGAAAACACCTCTGTTCTGTCGTTGCAGGATAGCGACATATGCGTTGTTAACCGGGGCTTGCTGGACACAGGCCGACGATTGCCCCTTCCGTCGACCTTCTTTAGTTTTCCTGCATCGGAGTCGTGTTTTCGAATGTCAAACATTTGCTACGCACATGTCAAATTTTGCCACAATTCCAGTCATCTTATCTGTCTTTTCTCAGGGATCACTTCCTTAATCACTTTCCTTATGGCAGCTTCCAAATTAGCAGGCTCCTGTGAGTCTTCCTCAATCGTTCGAACTTTATTTTGGCTTTCGCAGCATTGTTTTGCTGCTTCGAATTCCAAAGCGCGTGCCAGTGCGTCTACGTAGATGTGTTGGACAAGCTAATATCAACGCTTGTCTGGTTTCTTGGTCACGGAGTCCATCCAAGAATGCCTGAACCGCTAATCGCTCCATTACATTTTCCGGTATGGCTGGATATGAGGCGAACCAAGCGTGAAAATGTCAGTTTCAAATTCTTGTAAGGATTCGCCCGATTTCTGACAGCGATTTTTCAGCTGGGAGTGGTATAATGTGTTCCAAATGGGCCTGACCATATCCTAATTCTAGATGTTTAATCAGCTGATCATAGTCCTCCTGTTCTTGGGCGGTGAGAGTTTGTAGAATATCCGCTTTCCACGTAATGCAAGTGTCAGTGCTACAGCTCTTTCCCTGCATTCCATCCGTTTGCTTTTGGCTCGTTTCAAACTGCTGGCGGTAATTTGCCCATGGAGTTTTTCCGTCGAACTGAGGCGGCTTCATGGAAAGCTTCCCTATTTCTGAAATGACCTTGACATCTTTTATACCCTCTTGAACTCTTATCCAAGTTCAAACTCAAGTCCAGCATTGCATTTTCGTTAACCATCTCTGTGGAGGGCGACTATTGATTGTTTTTCCAGCTTACTGATCGTTTCCTTTATTTTATTTTACCTCCGTGTTCATTTGCTCCTAATTTTATCTATCTCTGTCTCAACGGTTCCCATTCTTTCTTCTAGAAAATTAGCCACACCACACAATTCTTTTTTAGGCCCTCTGTGTTTCCAGGAACTTCTCTTCCAGGCTTCTTGAATTTTCTAGAAGTTTTCTCTTCCAGATTTCTAGAATTTTCTTGAAGCTTCTCTTCCAGATTTCTAGAATTTTCTTCAAGCTTCTCTCCAGATTTCTAGAATTTTCTTCAAGTTTTTCTATTATCGGACTCAAATCACCTCCGGAACTTCGAATAAAAAATGTTTCGGGGTCCTCACCTTCTTGTATAAGTCCTTCTGCAAGTCTTTCCTGAGTACTTGCTTTTATCCGTTGTTTCCAGTTCCCTTCCTCCAATTCCTGTTTTAATTCTGCTCCCTTTCAAGTCCGCAAGGCGCACTTTTCTTGAACACATTTTGTCTTTGACGAGGTATCAGTCTGTTTCACACGAAAAGTTTATCAGTTTGTTAAAAATTCACTTCGCTAATTCTTTTTCCACGGGCCACCAGTCTATTGTCTGTTTCACGCGAAGAGTGTATCAGTTTATATTCCATGCACAATTGTCCACTTCGCGAAAACTGGCCACTGTCTATTTTCTGTTTCACGCGAACAGTGTATCAGTTTATATGACCACGCACAATTGTCCACTTCGCGAAAACCGGGCCACTGTCTATTTTTGAGCGTACAAAAAGGTCTATCAATTTATTTTTCTGACTATCCACTCCACGATCACTTGTTTATTTTCAAAATCTCACTTCCGACATCAATTGTAACCTAAATAAACTTAACTTGGTTTTACTAATTTATTTCACACTTAATCTACAACTTAATTTATATTACTACGCCACTGTATAGCTCGATCGTATGGGCTCGTTCAGACTCTCTACTCCCTCTTGAGGGCTGTCTATTTATCTCCGATACAGCATTCTCGATGTTTCCAATTCTGGCGGTTGGTGCCCAGCTTGTTCCAGTTATTTCCAATATCGACCGTTGTTATCTGCCGCGGCGTGGCTGGATTGTTCTCGAATATCTCCGGGGATGACCTCATCGTTGTCGATGGCAACGCGTGAGGCGACAGGTCCGGCCTAGGTTCGTTACAATACATTACATGATGGAATATATTTTTATTTGGTGAATTGAAAATTGAATGGAAATTTGGGAATGAGTAACATTTATTTGCTAAGCCACTCCCAAGTAGCATTTTTAGTGGACGGAATGTAGGGGCCACCATTTGAGGTGTTCGACCACAACCACTGCCACGTAATATACACGGTTTTATACGTGGCGGCTACCAGAATGGGAAACACTTTCTTTTGGCCGTTACGTTCCTGGATCTCAGATAGCCACATTCCAACCACGTTGTGGTCACCTGGCAAAAACGTGGATATGTAGTAGCCGACACTAGACACGTCAAGCAACTGACTGCACTTGTGTAATTGATATGTAGCTCGATCTCTATCCTGCAACATATTTTTATAATAAATGTTCCTCATTCTTTCATTTCTAACACTCGATCGACTATAAGTATAAGAATATATAACATACAAACACGTTAGTAAGTATATTGGATTTGGATACTTCTGATCGAGATAAAATTAAAACGATTGAAAGTGTATTGTGAAATATGGGTTTTATAGCTCGATTGTGAGCACGCGCCATCTGAATAGTCTTTATTTGAGAAAAACATAATTTTGGAAATTTCTCGCCTCTGAAATCATGTACTTAAATCCCTCAAACATTTTTTTATCATGCTTGGTTACTTGAAACCAATACTTACATAATAAATTACTATGTTTGATGCAGTACTGACGACAAATAAATCTTCATTGAATGTTTCATTCATTTCTCTAATAATGGCGACCCAGCATATTCCTGTAATTATGGCGGCTTTTGGAGAATATAAATTCAAATTGGCAGAAACTGAAAATACAAAACTCTAAAGTTGCTCTCATCATAAAGTAGCCAGTGGAATTCACTTTTCCACTACTAGAAAGTGGCGCCCACTACACATGACTCACCACTCCAAAGTTATAACCTCGAAATTGCGGATACATGTATATTAATTGTTAAAAAAGGACATGGTGGATTTATACACTCCAATTAACAGTTCTCGAGTATCAAGAAACAATAAATAATCAACAAATGATGAAAATGCAAACTGAATTAACAATTAAGATATGAATATTGAGCAGAGTCAGATATCCGATCTGTTTAAATTAACCTTTTCATACAAAATCAAGAAAAATTGTCTAGAAAACGCATAACCCATTTAATTTTGAATAAATATCATTCTCGTATAACGTAACGGGTAAAACAAAATTTTAGTAAGCCACAATAAAATAATTTGGAGAAAAGTAAGGTTAGCTTTCGTCATCGCGTGGACCAATTCACGGTCATTTGATGGTGAATTTTAAAAGGAATTATAACTTTGTAGTGACTTTTATTGAATGCAAACTGTCGCAATCACTCATGGAGATAGCAAGAACGTGGCAACCATTACCACATATCACAATCAGGTGTCTGCCACATTGAAGATTTCATGGAAGGTACTAAAACGTCACTGGAACTATCATACTCCATTGAAAGTGATTGTGACTTCCGAGTGATATTTAAGTGGTCAGGTTATTTTCAAGTTTGAAATCCTTTAAGGTGATTCTGCTCGATAGCCATAATGTTTCAGACACCTCAATTGACAATTACAAGTTATAGAACTATGGAGTGGCCATCATAGATGGGAATTACGTGACTACAACCACGCAAATATATATAATTTCAGTTGTTTTCACTCTATAGTGGTAGATTCAGTGGTGATTACGTGATAACCACCAAGCCGAAGTTGTAGTATCACTATGATGCTGCTTGGACTAAGATTCCTGACGCCATATGAATTATTTTCCATGTACCTTGAACCCACCAACACTTAAGGAAAAGGATATGATTATTTTACTGAACAAATAAGTATAAAAATTGTTAAAGTCACAAAATGAGAACTGGCACCTGTGATAAGTGAATTGATGAATTAATAACTCTTAGCAAGCATTATTCCTGATTAAATTAAAATTGCTACGGTGGAACCAGTTTTCAAAGCAGGTAAAGAATACAATCAGCAATTATAGAACCATCTCAATTTTGTTAGTGTTTTCTAAAATTATTGGAAGAGCTGTTCATTCTATATTGTTCAAATATCTTGAAAAATGAAATTATCATAAAATGAGCTGAACGAATTCAAATATAGTGAAGCTGTCTATAATATTGGATGTCAACACTGAATTTCAACTAGATTTGAATCACTTGAGTAATGAGTAATTATTTATTCATCTTCAAAATATTTTTAATACTTTCTTTGATCTTCCCAAAGCTCCAATATTTCAGCAACAAATTTTCTGCTGTCACCACTAATAATGAAGACTGGCTTGACGCTGTGGTGTCACACAATCACAAAATTGCACAAGTTTCCCTTTCACCACACTTATTCACACCGATATATGCTCATCTCGATAACTGAGTTATCATCATCTGTAGGTAAACTACACTGTACACACAATGTAGTTTACCTACTGATTATGATAACTTAGACGACTCGTCCATATACGCAACTAAAACCATGAAACCAGTTGCGTGCAACCATCAAACCAGTCCAACGCGATTTTTCAATTTGACGCAACATATGCCCCTCCACTTGCGCCACTACAACCTATTTTCGACGCAATCTATACGAAACAAAAACGATTGCCCGAAACCAAACGTGTCGGTTGCGTATTGACCAGTTGCGTGCGATCTATACAATGCGCGGCTAAATTATGGAACAAATTCGATATTTCGTAATGTACTTTTGACAAAATTTCTGAAAGAGGTCGATTTTTGTTTTTAAATGCCGATTTTTGAATGTATATTCTAAAGAAGTTATGTCCCTGGTTTTGACGTGGTGACGTAATCGGTAATTTTTTTACATTGAAATAGATGTCTTGTGATACTTCATCTGAAAGGTTTTTCAATACTGCATTCAATGACAATAAATAATTTTATTTGTTTGTATAGGGTCAACAAAAATTAAAATTCCATTTCAGTATGAGAATAACCTTATATCCAACAAAATACAACATTTAAATAAAATAATAATTTCTGTTCACCTTATAAACAAATCAAATTATTCATTATCATTGAATGAAGTATTGAAAGACCTTTCAGATGAAGTATAAGAGAATAACTTTATATCCAACAAAATACAACATTTAAATAAAATATTAATTTTATTCACCCTGTATAAACAAATCAAATTATTCATTATCATTGAATGCAGGAAAGACGTTTCAGATAAAGTATCACAAGACATCT
Source organism: Gonioctena quinquepunctata (assembly GCA_018342105.1). NCBI lineage: Eukaryota > Metazoa > Arthropoda > Insecta > Coleoptera > Chrysomelidae > Gonioctena > Gonioctena quinquepunctata. The sequence goes on from JAFIRS010000246.1 coordinate 542,108, forward strand.
ATTTCATTGATTTGTTGAAAATATAAACAGGATGTTCATAAAATCAGATGATTCCACATCTGATTTTATGAACATCCTGTTTATATTTTCAACAAATCAATCTATCATACCCCATGACAAGTTTTAATGTCAGAAAACACTGATTTCAAAGTGTCTCTCCAAAAGAAATGATTCTAACTTTTTCCATCTTTGCAAAGTGAGATTGCTTCTTGAAAATGTGTTTCCCATTTCTTCCGGTCTTCCTGATGATCGTGGAAGCGTGAAATAGATTTTCGTCGACAAAAATGTATTGAAGACCTAGTGAATGCAATGTCTCTCCTGCGTCAATGTTATGAATGATTTCTGGTGAGTACTCTCTTTTGGAAAACATTCTTCTTTGTCTCATTCATCTTTATGAGTTCTTAATTAAGACTGGAATAGAAAATCAAATAACTATCTGAATAAAAATGCAAATTTTCAATTTCAAATTTTTTCTTTTGAGTTAGGGCCTTTTCAGAATATCTATCAGATGTAGTTCAATGTCCAGCGTGGCTTTAGCCGGGGAAGTAGTTGTTTTCTGTTAGACATTCACAAAAAATAACTTCATTTTAATCGTGGATTTTTCAATTCACAGAAAAATCTTTCTATCAATATTCAATTGAGAATGTTTCCCTTTTCAACATCTATTTCAATTTAAACAAAATACCGATTACGTCACCACGTCAAAACCAGAGACCTCTTCAGAATATACATTCAAAAATCGGCATTTAAAAACAAGAATCCACCTCTTTCAGGATTTTTGTAAAAAGTACATTGCTTGCGAAATATCGAATTTGTCCCATAATTTAGCCGCGCACTGTATACTGAAGTGATTCATAGGTGCATTTTTAAAGTTGTTTTGGTATACGTTTTTGAAAGAATGCCTAGAGCATTGTCGACTGACGAGCAAATTTCGAATATTGCTCTAGGGCAGGAAAAAAAGGAAAAGATAGATAGATAGATAGATAGATAGATAGATAGATAGATAGATATATAGATATATAGATATATAGATATATTTATTACCTTGCTTGCCATTTTTACAAATATGAGGTTCATCAATATACAGAAAACAAGAAACATAAAACGAAAAACATAATATTCTTGCTTACCTTCTAAATATATAAAAGAATAACTGATTGACTGAGGTATCAATGCACAGCCCAAACTCCTGGGGCTAGAACCGTGGAAATTTGCATGTGGGGACACTGTAGGTGAGCACTAAGGAAGGATAGTTGGAAATTTAACTCCTAAGGTGGTGAAAAAGGGGATGAAAGTTTCTATGAAAATCCGTCATTTTTGAATCATTGAATCTCACAAACTGTCAAATTAATGTTCGAAGCTAGATGGAATCACATAAATAAAACCAGGAAAAATACAAATTCTACGCGGACGAAGTCGCGGGCCCCAGCTATTAATGTTCGAAGCTAGATGGAATCACATGAAGATAACCAGGAAAAATACAAATTCCACGCGGACGAATTCGCGGGCACCAGCTAGTATAATTATAAAATTATTGGAATTTGACCGGGTCTTGTATTTCCTCTGAATTGTAGAGAATCTTCTCTTATAATTTTTGTTAAAATCGGGATGAACCCAAAAACGCTTTTAAGTTTTCTTTCGCCTCAAATATAAGGCACCCACCACTCAAATCTTTATCAGACGACGACATCGTTCAAACTAAGCTCCAAATAGTTTGCACAAATGGACGTAAAAGGGACGCAACTGGTTTCATAAAACCGGTTGCACGCAATATGTCAAAAATAAATTAAAACTTTCCAATTAGGTTTATAAATTAACAGTGATCAACATGATCATTTAACCGGACACTCAATCAAACTACCAATAATGGATATAATGACACATTTTGTCCAATAATCAATATTTTGAAGTGGTATAATGATTTGCCTAATACTCGGAAAAAATTTCAAAATACTTGCTACGCAACATCAATTAATTTATCTTCCATTATCATTACTTTTTCATTATTTCCTGTAGTTTCCATTGTCATTGCACTATGAAGTTTGTTTTGTTTGCCATTATAAAGATTTTCGTTTCTTGGGAAATCAATCAATATGAAATGGCATTCATATACTGGGTATAACATCCTCCTGAGATATAAATGAAATGTGAATGTACTGTGGAGAATAGAATGGATATTCTAATAATCCCATATATTCCAGATACCTCTTGTGCGATGAGTGGAGTGATATATATAAGTGATCTGCATAATTATACATTAGAATCTCCTGGTTATCCAGGCGGATATGCTCCCAATCTGAAATGCGAATGGATATTTTCTACGATACCTATGAATCATTTGGAAATGACATTATCGTCTTTGAATTTTGGTTTTAAGCAAAATGTGCAAAGGTGTGATTCTTTCAGCGATCATGTAAGACTTTTTCAGAAACATTCCTACGATAATGATTGGCAATTGATCAAGGATTTATGTGAATTCCAAATGGACACCTTTTCGGCGACCGATTTATTGAAGGTACAATTTGAAACGACCAGATATATCAATGGAACAGGCTTCAAAGCCATTGTGGAAGAAGGTGAGTGATATGTATGTATGTATATATATATATATATATATATATATATATATATATATATATAGGATTAGGTGAAATTTTCCATGCCTGTAGTCTGTGACTAATGAAATTCGTTCGTTTTTTATATTTCGTTAATATTTATTAACTTCATCAGGATAAGGCTAAAAAGTAAATAAACAATAGACATATTACTGCCAAGACATAGAGTCAGTGACTTGAAAATGGAAAATGGAAAATGGAAAATCGTCGTTGTAGTGTTTGCCAGCACATTCAGACTAGGAATGCAGAAATCATTGATATATTTATAAAAAAGAGAGAAAGAAACTACATGTGAAAAACAAAGAATGATGATTTCTTCCTTCTTTTCACATTGTTTGTAACAACTCAGACAAACAGAAGACATAGGGAAAACAACAAACAATACAAAACGAGAAGAAAAAAAAGAAAAAAAAAATTCATAATAACTCACATTATATAATGCGTTGTGTTCTTGTTTTTATTGATTGATTGAATAGTAGAAGTACCAATAGTGTAACCCTGAGGTATTCCTTGACTTATAGGTTTATTCCATTTTTGAAGCTGCTAATGACCATCGTAACTACAATTATGAAAAAAATCACATCTATAACCAACATTCAGAAAAAACAAATTTTTCGTTGGACTCCAAACACATTTTCTCAATAAAAATTTTCGATATCTCTCAATTTGACCCATTTTTCGGCACCACAGACAACTTTTTTTTTAATTCTCGCCAAATCTGAGGTCACGTGATATAGGTCGCAACGGATTTTTTAGTTGTCAGACATGCAGAAACGAACCGCGATTAGAGTTTTTCAGAAATTTAAATAATTTAATTTTTTCTTTTATGTAGCCAACTTTATGACGGACACTGTATATATATATATATATATATATATATATATATATATATATATATATATATATATATATATATATTTTTTTTCTTGAATCCTTTTTGAAGTATGTTTAATGAAAATTTTCTTGGGTTTTGGATTCATGGAGAGAATAATTTTTCAGTTTTTTTAAAAAGACGTTTTCAATTTATTCACTATTTAATTTATTCTTAATTCAATACATTTGGTATATTTTGGGTTTATAGTTTTCCTCTCGGGTGATAATTGTTTTTTTTTATTTATAGGATATTTCCATGACTTTTTAGTTCAAAATTTGTTGAGACGGACGTTTCTCTTTCTCGTAGTGTGTGTTGTCCACCATGGATATGGGTTTGAAAATCATTTTTATATATTATGAAAACAGAATGTAAAAAGATATTTCGGATTTGGAATTGATGCAGACAATGAACATACATATTAAAACAAACAAAAGACATTCACTTCGCTTAATGAATTGTACTGAACTGCGCTTGTGATTAATTTAGTGAGTGTCTTTTGTTTCCTTAGATATTCCGGAGTTACAATTGACTCACATCTAAATACTATAAACTCTAACTCTACTGAAATTACCAAGAGCAGACGTAGGGAATAATATCTAGAAGCTCTTTACTTAAATTGGACTTAATTATGCAACTATCAAGGGAAGCAAAACGTTCAGTGTATTATTCACCCCAAGGACAATTTTAATTAGTCATTATTACTATCTACTTATTACATATAAATTTGCAAGATTTAAAAACACATATTTTTGTTACTTCTGATATGAAGAAGCCCAATGCCTAATAATACGGGTTAATCTTTTCCATTGTTTATTTACAACCTCCATAGTAAACTATCTTGTACAACGTTGTTAATGCATTATTATTTGTAAATAGATATCATTATTATTACTATCTTAATTCATTACGATTGAATTAAAACATTGATGAAATTATGAAATAAAATTCCATACCAATTGAAAGAACTTGAGAACAAATCTAATTTGAAGGAGGCCCTACAAATATATAGAGAATCAATGAAGAATGTTATCCTATCCATTCCTCTTTTTTTCCTTTTTGAACTGTTACGGATATTTGTTTTAAATCCATCTGAAATGAATGAACGAAAGAAAATATATACTTCTGTTCATCTTATATAATTGTGTCTCAATGGAATTCCTAAAAAAATTGATATACGAAAAATTCCTGCACTGTAGTCAATTTATTTTTCAGCTTGTGGAGGGTATTTATCTGGACCAACAGGATATATTATTTTCAATAGCACAAATCCACGTGCCAGCTTGGTGAGATTATCTCATCAAAACATTATTTATTACTGATTATTTTCCCTATTCTAGTGTACCTGGAATATAACCGTTCGCTCAACCAAAAGAATCGAATTGGTTTTTGAGGAAATGAACATTCAATATGACAAAACTAAAGGTTGCGATAATTATCTAATAGTAAGTAGAAAAACATTTGTTTATTCATAAATATTCTCTGAAATTCACAGAAACATAAATCTCGGTATTCATTAATTTACTTATCGAAAAAATACAGAAAAAACCATGTGGTCATAGTTACATGATTTCCCAACTATTATTATACTAACTATACAGATACAGATATAATACATGGAATTTCGAAAATTAGCTATTCCTGAGTTAAACACTAATGCAGCGCATGTAGTGATACCGCCAAGACAAGAGAATCTTGCCGCTGGTCTCGTCTTGTAAAAACGAGGCGGTTATCTCTCGCAAAAATGAAGTCGAGACAAGAGGGTCGGTCACTTGAGACAAGAGATTCTCTCGACAAAAGAGGATCAGATAATTCGGACGAATAACGTCATATCAGGGATGCAAAAAGGACTGGTTGAAACTTTCATTTTTCTGGGTATAAAGTAAATAATATAAAAAGTATATTCAATTTTAAAAGTCTAACCCCGATAGTAAAATGTAATTATTGGATTCAAATTATGAAATTTGCAAAATTGTTAGAAATTCCAAAGATTCACTGATATCTACCTGGGTAATGTACACTGCATTTGAGTGGTCATTGACCTGTCGATTCTTTCAAAAGATAATATTAGAGTTTTTTTTTCGAATTCGTGCCCAGGACATCTTGAATTCATCACTACTAAACGTCTTTCCGAAAAAATCTCACTCTGATTCCTCATGGAAACTCTTCCGTATTTCCTAGTACTATGAAATTCCATATTTTTCGAAAATGTTCGTTAAATTTTCATTCTGATTATTTTCCTACCTTCGAAGTACGAATCCTCATTTCCTTCATTTTGTAATGACAAACTTTGATGAAAGTAGATCATGATAATTAGTTTCGAGAAGGGTGGTTTTCAATTATGCAGTTGAAAAATATTCCTAGTTTGGTTGGCGTTGAAAGATATCTTAAAGTTGACACATAACAGATAGAGCTTATTCGTTTCTGGCTGTTAAAAAAAAACTGCCAGACAACGTTTACTTTTTCTGAGGAAGGTAGGTTCACTTGCATTTAAAACAATTCACGTCGCCAGTTGTTATACAGTGCAGTCCATAGGTTTGGAATAAATTCATTTTTGGCGTTATTATGTATTTGTTTAAAAAAACCTGGAACAGGTCGATTTCTATTGTCAATTTGACAATTTACAGTATGAAAATATTACCCCCTTCTTGTACCAACTCTGAATCATGAGCACCCCCGCAAAAAATTTAAATGAAGAAGGGGGTCGTGTGGCACCTTGTTCGAAAGGGATTTTCATTTTCTGTTCAGCAATAATACGTTTTTCAAATTTGGTGCCATCATAACTCAGAAAATTTATTTTGAAAATGTAAAATTTTTATAGTTTACGTTGAATGAAGGAAATAAGTTCACAATGTTTAGGAAGTATTTTTTTAATTCATTTCACAATTAAATGTAATGTTCAAAATGACCATCATTCACTTCTTGACAATAAGAAACTGGATCTTGGAATTCTCGTACAACATTTTGTAGTACCTCAGGGGTTATGTTGTTAATTTCTTCCATTATCCTAACTTTTAAATCTGCAATATTTTCTGGTCTATTGAAATATACTATTGATTTTAAATAACCCCAAGAAGTAATTGAGAGGAGTCAAATTGGGGGATCTAGGCAGCCATTCAATCGTTCCACGTCTTCCAATCCACCTATTAGAGAAAAATTCGTTCAAATACGTTTGTAATGCGGAGCTCCGTCTTGTTGGTACCAAATTGATCTATCTATTGTATTTGGATCAATAATATCAGGAAAAAGTCTTTTTAATGTAGGCTGTAAAAAAATTATCAAAAAATCTAGATAAACCTCACCATTAACTGTGCCTTCAAAAAAATAAGGGCCAATACTTTTGTTGTTGATGATACTAGCTCAAATGTTAACTTTTTTAGGATATTGTGTGTCCACACATCCAATCAGGATTTGCTCTGCTCCAATATCCACAGTTTTGTCTATTAACCGTTCCATTTAAATGAAAAGAAACTTCATCAGAATAAACAGTTATGAACTGTAAAGTAAGTTAAGTAAAAATTTATTGATTTTCAAGGACCACAATGAAAGTGATATAAAATACGTCATAGGTTACATATAGTTAGTTCACTCTTAAAATTGACAATAAAAAAAATAGTGTAAATTATGTAATAGCTGTCATGAAATTCTTAGGTACTCTAAAACATTTTTGACAACAGAAATGTTTTAAGAAGTTTTCTGAATTTGAAATCAGTAACTTCCTTTTTCGTTAATCGCCACCCAAATGAGACAATAAAAATTTGTCTCTCAGGCCCCCAGTTTTGCTTGCTTGAGAGAATAGTAAAGTTATTGTTGAATTCATATTTTTCTTTTTGCATTATCCTTGATACAGAAAAGAAAAGTTCTCGGCTCAAAAGTTGATTGGGACCTCCAGGCCCCATATTTCCATAAGCTACAATGTAATATGTGATCTTTACGGAGGTTCACAGAGCATAAAGTGGAAGCAAGTAGTGAAGCCCGTATATCATGGCACAGGGCTGGGCGGCTCTTTGAGTTGAGAACAAAAGGTTCACATGGCGACTAACGTGTTAATTGTCTCCGGGAGCTTATTGTAAACCTTACACCATTGGAGATGGGTCCCCTGAGAGTTAAATTAAAATTATTTCGAGGTGTTTTCAGATGGTGGTTAAATCTCGTTGAATAACTGAGATCATTGCTATGAGTGTTAATGCTTTTTCAACCGACGAAACCAAAAAGGAGGAGGTTCTCTAGTCGACACGTATATATTTTTTTTTTATAATTTTTTTTTTGTATGATCACGCATAACTTTTTACTGAGATGTCCGAATGCGATGATTCAGTGGATAGGGTGTACTTCCAAGTTGGTCCCATTTGAATTTAAAAGATGAAATCCATCCCTAAGGGTAGCAAAATGAAGGATATTGATCACTCACCCTCTGAATTCTGGTCCGTTAACCGATTCTATCAGGCATAACTTTGAACTGGGTTCTTCGATTTGGATGATTCTTTTTTTAATAGATAGGGTATACCTTATATTTGGATTTCGAATGAAATTATCCACCCTTGCGGGTAGAAAAATAGGGGATAATTGATTTTTCACTTGTGAACATTGGCACACACATACGTAGTTGACAATGACAGATCGCTACTGACATTATTTTTGTTCCACATCCGTCAAAATCATTATATTCTATGAGAAGATGGAATGATATACGAAGTAATGAAATAAAGTAACCAGAACAACAAAAATAATTTATATTACAACAAATAGTAAAAGTAGATAATCATATTATTTAACTGGTAATAGTTGAAGTAAGGTGGGTAAGTGAGTATTTTGGAAGAAATCAGAAAACAAGTAGGTAGTAATTAGTAGATTTTAGCCACAAAATTTTGAAAAATAAAAACTTTTTAACAAAATATTAAACCGATGAAATACGGAACTGAAAAGTAAAAAATAAAATAAACCTTCTTAGTCTCAGTAACTAAGCTCCTAAACTAATGTAAGTAACTAATTTTGAGTCGGCGCCAAACGAACAATCAACAAAGATCATTAAATTACTTCAAAAAAATTATCATAATATCACCGCGCAACTCGATGCCATCATTTTACGCCTTACCTAATTCATTTGCTTGTTTGTTTGGCGCTGACTCAAAATTCTTACTTACATTAGTTTAGGAGCTTAGTTACTGAAACTAAGAGGGTTTATTTTATTTTTTACTTTTCAGTTCCGTATTTCGTCGGTTTAATTTTTTGTAAAAAGTTTTTATTGTTTTTCAATATGTAACACGATATTTCTAGAATATACAGGCAAGAGAGAGAAAGTATTTTCAGTTTGGCAAATAATGGTCTACATGATTTTCTCTGACTTTTATTTAATAATGTTCTAAGGCATTTTTTCTGCAGTACAAATAATTTCTGAGCTGCTGATGCTGAACCCCATAATAAGTTCCTATATATGAGTCGTGAACTGCAAATCTGCTTCCATTCTGTCCATCATCAGTTCTCAGAATTGTTGCATTCTATCAGGATCATCCTCATTTAACTCCTGAACCAACTGAACTTGATAAGGATGGATTTTTCTTCATGTAAAGCTCTCAATATTAATGATTTACTTACATCATTGTTGGCGGCAAGTTGTCTACTTGTCATATGCAGATTTTCCTCAATAGCTAACAGTACATCTTTTTTCCTCGTCCAATTTAACCTGGTTTTTAATAGTTTTTACATGTCCAGTTTCACAAAATTTTGTTTCTATTTTACTTAGTGTAGACTGTGAGACGTGTTGACGAGGGTATTTATTATTAAACATTTCACAAACTTCCTTTTGAGTTCTTATTTTAATTATTATCATAATAGTTATTTGTGCAACCAGTTGATCCTTTTTAATTCAAGTTAGAAATATAAAAAATGTATATTTAAAAAAACTGAAGAACACGCTTTTAACGCTCTGAAAATTGAAAAACAATTTTAATATTCAACGACGATAAATATTCAAATAAGAAACAAATCATTCCTTAATTTCAAACTGAAAAATAAAAAAAAATTGTCAGGCGTGGGGATTTGAACCTTCGCTAACTTTTGAGATCCAGAACTTAGATCTCACGCCTTAGACCGCTCGGCCAACTGGACGATAGATAGATAGGTAGATAGATAGATAGATAGATAGATAGATAGAGTTTATTAGTTCCATAAAAATCCACATAAAGGGATGTAGAACATGTCACAACAAATATTTTTATACATATTTCATTTGTAACATTAGCACTTAGGTACGTATAATTGGAGATAAAATTTACAAATTAAAATTTAAAACTAAATGACTACATATACATAATTTCGCAATGCAGACTAGAATCAGTAGATAATTAAGATGATTAAAATATCGTACATAATAATAACAATAATAAATGATGAAGACATATAAAATTCACGATTGACACATTTGATGAGATAGATTCAATTGATAGGTATATTTTCATTGAAAAATTCGTTGAGGTTATAAAAGGCTTTAGAGACAAGTATTGTTTTCAACCTTTTTTTTATTTGACTGTCATCTAGGTTCCTTAATGTTATAGGAATTTTATTCCATATTTTTATGATTGAGAAGTTAACATTTTTCTGAACATAACTGTATTTTGTTTTGTCAGCACGAAGGTCATTTTTATTCCTTGTGGAATAGTTATGACTTATTATATGCTCCTCAAAAAGTTCTGGACTTCTTTTTACAAATATGACAGCTTCTAATATATACAAACTAATTACTGTTGAAATACCTCTTTGGATATAAATATCTTTACAACTTGCTCTTGTATTAATTGTCAAATGCATTACAATACTCTAACGTGAGTACCTATAAAAGGGTCACGCTTTCGAACTAGCAAGTACGCATACGTTCTCAACTACATACTCAAAATTTCAGCTTTGCTAAAATGACGTAGGTTTGCCGGCTCTGGGATATTGGACTATTTTAATTGATTTCAACGAAGCACCCCACTTTTTGGCATAGTCGTTGAATATTAAAAATATGTTTTACTTTTCGATGCGTTAAAAGCGTGTTCTCATCCTTGGAGAGACTTCCATGGAAAAAAGGGAAATTATTGCTACATAGAAAACTACGTTGTCAGCTGGGGTCAATATCACCAATTGTTCAAATTATGTTATTAATATTAATTGGTTTTGACTATATATATTATGTATTGAATTCGAATGATAAAATGTACAGAGAATATAATAATAGTGAAGAAGTACTTCAAGTAGTTATCCTTAAAATTATATAAAATTTTATTTCTGTATTTTTTGCAACGGGTGGTGAAATTTACTTTTCATCACCAGTCGCGAAGAGTTTTACTTTTCGCAACTGCTGAAGAAAAGTAAAAGATTTGATAACGTCAACGAGTTTAAAAAATTGTCAGTTCAAATGTCAAAATTAGAAAAAAAAATTCAATACACTGATTTGTGTCAGCAACTTATAAATATCAAAATAACAGTAGTTTTGTGAATAATTTTTTGGTGTCTTGAACGTTTTTTTTCTGACATTCAGCAAAACAGATAAGAAAATACCTGATTATTTCTTATGGGGTTATTTAAAATCAAAAGTATATTTCAATAGACCAAACAATATTGCAGATTTAAAAGTTAGGATAACTGAAGAAATTGACAACATAACCCCTGAGGTCCTATAAAATGTTGTACGAGAATTCCAAGATCGACTTGCTTATTGTCAAGAAGTGAATGGTGGGCATTTTGAACATTCAATTTAATTGTAAAATAAATTGAAAAATACTTCCTAATCATTATGTGACATTATTTCCTTCATTCTACGTAAAGTATCAAAATAAATTTTCTCACTTATGATTGCATCAAATTTGAAAAAACTGCCACAGGACCCCCCCCCTTCTCAATAATTTTTTTAGGGTGTGCTCATAATTCAGAGGGGGTGCAAGGAGGGGGTAATATTTTCATACTGTAAATTGTCAAATTGACAATAGAAATCGAGCTGTTTCAGGTTTTTTTAAAATAAATACATAATAACGCTAAAAAGGAATTTATTCCATACCTATGGACCGCACTGTATATGCACATTCAATATGAAATGAAGCACTGATCAATTCTGGTAGAATAACCAGCTCATCTCACCTAATTATATTTTTCGTAAAAATGCATAGTTCTATCGGCCCTGGCATGCAGTGTAGTGTGGGACTGTGGGACTCCCTGACACACTAAAACATCCACCCTGTAGGCTTGCTGTGGCCTCTGACGACACTTGAGCCCTCTGCTTCATTGTATCTTACCTGGTACGATTTTTTTTACCATGTCATATCCATGGTTCCCGATTAAGTTCCGCTTTGAGTTCCCTCCTAGCGACTGCATGTACTGCCGTGGCTACCTTGCGGGGCTGGAGGTTCATATGGGCGGTCCCTGTCGTTTGTTCAGCACCCTGAAGAGTCTTTTTCCGATCTCGTAGACCGCTCGGAATCATAACCTCTTCAGTGTCCTGAAAGAAACCGAGAAGGCCAGGAGTTGTCCTCATTCCCTTTCGCTGTTTCGTCTCGTGGTCATTTGTTCCCCCCTAGTGAGTGAGGGGGAAGGGGTTGGTCCGGCCCTGTGGTGCCCCCTGCACAGGGCTAAGGCTGATAACTCCGAGATTTCGCCCTGTTTCTTGGAGGCTCCGTTGCGGCACCGTTTGTTTCAAGACCCCGGTGTCATACATCGGTCACCACAGCCTGGATTTGGGTCTGTTTGCCAGAGCCTCGTTAGTCAAGTCGCGGCCGCCCACATGCTACACGAATGCTCACTAACCGTCCCATTCGCTGTGTGGCCGCGGCCCGTTCACCCCATCCACGTGAAGGTGAGGTTGGGGTTTAAGGAGCATGTAGCATGCAGTGTAGGTAGACGTCAGTGAATTCTCAGACTCATTACTGGAATTTTTAACGGTCTCGTTGGTTCAAGAATAATAATGCAATGACTAAGGATGATATAGATGATAGATATGAGTCGTGAAGACAAGACGCCCCCACAATCTACGTCAAGTCAATAAAAACAAAATATTTATAATTCTAAAAATCAAAATCAGTGGAATAATACTATTGGGGTGCTGTTAATTACGTATGAATATTAATTTGGAAAACTATCATTCGTTTCAGAGGATGAATGTGGACTATGAAAATGAAGTGTCTTGTCGAGAAAAGTTAAGACAAGAGAATGCTCTCTATTGTCGAGAGATAGCGCATCACCAGCTTACTATACCTATGCTCATTGACTCTGATCATCGGCTAAACTTTGTAATGGCTAATTTTCTATATTCCATGCGGCTAATTTTCTATATTCCATGCGGCTAATTTTCTATATTCCATGCGGCTAATTTTCTATATTCCATGCGGGGTGAGTCAACATGATTCCCGTAGTCAATTGCTCCGTTGTGAATTACCATTACGAGTTTTTAAATATTTTTTGCCAAACGCACCATTTAAGACTATCTTCCGAAAATATTCTCATTCATACAGGGTGCATTATTGAAAAGTAGCTAACCAGAGGTTATCTTTTTCAAATGAAACACCGAGTATATTTTCATATATTCCGATACGTTGTTTCATTGGCTGCTCTACGATTTTTTCAATTTTTGGAAACACAAACTGGGCCATTTTTGAACATCGGTATTTTAATTTCTTCAAATGGGACACCCTATATATTTCCAGTTCAATCAACTCCTTTTTGAATATTCCACACTTTTCATTCGCGATGTCATGTACCTAACACAACCGGTTTCCAAAATATTCTATATCCAAAGGATGGGTATTATTCCACAGAAAATATTAAGAATGTTCGTCTTTTGTATCATAATAACCCAATGATAGTAGAAAAAATAATTTATTCGAATCCAACAGAAGAAAACAATAATTAATGCAGCAAATGTTCAATGTGCTTGCCATTTTTACCAATACACACTCTCAATCTATTTCAGAAATTATTTTCCACACGTTCCAGCATGTGAAATTTCCCTGAAAGCAGTACGAATTCTTGCTCTCATATTTCCAGGGGTTCTAGGCGGAGTTTGATATACAACCCATTCAATGTATCCCCGTAGAAAAACATCAATTTTTATGAAAATCGGTGACCTTGCAGGCCACTGAACTGGCCCCTCTATGCATTTTTCACGGAATTCGTTATCAATGTATTCCCGCCCAACAGTCTTATAATATGCAGGCACACCATCTTGTTGTAGCCACATTCTCTGCCTTATTGCCATTGGAATATCATCTAATAAATTTTATAACTGACTTCGCGGGAACCTTAAATATATTCTGCCTTTGAGATTACAAAAAAATCGCCCAATCACTCGCCGTCCAAAGATACCTCCCGAAACATTCAGTGGCCGACGTTGTTGGTGATTGACACATCTAACAAAATGATGATTTTCGGTCGCAGAATAGTGCATATTATGCCATTTCACATGGCCATTGTTATGGAACGTAGAAAATAGAACACGTTCTTGGTTGATTTTATCGACACCCCATTGGCAAAACCGCATACACTTTGAAAAATATTTTTCAGTCAGCTCCTGCATCAACTGCATATGATATGGATGGTAATTGCATTTTCTCACCATCCGAAAAACCCTACTTTGATATATTTCCAGCTCCTTACTCAAAATACGTGTACTCACATTTTCGATAATATGCAATGCAATATTAAAATTATGTTCATCATTCGTTACAGGACAAGCACTTTCAAACTTTTTGTAAAATACTTTTCCGATTTCCTCAAATCTTGTTTTGAGGGCTGGTCGGGATGTCTTCTCTCAGAAAACTTTTGTTCGTATAATCAAGATGCCAATAAGCAGTCACCATAACTTTTCCCCAAAGCATGAACCATTTGAACCATATCCTCTAAACAATAACTCATAATGCCACAATTATTAACACAACTGGATTGTAGTTTGACAGTTACATCTATTAACAAATTCCGGTAGTCATTTTTTCAGCGGTAGTCTTGGATAATTAAACTAGAAAATAGTTACATTTGAAAATTTATTTTACTCTGCTAGTTATTCATAACTTTGGCTACATACCGAAAGCCTGGGGAGAGGCTTCACTGGTGTTTATACCAAGGACTGGGAGACGTCCGGCAGACGAACCGAAGTCCTATCGCCCCATCAATCCCACCCCCTTTCTCCTGAAAACAATGGAGAAAATTATAGACTGTTATATAAGAAGTGAAATCCTCTTGGACAGACGGTTTCACAAAAAACAGTTCGCCTATCCAGCAGGCAAATTAACGATTTATGCTTCACAAGGCTTAGTTGAAAACATTGAAAAGACATGGCCAAAGAAATGGCTCTATGTGCATTCATAGATATAGAGGGTGCCTTCGATAACACCTCACATGACTCCATAATTAGATCACTAGAGGAAAGGAATATAAACACCTCACTGATCTCACTGATCAGATGGATACATGCAATGCTGAAAAACAAAAACATTGTGGCATCAATTGGGGAAGGAAACGGTCGGAATGACAGCGGAAAAAGGTTGCCCGCAAGATGGGGTCCTATTGCCTTTGGTGTGGTCACTGACTGTGGATAATCTGATAGTGAAGCTACATGACTCTGGAATCACGACTCAAGGTTACGCTGATGACCTGAACGTCACTATTAGGGGCAAACATGATGGGATGATATGCAATGGTGTGCAAAGGAGGGACTTAATGGAAATCCTAGAAAAACAGTGCTATTCACAGAGAGGCGAAAGTACGAACTGAATGCCCCAATCCTGAATGGAACTTTGCTGACTTTTTCCAAGGAAGTCAAATACCTGGGCGTTATAATCGACCAAAGACTAACATGGAACAAGCACATCAATCTCATTCTTTCCAAGGCTACAGCGACAAACTGGACGTGCCGCAGTGGTAAGGCATGGGGTTTGAAGCCAAAAATGATATATTGGTCATACCAAACAATCATCAAACCAATGGTCACCTATGCATCATTAGTATGGTGGACAAAAATCCAACAGTACTTGGTACAAATCAAGCTGCAGAAAGTGCAGGGGTTAGC
This sequence comes from Gonioctena quinquepunctata, assembly GCA_018342105.1. Classification (NCBI taxonomy): domain Eukaryota; kingdom Metazoa; phylum Arthropoda; class Insecta; order Coleoptera; family Chrysomelidae; genus Gonioctena; species Gonioctena quinquepunctata. The sequence goes on from JAFIRS010000246.1 coordinate 557,625, forward strand.
CTGTCTGGGAATCATAGGAGCAATATTCACATGTCTCACTGCAGCACTAGAGATAATGCTGAACTTTCCGCCACTGCACTTGTGTGTAATGAAGGAAATCAGATTGGACATATGAAGATTCTGGAAAATATTCCTCCAGAATCCAGGTACAAGCCATCAGGCACAACTTTGAAGTGAACTATGAAGTGGTTATAAACAACCACCATATATTCACAACGAAGGGCCTGTACTAGGAAAGAATGCATCAGTATGGTACACTGATGGTCCCAAGATGGACAGAAGGGCTGGAGTGGGAGTAACGGGTCCCAGTCTCAGGCTCCCAAAATCCCTAGGTAAAGCCCCAACAATTTTTTTAAGCAGAAGTCCTTACTATAGAAATTTGTGCCCAAGAATGCTTTGCAAGAAGCTCCAGGGGGGCATAGATCTATATTCTATCAGCTAGCCAAGCAGCATTAAAAGCTGTAGAGTCACATATTTGTCAGTCTAGACTGACTTGGTTCTGCAAACTCTCCCTGACTGGCTACGAACAATCAGGTTACCCTGATGTGAGTGTCAGGTCACAAAAGAATCAACGGCTATGAGAAGCAGACAGACTTGCATAGAAAGGGGCAAACACTCAATTTTCTGGCCCAGAACCCTTCTGTGGTCTCTCCAAAGCCCACATTAAAGAAGAGTTTCGGTACTGGAAAACTGAGCAAATTAAAAACCACTGGAATGAGGTCCCAGGACAAAAACAAGCCAAAAGACTTCGCCAAGGAAAGCTAAACAGCTTCTCGAGATGGACAAGAAAACTTCGAAACTGGTAACGGGACTGCTCACTGGACATTATCCTCTAAAGTATCACCTCAAAAGAATGGACAGATCAGACAGTGAACTGTGCCTTCACAGCGAGAACTTCGCTGAAACTGCAGAACACCTGATTTGCGACTGCCAAGCATTATTTTTCAAAAGGCTTGAGTTCCTCGAAGGGGTTTCGATAACGTCCTCAGACATCAAGAAACTTATAAACTTCGTAAGGAGTTTTGGAATCCTGGGCCTCGGATAGATGGAGGGCAATGTACAAAAGATCCTATAGGTGGAGGTACAGAGAGGCTGAACAGCCATATCAACCCTCATACAATATTCAATATATTCATAACTTGCCAAGAATGCTCTTGAAGATGGATAATAATTGCAACAGCATTCACTATCAGTATTTTCCATGAAAAAACATATTCAGCGTGTTCATTTGGCAAAATAAAAATACCGATGTTTGAAAATTGACAAGTTTGAGTCCGGATTATCTTCACTAAATATCTCAAAATGTGAAATACGTGATTTTTTATAGAAGTCTCCATTATAATTTTTTAAATAACTTGGCATCGTCGAAACGGAATTCAAAATTGATAAAATCGTTGAGCAGCCAATAAAACAGCGGATCGAAATATATGAAAATATACTGGGTATTTCATTTCAAAAAGATCAACTCTGATTAGCCACGCTTCAATGATGCACCCTGTATAAATGAGAATTATTTTGGAAGATAGTCTTAAACGGTCTGTTCGGCAAAAGAATATAAAAACTCGAAATAGTGATTCACAACGGAGCAATTGACCACGGGAATCATATTGAATCACCCTGTTATATTTATATATTATATTAACGTATATCGATTTATAATATAGATGAATTTTCTTATAGGTAAGAAATGGTAAATATCCTGATTCCCCTATACTTGGTAAATACTGTGGAAGCGAACTACCTGGAAAGCTCACGTCAACAGGAAATAATTTATATATCAAATACAATGGGATACCAGTGGCGGTAAGTGTTGTAGCAAAGGGCATCTATAAATATTTTATAGATACAATGGCTTTTGCATTGCACTCAAGAATGGAAAGAACCAGCATAGAGTACATGAGACCACGGACCTCAATTTGTCAAAATGTGTAATATTGTGGGAACCCCTGAAAAATCAAATCAAAATTATTCCAATTTTTTGCATTTTCATTAAGGAGATTCGAGTTTTTTCATATGCTAATACCCGCAAAGACCTAAAAATGATTACGGAATTACTTAAGTACGCCCCTGTTCTTATCGCACGTCCAGGCAAGACGGCGTTGACCGATGACGTTATGGAAACTTCGATGTTATTTCCAAAAGATAGTCACTGTTCCAGATAATTCGGCCGCACTTTATAAGCACGCGATACGCAAACTGTTAGTGAGTGAGTTAGTTAGTCTTGTGAATATTATTCAGAGAAACAAAGTAGTCAAAGGTGAAGTCTATTTAGTGCAGTGCATTTTGAGTTGTTAACAAGTATTGTATTGTTGAAGTGGGTTATTGTGTTCAAATTGAAATAAAACGGACATTAAAGCTAATCGTGACTTTCAATGAACGGACCTCAGTTTTCTAACAGTTGGTGAGGGATGTGAGGATTTTACTGACCATTTGTGAAAAATTAATGGTGAATATGAGAAACACACCCTATGACGAGATGGAGACCATGATGGAAATGATCAAACAACAGTTTGACGAGCAAGGTAGACGAATGCTGCAAGAAAAACTAAAAGAAAAGCAAGAGGATGAACGACGACAGAAAGAAAAACTAGTGAGAAACAAAGACTTATCCAGTTTGCCCATCCAAAGGCCATGCAGGATTCCAAAGAACAGTTGGCGTTGCAAGTATTTATCGATGGATCGAGGGATATCGAAATATGAAGGACCCTAAGATTAACAAAATACAAGAAATGCAGTGAAGCTCTAGTTCATTATTTGGAAGTGGAAGAGGCTTTCAACACCTCAAGGCCGGAAGTGAGAGCTGTATCGATCAAAGAGACACCTCAGCCAGATACACGGCAGCATAAAACAGATACTCGAATAATTGGAGCCCAGAAATAGCAGTCAAGAGGAAACTGCTTCAGACATGGTAGGAGCGGACATCTCAAGAGAGATTGGGGACTTTTTTGATTGGAAAGAGAACGGATCCGGCAGACCCTCCTGATTGTTGAGAATGGACTATTCAAGCGGGTATGGTAGTCAGCAGATGGGAGGTCATCAATTTCCCAATTGGTTTCGCCCAGGGAAAAAATAAGTGAAGTCTTGAAGGAAATTCATGAAGGAAAATCAGGAGTAGATAAAACAGGCAGAAGTTCTATTGGGTTCAATGTCGAAACGATGTAGAGAGCTGGTCTAAAGGTCTCAAAACAAGGTACAGGGTTGAGATGAAGATATACAACATTAGCGCACCATTCGAACGAATTTCCATTGATATAGCTGGACCCTTTCCTTTGTCGGATGATGGCAACAAGTACATTCTTGTTGTCATGGATTATTTCAGCAAATGGGTGGAATCCTATGCCATTCCGGACCAGGAAGCATATACAGTAGCCAAAACATTGGTGGACAACATGTTATCAAGATTTGAGGAACTGATTGAGCTACATTCCGACCAAGCAAGGAATTTCGAGTCGAAGTTATTCAAGAAAGTTTGCGAGTTTATGGGTACCAATAATACCAGAATCACGGTGCTTCGCCCCCCCGTCAATGCCATGGTTGGAAGATTCAACATAACTATGGAAGAGCATCTTTCCAAGGTAGCAAAAATACATCAAAAGGACTGGAACAGACATCTCCCACTATTTCTGATGGCATACAGAGCAGCTTACCACGGCTACCATTATTTTTGGAAATGAACTTCGATGGCGCTGTGACTTGGTGTTCGAATCACCAGGTATCGAAGAGGTAGAAGTACATGACTATGTAAATAAACTGAGACACAGCCTGATGGAAATCCACGAAACAGCTCGGAAGAGGTTGATACTGGCCAGTAACAGGATGAAATCTCGTTATTATTCAAAAGCTAGTTCAGGAGGATTCAAAGAAAGTGACCAGGTTTGGCTATACAACCCAGAGAGCGAACAAGGTGTTTCTCCTAAAATGACAGCGTTTCGGGAATAACCGAAGGTGAAGGAGAGGATCAACGATGTTGTTTACAGAATCCAGCTCAGCCCTATAACTGAGGTGAATGTTTTTCACCTCGAACGACTGAAGCCCTATCATGCTGAAGCAATGATTTTTGATCGGAACGATCAAAATTAAAGGGGGCCGTGTAACGGAATTACCTAAGTATGCCCCTGTTCATATCGTACGTCCAGGCAAGACGGTCATTGACCGATGACGTCATGGAAACTTCCATGTTATTCTCGAAAAATAGCCACTCTTCCAGATAATCCGGCCATACTATATAAGCACGCGATAGGCAAACAGTTAGTGGGTCAGTTAGCTAGTCTTGAGAAACAAAGTAGTCAAAGGTGAAGTCTAGTTAGTGCAGAGCATTTTAACTTGTGAACAAGTATTGTATTGCTGAATTGGATTATTATGTGATATAAAACGGACGTCAAAGTTAATCGTGAGTTTCAATAAACGGACCCCAGTTTCGTAACAATATTTTCAACCGAAGCTGAAATGCCTTGTTAACAGTATTTATGTTTTTTTTTTATTCTCCCGAGCAATCAATCAAACAGTTAACATCTCCCATCAATTTTGCGACGTTTCCTAAATATTCGAACTTTAATATTAGTCCCAGTTCCATATTCGAATAATTTGCAAAAAAATCTCATAGATTATCAGATGGCAACTGCGTGTGGATTTTCAGCAGAAATGATATTTTGTTTTGCTTCTGGATGTATCTCTGAATATATCGGTGGGTGAAAAAAAAGTAGTTTTACTTTCCGATTTGTAATACTGGAGTTAAGTGTTTACCTAGTTTCACAATTTTGTCAGCGGTTGGTGAGAGAGTTGAAAAGTTAGAAGGGAACCAGACGTCAAGATGTTAAACGCAAATAATGAGCATAATAACAATAACGAATCTTATTCTTGGCCAAATCATCATTGGGAGTGATCTCAATGATAAGCACACCCATAAGGGATCAAGACAAAGCACGACTTGAGGAAGAGCTACAAGCTACCAAGCAAATGAGTTGTGCAAACCAATTCTCAATATTATTATCAGTTCATTTATGCAGAAAGAAAATTCGTTAATAGATCAACGGGTTGACAGAGCTCACGAATTATCTCAGAAGAACATAAATCTCTGAGATCTGCTCAAAATAATGTAGCTGAACAATTTTATATAGATATTCAACAATTGTATCCACTGAACTGTCTGGAACAGTACTTCCAGTAATAACACAAGAATAAAAGGTAACAATTAACCACGTAAAATATGAGAACTGATTTGTTAAAAAAATGAAAATAAACATGAAAATGACATCAACCCAGGAAGGGGCCCTTAATGACGAGTTACTCATAATTTTATCTGGAAAGCTTGTGGGGAACCAAAAAGACCCACCCCAAAAATCCAACGATTAGGAATGGGAAAGGAAGCTGTCTTAAAAATCAACAGAAAGCAAACATACCTGCAGTCCGCTTGGAGAAAGGGAATCACAGGCGGAGTGCTTGAACAATTTCCAATAAAATGAATAGTTAAAATAACGAATTTCAATAATGCAGCCTTCAGACTAAGCATGAATCTATGATGTGGAAAGTCGCTGAGATCATAATCATTAAACCAGGTGAACCACCTATTGATGTTTCATGTCATAGACCAATATTACCTATAATATCGAAACTATTTGAAAAGTTGATGTTGGAGTCTATAAAAAAAGAAATAAATTTGATTGATGGCCTCAGGGAAAGTAACTTTACAGTAGAATTAGTAACAGATAACTAACGTCATCGAAAAATCCTCAATGTACCGGAGTCATTTGATGAAATTTTGCAAGACATACAAATTGAACAAACTTCTGCCGGAACTATACGCACAGTTACTGGAGTAATGAACATTTTCAGAATCAACCAGGATGGTGCATATTCCAACTTTAGAGGAATCATTGCTGGAGTGTCACAAGGAAATGTAGTAGGGCCGGTACATTATCTTCTATATGCTAGTAACATTCATTACCTAGAAAATGACACTATTACCACATTCGCTGATAAAACAGTCATCTTAGGAGTAGGGGACAATTATGAGAAAGCAGCATATGAGTGAAAATATCTGTCAATAGACTCATTACTTGTACTAACTCTATAGAATTAAACTGAATGAGAAAAAACAATGCACGTTCACTTCATTAATGGAAGATAATAGGCGAGTACACGAGAAATTTTTATCGATTTAAATGTGCTTTGAAATACATAACATAAATGTCTCCAGAAAACATTTTTTTAGTCAAATTTTAATTTCTTTTTTGAAAATCCGCAAATTCCGAAGCTAATAATATTGGCGCTTTTTGTGACGTAAACAACCGGGCAGCCAATAAGCGTAATCGGGTTGATTATGACGTTAAACGGCAATGTTGCCAAGTTTCTTAATCTATAAATGTCAGAACTAGAACACTATTCGTAATGTCAAGATTTGAAAATATGGCAACGTTGCAAAATTGATTGAAGAGGTCAACTATGGGATTAGTTGATCATAACCACGTCACAACATTTTGCAATGGCGCTAGAAAGCATGTTGAATTTTGTCGACTTGAAATATTTTTTTCAAGTTTTAGAAAATTAAAGAAAAAAAATTACCAACAGCGTTTTTACAAGCTGTAAAATCCATTAGAAATATTTTGAAAACTTCGTGTCCTCGCCCATTGAAATAAAAAACAGGCTTATACCATTGGCAAACACAAATAGTGAAGCACACCACCATAATACCAGATCGAACACCAATTTTCACATCCCTAGGACAAATTCACGAAGCAGTATGAACTCATTATTTTTCAAGGGTCTGGATAGTTTTAATAAACTGCCAAATAATATAAAAAATTCTACTTCTATCCGTATGTTCAAGAGGGACTTGATAACATTTATAACAACAAACTGAATTGAAAAACAAACAACAAATTTATACTTAAAATATATTAATAGCTAAGGCTTTGTTTTTGAATGAATATGTAAAAGAATATGTTAAATTGGATCATACAGGGAATATGTGCGATATAGTTTGTTATTTTTTAGTTTATGTTATTTTCTGTTATTTTTGTTAAAATTTGTTTTTAAATTTATTTTTGATTTATATGCACTATGTGTAGATAAAGTATATTAATTATGTTTATATTAGGCTTGCCTATTTGGAAATAAAGTTCTTCTTCACAACATAGCAATATTATCTGGATTGACACTAGATGTGAAGCTGCACTGGAAAGCTCCTATGAAAAAAAGAGAATAACTGATATTTCAATAGGAAAATGTGTAGATTTTTGGGAAGAAAATCCGCTTCATCAACCTATTACAAAATACTCGTCATGTTAAACATATTCTTGATCCTTTACGGACGGTATTCAACTATGGAGTTATACCAAAGAGAGCAGCATTCAAGTTATGCAAAGTTCCCAAAACGGAGTATTGAGGTATATTATAGATGCACCCTGGTATTTCAGAAACAAACATATCGAGACCACTGTAAGTGGAGCAATTAGTCACGAAGACCGACTCCTCCACCACTAGAACATCGAAGCCATCCAGCTTCCGAACAGAATGTATCGGAGAAGAGAGAACTAAACCGTATGAGTTTTAGTTATTAGAAAGAAGCAGAATGCTGTGCTGCCGTAAACTCGTAAACATGAGGCTACAGTAGCGATTTTTTTTTCTCGTGTTAGGGGGATTGATTCTGAGTATAACTCTGCACGAGGGGGTATGAGTTAGCGGCCATCTAGGAAAACGCGTTTAGTCATATATCTCCTATCGGACGCGAAAAATACAGGATATCTTTTTTTTTATCATTAAATGTTCTTTCATTATTTCTCGATATTTTTTTCTGTAAAATCGATATTTCTGCGAGTGTTTGAGTCAAAGTTGGATCGCATGCTATTTCTACGAATAACTCAAAAACAATTGATCCTCGTGAACAATAGTCATATTGAAAGTTGTAGAACGGAAAATTGTCTACAAATTCAGTTCCGAACTTTTTTTCTATCTACAATCGTTTTCGCACAGTAGATAGCCGAACGAAAGTTCTTTACATATAATGAGACAGATGCACGGAACAGGTAAATTGACGTTATGGGGGGTAGTAATGCTATATTGTAGCAGCTGTAAAAAGCCTCACGGAAGCGCTTGGGCCGCCATTTGCTGACATCATTCTACTTTGACGCTTGGTGTGAACGAGTTATTTCCATACGTTCAAAATTCGCAAAATCAGAAACGAAATCTTCAGTGAATTTATCATCTCTACCACCAACGTATGCCGCAGCCAGACTACACACTCTCCGTACTTATCATCAAGTTCAAACATAGCTTGGAATGAGCCTAGACCCTGCAGAATGGGGTTGGAAACAACCAACACAGGGTCTAGAACTAATCTCCAACACCACGCCACTCGTAGCACCTAATTTAATGAAACTGCAATAAGTTTCATTAAATGTAACTGCAATGGAAAATGCAGGGCTTCATGTGGTTGTCAAAAAGCTGGAATCAAATGTTCCATCAAACGTGCGAAAATGTGCCACGACAAATAGACAATATTGATGATGATATCAGAGCTGACGACATCTTTTTAGAAGATGAAACAGAATTGATTTGTTGAAAATATAAACAGGATGTTCATAAAATCAGATGTGGAATCATCTGCGACTGAAAGATAAACTTTAGTCACTATCTTCCATCGTCAAGATAACCTCTTGTGGGGTATTCATGTTGAAAAGGAAAACATTCCCAATTGAATATTGATAGAAATATTTTTCTGTGAATTGAAAAATCCACGATTGAAATGAAGTTATTTTTTGTGAATGTCTAACAGAAAACAACTACTTCCCCGGCTAAAGCCACGCTGGACATTGAACTACATCTGATAGATATTCTGAAATCTATCAGATGTAGTTCAATAATCCAGCGATTATCCGAATGTTTTCTGTTAGACATTCACAAAATAACTTCATTCAATCGTGAATTTCAATTCCGAAAAATATTTCTATCAATATTCAATTGAGAATGTTTCCCTTTTCAACATGAAACAGAAGAAATTGAATGTGAGAGCGAAACAGTGGATTGTGTAGAGGTATAAGAGGGAATATTAGAACCATGCCCATCAACAATAAGAAGAATGAAATAAATAATGTGAACCACTAAGCTATAATATACAGAGTAGGCCATTGAAAACGAAACAGTGGCTCTGTAGGTCGGCAGAACCGAATTATATAAAAACGCTCGGAAACGTCAACTATATTTTTGAGAGGGACATCGTTCGCGATAAAATTCACTCGAAGTACATTCCATCCCTCGGAGAAGGGACCGCCACCCCTAAATTTTTAAAAGGCAGCATATGGCAAGTGATACCTCATTTGGAAGGTATTTTCCTTCTCAATATCAAACAACAAAAATAAATTGATTCTATCGATTCGTTTTCGAGATATAGGAACTTGAAGTTGGGAAATCACTTTTTATCACTCAATCAATAAAAACAATATTTGATAAAGCAACTGTCGCAATAATTATTATTTTCAATGAACTGAATGTTCAAACTGTCTACCACCCATTTCCATACAATAGTACAAGTTCTGTTCAAAACAAGACCTCACATTTCGTAGCATTTCCGGCGTTATTTGACGGCATTCTTCAATAATTCTCCTTCGTAAATCTTCCAGAGATTATGGTTCGGTTGCAAAGATTTTGTTTTTCAAGTGACCCCACAGGAATATGTCGAGTGGGGTTAAATCTGGAGATATGGCTGGCCACTCTCTAGAGCCTCTTCTTCCAATCCAACTTCCAGGAAACATTCTATCCAAAAACGCCTCAACACGCTGTGCATAATGTGGAGGTGCCCTGTCTTGTTGAAATATCAAGTGGTCTTCATGGTAACGATCGTCATTTTCAATGATGTCTACTAATTGTGGATAAACAAATTCATTCAATAATTCCAAATAAGTTTCTCCTGTCAGGTTACCCTCGAAAAATACTGGTCCAATCAAACGGCCAACAAAAATACCAGCCCAGGCATTGAGTTTTTGGGGAGTTGGAGTATGCGCTTCGTGGAAAGCATGTGGATTGGTATCTGACCAATAACGACAATTATGACGATTCACAGCCGAATTCAAAAAGAATGTAGACTCATCAGAAAAGCAGATGTTGAAAAGGAAATTCTCATCAGCATCTATTCTCATAGTAATAATTTCACAAAGTTCCTGTCGCCTATCAAAATCATCTTTATTCAATTGGTGTACCAAATGTATTTTGTAGGGGTGGAATTTATTATGTTTGAGGATTCGGCGGATACTGGTTCTACTGATATTGGTAACACTAGCCAATTTCCTTGTGCTCAATGTTGGGTCTACATGAACTTGTCCTAAAAGTGCAACTTCAACAGCTTCATTTCTCAACGGAAATTCACGTTCTGGGTCTCGTTTCTTGTTGGCTACTGATCCAATTTGACGAAATTTTTGCACTAATTCTAGAACGTATTTTCTAGCAACAAGTTTATCTAGATGCGTTTCATTGAACAAATAAGCTGTGCAATTACCGCACTCATCATTCTTAAAAAAAAATTGTTATTATTTCAACTGTAGATGTAGATAATGAAGTAGTTACGTCCATAGATGATACCCCCATTTCGGATCATAAATCCATAACCGTTAAGGTAAATTCAGAAATTGAACTTCATACTTATACAAGTGATAATACTTTGAAAATGCAGAAACGTAATTTCAATTCCACTAATAAAGAACTCTTTGCAAATACACTGAAAGTTGAAAACTGGAGCGAAGTTTATGATTTGCATGACTGTAGTGATAAATTCAACCAATTTTTTATGAAATTTTGGGAAATATTTGATGTATGTTTTCCATTGTCAAATAGGATTGGTAAAACCAATAAGAAATCGTGGGTATCATCCGTCATAAAAACTTCCAGTGAAAACCTGAGGGATCTCTTCATTTTGCAAAAGCAATATGAAGAACTCAAAGATCACTATAAAATCAAGAAAGCTGAACATATGCAGTTAGTCGAAACGACCAAAAAAACATTCTATAGCTGTCTTATTCAGGAATCTGAAAACAAAAATAAAGCTTCTTGGGATATCATAAATAAACTCAGGAACAAAATATCATGCAACCGAACATGAAAATTATTAATAATAACCATGAAATTACTGACCCTAAGATAATAGCAGATACTTTCAATGTTTTCTTTACTGAGGCTCCAAAAAATGTGGTGAAGTCCATAAAACGTCCGGGGAATTTTGAATTTTCAGGTAAAAGCAATATGAACTCCATTGTCTTGATACCTTTCTCAGAGGCCGAAATGCGAGTGATTGTCTTAAAGTTAAAAAATAAAATGTCTACAGGCCCAGACGAAATCCCTTCCGCTTTAATTAGAGCATCTGGGAAGAATTAGCTAGCATCTTGACCCACTTAGTAAATCATTCTTTCACAACGGGTGTATTTCCAAATTGCTTGAAATCAGCAAAGATCACTCCGGTGTACAAAAGAAAGAAGAACCTGCATTGAGAATTATAGACCAGTTTCAGGTCTTTCCCCATTTGCAAAAGTGGCCGAATATTGCATGCTTGACAGACTCATTCCTTTTATTGACAAATATAATCTGATACCTGACCAACAACATGGTTTTCGCAAGGGAAAATCCACTACCACTGCAACAGTTGACTTTTACAACAATGTTTTGTTAGAAATTGATAATAGAAAATCACCAGTAGGTATTTTTTGCGATTTGAGCCGAGCATTTGACTGCGTCCCTCACAATGCATTGCTGCAAAAACTATGGCTTTGCGGCTTGAGAGGAACTGCAGCTGACTGGGTTAAATCGTATCTCTCTAACAGAACGCAGTTTGTACAAATATGTTCCAAAGAAGTTGATGGGTCGGTCAGCAAGCATAGCTCAGATACCTCCCTAGTGGAAATGGGTGTTCCACAGGGGAGTGTCCTAGCACCGATACTTTTCTCTTTATTTATTGCGGATATAGTTGAATTCCTACCTGACTATAACATCACACTTTATGCGGACGACTCATCTTTTTTAGTCTCCCAAGAATGCAGTGAATCAAATGAATTAGCATGCAACCATCTCCTTGCTAAGCTGGGCGAATGGTTTTCGGCAAACCAATTGTATCTCAACATCGAAAAAATGAGTATCTGGTATTTCATACTAGACAAAGAATTATGAACAACCCCTCTTAATTAAATTTTAGGAATTAAATATTACCGAGAAATCAAAACCAAATTTTTAGGCATAACATTGCAAGATGATCTCAGTTGGTATGAGCATATAACTAGTGCAATCAACAAAATTAATACGAAAATATACCAGATTCGATGTCTACGGAAGGTTGTTGATGTACACTGTTTGAGAAACTTCTACTTTGCCGAAATCCAGTCTATTTTACTCTATGGCATTCTACTATGGGGAAATTCAACAGCTGCACAGTATCTATTCTTGAGCCAGAAAAGAGCTTTGAGAGCAATAAAATACATATCATCCAGACACTCCTGTAGACCTGTATTTGCTGAGTTGAATATATTGCCTTTGGCTTGTCTGTACATAATGGAAGTTGCCTGTTATATTCACAAAATTAGAAATACTCTTCCTAGGCATATGGATATTCATTCCTATAAACCAGAAATAACCATTCCACTACCCAAACATGATAATCTCCAGATAACGTCAAATGGACCACTCTCAACTGGAATAAGGGTTTATAATAAATTACCAGAAGACATCAGAAATCAAACTACTCACTTCAACTTCCGTAACTCTATTAAACAATTTTTACACAGGAATCTGTTTTATAACATCAATGAATTTTTTGAATGATTTTAACATGTTTTGTCATTTAATTGTTTTGTATTTTATTGCATTTTATCTTTTATTACCACTGTGACTAACTCATTGGCTATCTCGAGTTTTTATATCTCGAGTTTCTATTTCTTTTTATATATACATATATACGCATATGCCTGTATACTTGACATGTTCTACACCCCAATTGGGTCTTTGAATGAATAAAGATTGATTTGATTTGATTTGATTTGAACTCTTTGCTGGATCGTATACACCATTATTGCGGAAAGATATTCAGCAACTTTAGTCAAGTAATTCACTCTAATGTCGTTCAATCGAAGATCAGTTTGACCCTGAGAGACGTCCACAATTGCGATTTGGCAAAAAAAATTGTTTTATACATGTTTTTGTTGTACTCGCATTTGAGTCGAATTCGAGAAAACGTCTTTTTATCGATTCTTAAGAACCTTAAATTTTTTTTGATCAAGTAAATGAAGATGAAATAAAAATTTGAATCGGAATTGCATGTTATTTGTTGGTAAACAGTTAGATCATTTAATTCCTTGACAATGATAATCTCTGAACAGTTGCATTGTTAGATGTTATTTTTATTGATTGAGTGAATGAAAAGTTATGTCCCAACTTCAAGTTCCTATATCTCGAAAACGAATCGATAGAATTAATTTATTTTTGTTGTTTGATATTAAGAAGGAAAATACCTTTTAAATGAGGTATCACTTGCCATATGATGCCATTTAAAAATTTAGGGATGGTGGTCACAGCTCCGAGGGATGGAATGTATTTCGGGTTAATTTTATCGCGAACGATGTCCCCCTCGAAAATGTAGTTGACTTGTCCGAGCGTTTTTATATAATTCGGTTCTGCCGACCTACAGAGCCGCTGTTTCGTTTTCAATGGCCCACTCTGTATAAAGGAATTAAAATAAATATTTTCGATTATGTGAAGAAATATTCAAATAAAGTTCGCAATAACAATCATTATTCTCTAACAAAAATATTACATGTTTTTCCAAATCATTTCTAGCCTTCCTTCGGGCTTCAAACCCCCCCAGTCGTTCTTGAACATTTTTTTCTCTTAAATTATCTCTGTAAATCACTCCATAGTTCCCCTTTTATTACTTTTGCCTATTTTCAACCCTCTCCTGGTCCCTGTTCATTGTTCAATTTTTTATCCCTGCCAATGATTTTTCATTTCACATCAAATTCCTTCGGAAGTCATCTCTCTACTCCTTGTTTACCTTTCCACTGTTCTTGTTCCTTACCTCAGTCTCATTGTAACTAAAGAATTTTCGTTCAGCTATCTACTGTGCGAAAACTATTGGAGACACAACTTTCAATGGAACTATTTTTGTTTTTGAGTTATTCGGAGAAAAAGCATGCGTTCCAACTTTGACTCAAAATCTCGCATAAATATTGATGAAACAGAAAAAAACATTTGATTATCTGAAAAAAATCTCCTGTATTTTTTGCGTCCGACAAACCGTTTAGGAGATATATGACAAAACGCATTTTCCAAGATAGCCGCTTAAGCAGACCCCCTCGTGCCGCGCCAACTCAGAGTTATACTCAAGACCGACCCCCCTATTATGTCGAAAAAAAAAATTGCTACTGTAACCTCATGCAGAAAAAAAACCCTGGCGATTGGACTAACTAGAGTGTATTTCAATTATTTAAACCTGAGGATTCTAATTAGCTAGTAGGTTGAGCAGCCACTGGATGGATACAATTCGTCATTGGGTACTCTAAAAATATTCATGATGGAGTTAGCACGAATGTAGACGAAGATATTGTCACTGGGTTTTCTGGTCCAGGCCTAGAAAATTCGTCATTTCCGGTTGTTTTTGAGATTTTTACGAATAACTCCTGAAATGCGAATTCATAGAGAAAAGTGCGGGAGAACTTTTTTGTAGATATCAACATTTCCTATAAAAAAGGTGGTTTTCATGAAAATTGGGTTTATCCGAAGATATAAACGAAAATATAAATAAAACAAAAAATGAACGCCAATCTTCTTCAGGAGAATAATGGACTTACCTAAAGACGATTGCATACCAGCAATCTCGAAACATTATGAATAACTTTCAAATTCATTAACCCTTTCACTGCGGGAAGCAAATAAAGTTGAAAATTAAAATGGTGCCCACAGTGCGGGAGTCAAATATATTTAAATGCATTGTTTGGGGGTTTACTGCGGAAATCAATTATATTGAACTGCTAATATAGACAACTGTATATACAAAGAGGTGTTTGGTAGGTTGCAGGAACCGAATGAAATACATGAACTAAAAGGGTTTCTACACTGCGGGAATCAACTATATTTATGCAGTGTTGGCGGCGCTCTCCACACAGTTTCTGTTTACGTTTTGTGATTGTGTCTGTCATGTTTGTAAAGTATTAAGGTGATTTTTGTAGTTTAATTGTTGAAATGGCTTCTGGAAGCAAAAGGGGGCTAACATGATTACTTCTTATGATATGTATAAATAATAATGTTTTCTGTGTTTGAATTTTTCTCATAACAATTTAAGACGGGAAAAGTCTGAAGAATGTACAAATTTTGTTGTTTTTTTATATGCAAACTAGATTTTTTATTTGTTTTATAAGTAATTACTTTTCATGATATGTATAAATAATATAATGTTTTCTGTGTTAGTTTAAATTTTTCTTATAACAATTTAAGAAAGGAAATTTTAAAAATTAAATTTTTTTTATCGAAAGATTTTTTATTTATATGCAAAGAGGTTTTATTTATGTTTTAATAACTCTTCACAATATGTATGAATAATAAAATACGTTTTGTGTCAGTTGGAATTTAAATTATAACAATTTGAGGAGAGAACAATAAATAAATTAACTGTATATATTATCATACAATTTCGAACATCAATTGAATTGCCAATTCCAAAACAATCGCGCACGTATAGCGACTTTCAATCCACATTCCTTCCATTCGTGACATTTTATAACAATTGGCAACACTGTACGTGTTGTTCTGCAGTTAGCTGCGGGAAGCAAATATAATTGCGCACACGCAACTGCGGGAATCAAATATAGTTGACAGCGCTTCCCGCAGCCGCAGTGACGGTACTCCTAATAGAAACGGCGGCCGCAGCGAAAGGGTTAAGACGATGAACGTCCGAAACGAGAGTAATCAAAACATGCATCGAATACAATTCGCCATTCAACATTTTTAAGTTTATAGGTACATCTAAAACTCGAGATTTAAATTCGAGCCACAGTATTGAATCTTTTGTTTTACTCTTTAGTTTAACAAATAACTATTGATAATAATTTCCAATTTTTGTATCAATCAACTCGTTTCCAGACTTTTAGAATAAAATACCAAGAAATGTCCTCATCTTGTGGAGGTGAAATCATTTTGAGCGTGTATGACAATCAAACTGAAATATCATCCCCAAATTATCCGAATATACCAAGTCCTCATATAGAATGTCAATGGCTGATCAGGAGTCCTCCTGGAGAATCTCTCAGAATCGATTTCCTTGAAAGATTCGATATCACCATGAGTGACAGGTAAGAAACATCCTTTGTCATTTCCTAGCATTCAACAGTTTTTTTTTCAGTTGTGATGTAGAATATGTGGAAATACGGGATGGTGGAACGGAATATTCGAAATTGATTGGAAAATATTGTCATGTGATGCCAAGTTCCCAATTTACAACTGATAATATAATGTTCATCAAGTTTTTCACCGATATTGATGATCCGAGAAATGGCTTCAAAGCTCGGATATCCATTAATCGGTGTGGGGGTAAAATATTGGGGAATGAGGGAGAACTGATATTTTCCAATCCTACCAGTTCAGAACGAGTTGATTGCACCTGGCATATTATTGGTTCAACTGATCATTATCTGAGCATAACATTCACTCAGATTGATATAAAAAAGAGTGCAAATTGCACGGGAGTTTTCATCGAGCTTTACGAACTCAACGAACTTCACGAACAGAACAATCGTCCAGGTAGATAGCTAGACACCAACAATGAAAGTGGACTGAATTTTAAACTTTTGCAGAAACAGTAATCAAAAGATTATGTGGTGATGCAGTTCCAGGTCCTTTGGTTACATCAAGTAATGAGCTATTTGTACATTATGTAGGAGACAATTCCGGAAAATTCAAACTTAATTTTGAAAGCAGTCAGTCTGGTAAGATTTCTTCATTATAAGTATGGTAGATGGTTCTCAAGACTGTTGAGGCTGTTGACAAGTGTAGGATAAAATAGTCATCCGCAAAAAGTAGTTTTGAGTATCACGTGGAAATCACTTTATCATCAGGAGAAAACGATTTCTATAGACAAAATCATGAAAAAATAAATATATTATATATATATATATATATATATAAATGAATATATACAGCGTGTTTCACATCAGAAGTATCTGGAGAACGAAACAACAGATTATTTCGAAAATTTGTGGGAGTGGGTATTCAAACATGTTCTATCCGCCTGAAATATTTTCAACAATACAGTGTTGCCGCTTGAATCAGAAAGTAGTAGCTACTTTGTTATTTTGAATAAAACACCCTGTATATTATATCATTTTCTATACCTATATGAGATAGTTTTCGTGATAAAAATTATTTTGTCAAGTTTTTGTGTATCACAATACAAATAAGAAAAAGAGGAATTTGGGTCATAGCTGGGTAAGACCATTAAGTATTTTGCCGATGAACTAGATCTCAGTTTCAGCAAACAGGGGGCTGAAAAATCCGTACTTCCGGAGACTCATGAAAATGACTCAAAGTCAGTTTTATTTGATGGAACACCCTATATATTATCACTTATTTGAAAGGCTGTGACATTTTCCTATTTATTTTCGTATACCCTCCTCTATACCTATCTCGTACAGTTTGAGAGTTATGATTATTTATGTTATGAAATGTTTGAATCATGTGATGCAACAAGTATCAACGTCGAACATGTTGTATTAATGAATGTGGAAAGATGTAACGGTGCTGAATCCTTTCAATAAATGTTCAAAATGTTAACCATTAGTTTCCAAACAGAAACGCTTGAGTCATTCGATGTTCTAATTCTTCCCAAAGTATTGATCGGTATTCTGAATATCCTTTGCTTGATAGTACTCCACAAATACAAGTCTAGGGGTTTAAAATCAGGGGATCTAGGAGGCCAGTTCCATGGAACCAAACGTCTAATCCATCGATCATCAAATATGCGGTCCAATTCCAACCCGACTTGCCGAAGCTCCATCAAGTTGACATCAACATGTTCGATATTGTTCAATGGAATCCCCAACCGTAGTCCACAAAATATGTTCGAGAAACAAGGTTTTCATTATAAATCAAAAAGGGCAATTGATTGTCCATAATTAGGCAGAAAACGTTAAAACTATTTTTTTCTTGAAATCCCATTTCCCTTGTGACATGCGGATTCTCGTTTGCCCAGTAATAAAGATTACTCCTATTGAAAATACTTTCTCTCAAAACATTTCATTCATCAGGCCATAGTATCTTCTTGAGAAAATCTTCGTCTACTTGTGAACCACCTATCAACATTTCACATAGTTCGATCCTTTGTATTCATGAAAATATTTTAGACGGATATAACATGTTTGATTATCCGACCACACCCACAAATTTTCAAATTCTCCAGATACTTTTCCATTCCCCATGTAATATATATATATATATATATATATATATATACTCTTTAAGGTTTATCCAAGCTTTCAGAAATGTTTATTTCCATCATCTGGGAGAAACTTTGTTGAGGTTGGTTTCAATGATGTTAAACATATTCATCTAATATTCATTTTATATATATAGTTATGTTTAGAAGTACGTTAAATGTTTGAAGAGTTGAAATAAGAATAATAAATAAAGAAAAAACCCATAAATAGAAAATGTTCGTATTTAGTAGTCTGTGCTATGTTATTTCACAGTTTTTCTGAAGACTCTACCGTTTTTCTGAGACCTTGTATAATATTAATCGATACCTATGTTTGAAATAAACCTATTTTCAACATTACAAGCAATTGGCATAATTTAAAATTTTTTAGAAATCAAAATTCACGAATATATTTTTGATCACAAGCAGATAAGAAAATATTAAAAGTTCGAACATCCTGTATATGAAATTGGTTCTGAACACAACAGCCAATCAGATGCCAGGAGAGATCTTGATGCAAAATTAGGAAATTTTAAAATATAGAAAAGCAGAAACGTCAAAAGAATGATTTCTACATGTCTTGTATATAGTTTATAAAGTAGTTAGAGATGTTTTGTAAATCACGGGGCTTGTGGCTCAGTGGCAACAGCGTTGGTCTTGTGTCGACTGTTTCCACCCGGCTCGGGTTCGAATCCTGCAGCTGGTGAAAAATTTTTTCAAGGTCCCAAGAGTGGTTTCGGATCCCACTATAAAAGGTAAGGTCCCCGTGATTTTAACTCGTACAAGTTTTCATTAACTTCTGAGGGTTGTTCAAACAACTAAGAAAGCGGTAAAAAACAATTTTGCAAACAATTTTTACAATTTTTTTACAAATAAAATTTGTCAAAAAGGTGAAATTAATAAAAAGTGCGTAAAAATCGAAAATTCGAGAAGGAAAACAAAATGTGTTGGTATCAAGGGAGAAGAATAAACAAGCAAGAGAGATTGACGAAAAAATAATTTTGGAAGAACCACGTTAAAAAATTACATTTGGAAAAATCAAACAATTTGGAATAGAAAATCAGTTATCAGCCAAAAGAACATGAGAAAAATATGAAGAACAATAGCAGATTAAGAAATTCCAAATGCAGAGTTAACATTACCTTTGTTTCATTGGAAATGTACCAATGCGAGGAAAAGTCCAAGTCGACGAGAGCAGCAACACTGAACATTTTGGTACAAGAAGTTCCAAGGTATTTTTTTGAAACCATAAAAGTCACCACAGTGCAAGTAAAAACAAAACTTTTAAAGAATTTGATAGATAGAACTTTTCACGAATTACGATGAAGAACACATAACCTACAAAACTAGGTTGAATTTAACTATTATTATAACATAACGTCACATTTTCTGTATATATTTGCTATGAAGTATTAATAAGGTTATTTATCGCAGACTAGGTATTAATAAGTTTTTTCTGAATAAAGGAAATTATTAATTTGATGAACATCTGCATTATTTCAAATGTTTGATCAACAATGAATTGGTAATTTCTGAAATTGGCATCAAGAGGGCTCCACAGTAGAACCAACTTCTGAGATTCCATAGGCGTACCGATTGAGTTAGCTGAGGTGAAGGAAATAAGGTAAAAGAAAGAATTACATAGCCGGAGATATTAAATATTTATATGTGTATTTATTTATCAATACCTATTAAATAAATCTTTAAAAAGGGAACTAGCTTGAAGATTTTGAAAATAGTAAAAATAATAGTAAAACAAAAGTAAAAAAAAATATATATATTTTGTTCTGATGTCTGGTTGTGGAAAGTAAATAAACAAATATATATATATATATATATATATATATATATATATATATATATATATATATATATAGGGTGTAATCTACCCTCTTGCACACCCGTGAATGACGAGTATATAATGCCATTTTATAGCGAATTAGTGGTTAAAAATCTGAAAAAAAATATTGAAAACATGTTTTGTTTTTTGTAAAGTTCGACCAAATTTTGGGTAGAGCCACTCGCCTAATTTTAGCTGACCTGCTCAGAGGAAAACTGCAGCCGAATGCAATAAACATTTAACTCGACATTTGAACAAGGTAGAAGAAGAAGAAGGTGTGGTAAATGATACATTGCAGCCTGCCTCAGATAGACATTCAATTTCAAAGTGAAGAAACCATCTATCTAACCTTGTTATATCCAAACTGATGATAAAGTCAGGACTAGTTGACTTCATGCTCTGCTTTGAGGCACTTATCATAATTATCACAGTCACTAGGAAGGTTTGTACTAGTATTTTCTGATTGTCTGCTGAATAGAAGAACGTAATTAGCAACCAACCAGAAAACAGTACGCGATGTGCAGGAGAATCAATTTGTCTTTTGCTGGCTCTTAAAGCTAAACACCGAGCTTTTCCGTGCGTATTTTAGAGAGTAGAAGACAAGATGAATCACTCCTCGCATTTATGAATAAAGTAGTAAATTTCAATTCTGCTTGGATTCCGTAGTCGCCAATCACTGTGCGGGCGTTTTCGTACTAGATATCTAGTGAACGCCCGCACAGTGATTGGCGACTCTGGAATCCAACCAGAATTGAAATTTAGTACTTTATTCATAAATGCGAGGAGTGATTCATCTTGCCTTCTACTTTCGTCATGCGAGAATTTTGCTTGGCAACAGTGTTTAGTTCCCCCGATGTCTGAATCATATTTATAATGGCCAAGATTTTTCATAACAAAATGCCATTGCGAATGAATGTTTCACTTTTCAATAGTGTTCGTGTCGTTTGTTTCTTACTAGTGACTGTGATAATTATGATAAGTGCCTCGAAGCAGAGTATGAAGTCAACTAGTCCTGACTTCATCAACAGTTTGGATATTACAAGGTTAGATAGATGGTTTCTTCACTTTGAAATTGAATATCTATCTGAGGCAGACTGCAATGTATACATTTACCACACCATCTTCTTCTCCCACCTCATTCAAATGTCGAGTCAAATGTTTATTGCACTCGGCAATTGCTGAAGTTTTCAGCTAAAATCAGGCTCTACCCAAAATCTTGTCGAATTTTACAAAAAACAATTCAATTTTTTTTCCGATTTTTAACCACCGTAATTCGGTATATGTACATGTACATATATATATATTGCCAAATTATTGACGTGTTTGATGAATTAATACTCCAAACTGAGAAGGAAAAAAGTAAGATTCTGGTTTGATTCACTAACGTTGTAAAACGAAGTTTGAAAAAGAAAAATGAGCTAGGAAAGATGAAGCACCTCCCTAATTGTTTTGATTTTGGTGTTGAATGAAACCATTTTGTGACATAAACCCCACCATAACTCTCGAACCACCTGATATAAACCCATACAACCCTATATTTTTGAGAAATACTCTTTCAAAGGAATTCAATCGAGTGAGAATATATAGGGCGTTTCATTTAAAAAAACAAGAGTTTGATAAGTCACAAATTTTTCGAACACCTTGTATGTTGGTTGTCAGTTTTGGAATATAGCTTTCATTGCTCTGTACAACTTTTATTTGAGACTTTTTTTTTCTACTTCAAATAGCAGCTATCGTCTACAAATACAAAGTTGATACACCCTGTATATATATATATATATATATATATATATATATATATAATATGTATTTATATATATATATATATATATATATATATATATAGATATATTTATCAATATTTTTCAATTGTTCTGACCTCTAAGTCGGAATTCCGAGTTACAAGTCGCTTTATATTTTCTTGTTATATAAATAACTATTTCAATACTCTGTAAATAGTGAATTTTAAAAGCAATTCCGAACTGTTACTCCATTGGTATGGTTGCTGTACTAAAAATGTTCCAGATACTAAGTGATTTTTTTTATAGTTGTTGTGAGTATTAACATTTCAAAAAAAAAAACATTCTGTTACTCAATCGGCCAGGTTTTTTGCAGCCAGCTCCCGCTCTATAAATATATGGAGTTTCAAATTGACAAATTTACATAGCACCTAATGATCTTTCATCATTTTTTTTTTCACAGAATGTGGAGAAGTTCTGAACAAGGAATCGGGAGAAATTGAATCTCCTGGTTACCCAGGGATAGTTCACTTGTCCAGAATCTGTAGGTGGAAAATAAGAGTTCCAGAAGGGCGGCGCATAACATTGAACATTATCGATTTGGATGGGAATGTTGTTGACGAAAATAATGAAACATTCATTTTTGCATTCGATGGCAGCGATTTATCCAGAATGAATCGTATCAATAACGGCAAAGCCAGGATCATCCAGTCAAGTTCCAATGAAATGCTCATGTTTTACTTCAGTGAATCTGCTGGACAAAGGAGATTCAAAGCCAATTTTACTTCTAATGAGCCAACAAGTGAGTTCCATTTTTAATAAGCTAGATTTATCGAAGATTCGGAAAATCTATATTTTCAAACTCTCAGGCGAGAAATAACCAATTTGGGGAAGAGCAAATCGCTTGAAACTTTGAAAACAAATAGAAAATATCTTTTATACGAACCTTCAGGAGTTCTCCAGGATTCTGATTGCTTGACTTCGAAACGATATTCTTTTTTATTATTTATTATTAACCCATTGAGGCCTGAAATTTCAAATTTGACTTTGAAACGTTATTAGTTGTTTTTGTTAATTTCCTACAACTCAATGGCTACCAAAATGAAGTTTAAAAAAAAAATTGATGATGACCATATGGTCCCGCTAGGCGCTTTCCTGGTTGAATGACTTTACGATAAATACAAGTCAAATCCTTGTTTTGATTGTTTTCATTCCATTATACGTTGCAGAATCAAGCACTAACTACAATAAAAATCACCATGTATCTATTTGCAATGAAAATCTTCGAAAAAACGTATGCAAAATCGAACTTGGTATTCATTACACATTGTTCTAACTGTTTCGAAACAATTTGAGGCAACACCTTTCTTTTGCCCTCTGGGGCTCAAATTACGCAATAATCAAGCCTATCCTGTCTCATGTTAGCAGACACACGTAGCCTTTCACCCACAGGAGTAGATGGTCTACCACCCTGATTCGGAGGATTCTTTCATTTTGTCAGATATTATTGAAGATGTAATAAATAAATGAAGTGAAACAGGATCTGGGCTTTACATGGAATCTGTCCCTTTGCCTTCATTGTCTGAGGCTTATAGTATATCTCGTGTACCTTGAAGTGTGATCCTCCTAGCATAACAAAAATCAAAATTTATTTTAGCTTAGCGCCTCTCGGTTTCATATGGGACCACTAACATTAACACACCGATAAAAACAAAAGTTGAGTTTTTATAGTAATTTCGAAAAGTAATATCAAAAATATATACTTTTTAGCAAGATTTAAAAACAGTTATAATTGGATGATAATTCCTCGAATATACTAAAAACTACTTACCGACATTGGAACCCGCAATTTTTATCCATTGCACAATTGCACTGAAACAAACTCTTGTCACAACCAGCTGAATCTCAAAATACGCATAAACACTGCGTCTGTGTACTCTTAAGTAACTTATCTAACATAATAATGCAATCTATATTGATTCTGATTGTTCTTGTCCTTGCCTGTACCCAATAATTGGAGCGGGTCTTATGGCCATTCTTTATATAGCGACAAGATGTTACTTTATTTTCTTTCGGCTAATTTACTCAGAACAAGAGACTCGTGTGGAAACTGGTCCTAATATAGTGTGATGTTAAATATTATTATTTTTTTACCCTTTTTCTTATTTTTGGACGCCACTTATTTGGAAATCAAACTCTGGTTGCTTATAATATCCAATGTATTTCCAAGTATCACAATAATGTGGTATCCCACATTTTTTAAATCACATATAGATATTCAAGTAAAAAAGGTTTTCGATATTTTCTCCACTGTACAATCATTGGGTTACGTTTCCAAGTATAGTATCGATACAGGCTTTTCCTCGAATTTAAAATAAGGTTGATATGTGAACATCAACTCTATAAAAACAACGGTATCGGTACTTCCTATAATCATATATACAATTTTACATTGTTGAGAAGGTTTACCAATAAGTAAAGTTATGTAATAAAGGTCTCTGTACTTCCGTTGAAAACATATGACAACAAAAATAGGGGTATTTCCCAACTTTGAAATATCACACACTGTTCCATTATCAATTATGTTTATACCTTTGAAGAAAATCAACACAATGAAGTTGAATATAATTTTTAGTGAATGAATCCATACACAATGTAAATAGACAATGGAATTAAAAATAGACAACGCAATCTGTACCAACAACGTAATGTGTACAAGCACACTCAAAACGATTTACAAAAAATATTCCAGAAGTCTGACCAGTCTGACCTTGACAATCCTGGGGTAGTAATAAGTATACACCGACAGTGCTACTAGTCTGGATGTCCACAGGAAGACTGCAAATCAGCCCTTTGGTAGGACTCATAAGCATTCTGAGTCGTCTATACGTGACCTCCTGATAGTCCTGAACCATAAATTAATTTGGGACCGAGAACCAGGGACCAAGAACCTTCATTCAAGGAAGGGTGTTTCAAATATATAGAGAAATTTACACTTTGAATCCATTAATTATCAAAGTTGGCTTGTGGCATTCTCTATTGATAACTCGTGGTGCAAATCTCGTGCAAAACCATAATCATTTCCAATCTCGTGAGAGGTGTTATCGCATTCATATAGTTACCATCAAAAGTACGATAATGGATTAAATCATAACCACTGGGAACTGTGTTCAAATCTACACTTGTATTTCCTCAAAACTACTACCAGAAGAGAAAAAGTACATGGTTGGCCTCGCCATCACTTTCACAGCGAAAGGAGAACCCATTTTCCGGAAATCTCCTTCACTTTAATTTTCTCATTCGAGAACCGGAAGTCCAAATTCCGTGGGTAATTTGAATTCACCTCTCAACTTTCCTTTTCATATTCGAATAATTTTTTCCAATCTATTTAGGAGAAAAAGGACAGAGCATATTTAATGACAATACCTATAGCCTAGATCAGCTGTTTTGACGTCATGTGGTCGTCCCACTTTGTCAGTTCCTAGAACTTATCGATAGGCAACCACGGATACTCCTTAATGTTGGTGACCAATAAACCTATTGATAGCTTGCCTTTCCGTGAAAACAAACGAATTGATATATATTATGAGTAAATATAAATATCATTCTGAAATAAGTCTACCATATAATAAAGAGAATTACTCCAGAGATATAATACAAAATACAGGGCCCTTTATATTTATTTTATACAAAAATAGGTAGATGAAAGATTATCATTACGAGATATCTTTTCTAAACTATGAGAATAATAGAAATTATATATTTTTATGTGGGTCTATAGTATTAGTAATTTATATACAACTTGTAACTCATACTGCTCCGCAGTGTGAACATTACAAGGGGTTAGGTGGGTCCATATGGGCCCGGTAGGCGCTAATGGGTTAATACTAGATAAAACTCATTTCAATAGTTTTCAAAACCATTGGCATTCTACACAATAGTTTATTGTTCAGAACACATATATTACGTATCTATATAAACAAAATAAACAACTAACTATATATATATATATATATATATATATATAGTTAGTTGTTTATTTTCTTGAACCACTGTATATATATTTTTTTCTTTCTTGGACATAAGGTTCATTTAAATAGCAGAGGTTGTTATTCATGTTATTTATTAATTAAATCCAGACGTTTCAGCCTGGGTTTTGGCCTTCCTCAATGGGTCAGACTAAAATATAAGCAAAAACAGTTTGTCAACGATTAAAATGAAAAGTTTAAATCTAGATCAACTTACCATCAGCACAACCATCATGTTGAAATACAATTAATGAAACTATTTACAATACGGGCACACACAGATTTACAAATGAGTGAAAGACTACCACATATCTTAAATTTATAAAATTCAGCGAGCTTATTATGATTCGTAGTTCCTGTATATGGAATACCCTTATTGAGGGAGTTAGCATGAATATAGACGAACATATTGCTGCTGAGTTGCCCGATCCACGTTGGCCAAGTTTTTGCGAATAACTATTTATTGTAGTAGATTTCTGAAATTCTTTCGATTGGTAGATATTCCTAAGATGGGTCTGAATAGTCTCTAGGATTCACTTGACTGACATACACTGCGCGCCAGAAGCGATGGAAATACCCATTTTTTCCAAAAAAAAATACCATAATTACCTAGTACTAACACAAATTTTTGGTGAAAAATCCGAATTTGTCTCATAGAAACACTACTGTGAGATGTGAAATGAATTTTCTAATTTTCAGAAATAAATTTTTTCATCAAAAAATTAGTACAAATCCATGAAATTTTTTAGCTTATCTCACCTTCTGATAATATTAGTGCAAATATCGTTGTTCTTATCGCCCCTGCCTCGAAGTGTATGTCACCCAGGTCAACCACAGAAAATATTTAGTCACATCTTTGACATATCTACTGGTATTAGAATTCTTACGAAAGATACGGGGGTGCTTCCATGAGAAGTGGGTGGGATTTGGATTAATCAAAGTGGAAAATGTTTCATCAAAAATGTGTATTGACAATAAATTTGATATCCTGGCTACGAATATGTATCCAATATTGGAACAGGTTCAGTTTCGAACACCTTTTGCTTCAAATAGCCCCATAAAAATGGTGTCAAATCTGGCGAGCGGCCTGGCCATTCCGTAGGACCTCGACGGCCAATCCAACGACCGGGCAAGGTATTATCCAAATAGTTTCTTACTTGTCCGTAGTAATGTGGTGGTGCTCCATCTTGTTGGAATACAATATCCATATCGAATTCATTAGGATTCGCTTCTACGATTTCGGTGATTAGAGGGTCAACGGTATTTTCAAACATATTCAAATACAGTTCCCCTGTTAAATTTTGTTCAATGAATAGAGGTCCTACAATATGGTTTCCCAATATTCCTGTCCAGACGTTAATTTTTTCTGGATATTGAGTATGAGTTTCCCGGAAAATGTGAGGGTTGGTGTCACTCCAATAACGCCAATTTTGTCTGTGTACCATTTTGATTTTGTATGGATGATACTTATTCCTCTTCAAAAGTCTCCACACAGTAGAAGGACATACCTCACAAACATTCGCGACGGAGGAAGTAGACTGCTGAGGATTTACTATCATCTCACAAATTATTTGAACTTGCTGTTCTTCCGGAATGGACGGATGACCTGGGGGCTTGTTGTTCTGTACATTACCGGTAGTTGTAAATTTGGTTACAAGTTCCCTTCAATATTTTCTACAGATAGGACGATTCGGAAAACGATCATTAAAAATTCTTTCGGTTTCGTGAAAGTTACGCGTCGCACCATAAAGAAAAATCGCTTCGATTTTTTCTTCTAATGGACGAGAATTGACCATTTTAGAGATAGTTCACGTGGTACCTATTTACTAGTAAAACCGAAAACTAAATGAGAATATTTCAACTGAACAATGATGTTCGTTGTCGTACTGACATTACTTGTCATTTTTTGTTTAAACAAAAAATAACCTATCAAACCTTATTGGGTTGTTGGGATTGCCATATGGCAGAGAAAAACAAATATTTCTAGATGTATCGATATTAATGTGTTTGTATGCAGGCAATTATTAAATGTTCCGCCATTTTGTAGTAGGTGAAGATATTGACTTTATTTTCTAGGGTTGTGAAGTATTCGTCAGGAGCTTCAAAAGGATGTGTCACAAGACCCCCCTTTCATTTTTTTTTTCCAGATGGCGCCCAGTCGCCATTTTGGAATTTCATCTGTCAATTTTACTCCAAAATATAGTATTCATGCATCAATTTCATTATCCCAAGTTTAAATTTTTTGAGTTGACCAGTTCAAAAAATAAAAGGGGTGTGGACATTAAAGAAAAGCACTGTATAAGCCTCCAATATTATTTTTCACAAAAATAATTATTTACATCGCTGCTGGCGCGTCGCGTACGTCACTCAGGTCAACCCCAGATCGAAGGAATTTCATAATTTCACTGAAATAATTACGGATGATACGGGGGTGTTTCCATGAGAAGTGAAACGAATTTGAGTTTCTCAAAACTGAAAATTGAAAATCCGTGCAAATTTTGAGCACTTCTTCTCTCCTATCATAATTTTTAGCAAAAATCGGCATTTCTATTGCCCTTGGCGAGTAGTGTTTATCACCCAGGTCATCCCCACAATATGGCCCATAGGTGGTATATCTACCGATTGTGAGAAATTCAGAATTCTACTCCAATAATTATAGAAGGATGGTTTCCATGAGAAGTGAGTCAAATTCAGAGTTTTCAGAAAAAATATATACTGGCAATGAATTCGGTGTCCTGATCATGAATCTGTAAACCTTCTAATATTATTTTTCAATTTATATTTTCTTTCACTCAGTTAAAGATCAGAGATGATTTGATCTTAATTCTAGTATATATACCGATTTTAAGAATTTAAGAATTTTACTACAATAATTATGGAAGATACGGGGGTGTTCTCATGAGAAGTGAGACAAATTTAGATTTTTCAGCACAAAATGTGTACTGGTACCAAATATAATGTCGTGAGTCCTGATCACAGAACTGTAAAAATTTTAAGCTTATCCCACCTCGTAATACTATTTTTTGTAAAAATGAGTATTTTCATCGCTTCTTCCGCGCAGTGTATGTCATTCAGGTCAATATACTTATCTAGGAATTTCAGAATTCGACTCTAATATTAATTACGGAAATTATAGGGGTATTTCCATGAGAAGTGAGTCACATCTACCCTGACCTATTTTTCTGTTCGTAAATTCTGAATACGACAAGCTATGGACTAATAAAAAAACGATTTAGATAAAATGGTGTACAGTAGTAGTTAACAAATATTTTCAGACTGATTCTATTTTTTTCAGGTTATAGAAGGTTACAATCCAAGAAATGTCACGATAAACATTTTGTTTTTGTTAAATCACTAATATTATTTTTTTATTATTAATTGAAAATATTGATTTACTTCAAATCCCTCTTTTTCAGTTTGTGTTGGTGATTTCAGTCAATCAAGTGGAGTTCTGAGCACTCCTCCATCTAGAAATAGTTCTTACAATTGTGTGTGGACCCATAATACCAACAATTTTCTCCTCAACCAAACTACTTCTTTAACAGTATCTATGACAACTTCCTTCAATTCAACAACATTTTGCGAAGACGCTGCAGGAAGTATTGTAGTCACAAATTATAATAAGGAGACTGTATTGAATGAAATATGTACATCTACAATGAGACCAATCATAGTTAGATCGCCATTTTTTATAACAAAATTACAGGTTTGAGTTTAGTGGCATTCTCCTGCTCAATGTTACCTCAATCGATTACTTTCAGGCCATGACGGATTTCGAATATGACATGAACTTCACAGTTTCTTACAATACCCATCCATGTGGAGGAATATTAAGCAGTCAGTCTGGTTATATTGCAAGTCCTAACTTCCCCAATCAACCGTCCATCGAGTGTGCTTGGCTCCTGAAAGTAGATGAAGGACAAACAATCAATTTAACAATAACGACACTGGACCTAGGGAATGACTGCGAGAAGAGTTTCGTAACAATTCATAATGGCGAGCTGCCTACTCGCCCGCAAATCGGAAAATTCTGCAGAAATGCTAATCCTGGGCCAATTATAACTCAAAGTCACCAAGTGTGGATTGAATACAGGTGGGAGAAAGGTTCTTCAGGAAGCGGTTTCCGATTACAGTATGAGGCGATCAGTACAGGTAAGAAAGTTGCAATATACTTCCGAATACTCATATAAAGAAGGGATCATTGTAGTCATGTAAATTGAAGACGTGAGTGGATGAAGGTGTTATGTTACAAACATTTTGAGTGAAGTCAGGTCAAAGTTATTTTTCCGTGATTTTGTTCCATTCAGGACTAGCAGAGCAATGGTGTGTCCCGGTGGTTATCAAAGATCATACAATTTCTTCACTCACTAACGATTCATTAATGTGAAAGATAAGTACATATTTTTTTTTTTTTTTTATGTTCTGGTTCCCACGAAAGGGGATATCCTGTAATGTTCAGAGAACATCGTGGGAAAGAAGGTAGGAGTTGGTGTTCTTCTTGAATTTCTGGAGGTTGTATGCCTCGGGGAACACCTCCCTAGGCAATGAGTTCCAAAGCCTCGCTGTTCGTTGGATGAACGAGTCTTTGGAAAGTGATGTTCTGCAGGTCTCCAAAGTGACCACGAAGGGGTGTGATGACTGAACTTGACGGGTTAGTCTCGAAGAGTCTGCCAAAGCAGGAACGATTGTTGATATTTC
The DNA here is from genome assembly GCA_018342105.1 of Gonioctena quinquepunctata. Classification (NCBI taxonomy): domain Eukaryota; kingdom Metazoa; phylum Arthropoda; class Insecta; order Coleoptera; family Chrysomelidae; genus Gonioctena; species Gonioctena quinquepunctata. The sequence continues at coordinate 588,360 of JAFIRS010000246.1, forward strand.
AGAAGAGCATCGCCCATGAAAATATCTATAAAATAGAGACAAATCGCCAACCTTTTTACGGTGTTCCAGACAAGTGAGCGAGTTTGTAAGCGAGGCATCACCGACGAGACAAATAGCCCTTTTGGACAGAATCAATAGCCTCAGGATATGTTTAGGTGCGCGCTCCAAATATGGGAACAGTATTCCAGGACAGGTCGGATCTGTGCCCTATAGATCATAAGAAGCTGAGTGGGGGTGAAATAGCTCTCGGAACGAAACAAAACACCCAAGTTTTTGGGATGCACTTTTGGCAATGGACCTCACGTGATTTTCCCAGGAAAGGTTATTGCTGATAGTAATACCAAGCATCGATATGGATGACTTCAGTGGTATGGTTACTCCTGACAAAGTTATGTTAGGCACAGTGAGATCGGCTTTTCTAGAGAAAAGACATGCTTGTGTTTTGTTTGCATTTAATTCTACCAAGTTATTAGATCCCCACTCGAGAATTGTTGCTAAGTCCATATTTATATCATTAACATTTCTTCCTCGTTCATTTCTGGTTTCACGGGCTGATATAGGGGCCCTGGAAGAGAAAGCGGTATGGAGGGTACTATCATCGGCAAAGCTGTGTACTGGACATGAAGTTGCTTTCAACAGGTCGTTGATGTGAAGTAGAAATAGTGTTGGTGCGAGAATAGATCCTTGCGGAACATCAGCATTTATGAGTAGAGTGTCAGATGAAACTCCATCGACCACTACATGGAGATAACTAGCAAGCAGAGAACACAGCTGAGGGGGCAAGCCATAAGACGGAAGCTTGGCGAGGAGTCCCTGGTGCCAAACTCGATCGAACGCCTTGGAGATATCTAATGCCACAGCTAAAGTTTCTCCATACTTTTCAATAGATAGCTGCCATATATGTGAAACGTAAGCGAGCAGGTCACCAGTTGATCCCTGATGGCGGAAGCCATATTGCCTATCGTTGACAATTCCTGAGTCTTCCAGATATTTCATGAGCTCGATGTTGATGGCTTTTTCCATGACCTTTGAAATAATAGATAGCAGTGCGATAGGTCTGTAGTTGCTAGGTAGGGCCTTTTTGCCTTTTTTAGGGACTGGCTGTACTCTTGCAATTTTCCAATTGGACGGAAATACCCCCAAATTGTAAGAGTGGTTGAACAACTTGCAAAGAACAGGTGTTAGTTCGGGGGCACATTTCTTGAGAACAATCGGCGGGATTCCGTCAGATCCACAGGCTTTGTTGGTGTTGAGACCCAGCAAAATCTTTCTGATAGTACGTTGCTAGTGTTCCATCTTCTTTAGGGTAATGTTCGGGGGTTGTTTTCCCGATGAATCCAGAGTGGAATTTCCAGCAAATAGGTCGCAAAGATATTGTTTTTCCTGGGCGTCGTTCATTCTCTTTTTGGTTAGAGGAGGAAATGAGCTGGAAGTGAAGTTTCTTCCCACAGCTTTGGCGAAAGACCAAAATGAACGGGATCCGTTAGGACATTCAGCAAGTTTTGATCTTATTTTGGCATTGTGGCATCTTTTGAGCATTCTATTGTCTCTTTGCATATGCCTCTAGCCTCGACATATGCTGCTCTGGTCTCAGGGCCCGGATTTTTTAGCCATCGATGGTATGCTGCCTGTTTGGAAGCCACAGCTCTAGAGCAGTTTCTGTTGAACCAGGTCTTATCGGATGATGTTCTTCTTTCGGTATTCGGTATGTAGGTTTGCATCCCCAACATGATGATTTCAGAAATTGTCTCAGCACATCGTGTTGGATCTACTGAAGAGAAACAAACTCTCTTCCATGGAAACGCTGAGAAAAACATACGAAGACCTTCCCAGTCGGCCGAATTGTAATGCCACATGAGACGGGGTGGTATTGTGCAGCTCGATGGTAAATGGAAAGAGCATGTTGTGGAGATGAGGGTGTGATCAGAGTTTCTAAGTGAGGCACAAACTTCTATTCTATAAGGGTCAGGATTGGTGGTGAGGAAAAGAGCTAGTGTATTGGCAGACTGGTTGTTGACATCAGGGATGCGGGTTGGTAGCTTGACCAGTTGTTCTAGACCATAAGTGATGGCGAAGGCCTCGGCTTGACGACCCGCATCATCTGTTTTGTTAGAGAATTTGAGCCAGGCAGCATTATGTACATTAAAGTCTCCCATGATTATGGTTTCAGCTGTTGGATGGTTCTCCTGAATGTAGTCCAGTTTGAGTGATAAAAACTCAAAGAGGTCGTTATATGAAGGTTCATTAGGTGATAGGTAAAGGCAGCAGAGGAACTTAGTCAGTTTGGTATCAGATAGCTTGAACCACATCACATCAAAGTCTTTCGGTTCCAAACTCTCTTCACGCTGGCATGAAAGGTTAGCCTTAGCGTAAAGGCAGACTCCACCTTTGAACCTGAATCGAGAATGGAGTTCGTAACCAGGACAAAGCATATGGACCTTGTTGGTGGACGAGTTTACTTGTGTTTCTGTTAGAGCCAGAATATCCGGTTTTTTCGTCTGTAGGTGATGGTGGACGTCATTGATGTTCTTGTTGAGTCCGCGGATGTTGCAAAATTAATCTTTAATGTTGAGTCACCTCGAGTACCTCTCGCCCGGATATCCGAATGGAGAGGTATTTTGCTTCGGAGTGTTTTACTCTAGGAGACTTCATCATTATTACTATTAGGATGCACCTGAAAATAAAGGAGGAATTGGGGAAAAGGAAAGAGGGAGACCGGAAAGTATCGACCGAACACTGAAACATGGAATGATCCATTTCACAGCACACAAAGTCGATATGGTGGTATTTCACCGGGCGATGAGACCATCTTCCACCTACGGTTATCCTTTTAGTCGCCTCTTACGACAGGCAGGATTTACCATGGGGCTATTCTAAAGCCGACCCCATACAGCTGAGAAAACCTTCAATTATGCAGAAAAAATCATTTTTTCAAGGATTCATCCACCCATGTCTTCAATTATAGATCGGTTATATCAGTGATTTTTAAGTAGTTGTGCCACTCCCGGAATTCCAAAGTCAAGTACCACTTCATGAAATGAAGAAGTGCCACTTGGACTGCCAAAAAAATGGCGAATAACTTCTCTTTTACGGATTTTTTCTGGGATGTATCACTTTGAACGTTTTAGAAATGCGATTACTCTTGCAAACTTGCTCATGCGAGTATTATTACTGGACAAATATCGATTTCAGCGTAGAATAGGTTAATCATAACGTTGATGGCTTTGCATTTGGATATTACTTTTCTTTTGAACCAAGAAGACACTTTCAGTATGTAATTTCTATATAGGGTGTTTCTTAAGTACGTGTAGAAAATTTAGGAGCATGTTGATGACGTCAAAATAAGAAGAAATGTTTCTATAAACATGTGTCCGCAAGTTATTCTTTTCTGAGATGCAGGGTGTCAATTTGAATTCTTATTTTTATTTTTTGTGGATACATTTCAAAATAATTGTGATATTTGAGTAAAGTTTGGTATCTGAGACTATTTTTCAATGACACAATGGCGGCACCTACATGTCTTTTCAATCATTTGAAATGTCATAACTTTTTTGTACCAACCTGTATCACGTTTTCTAGACAGTTAGTTGAGGTTTTTATTTTTATTTTTTCCCTTAAAAATTGAAAAAAATTGTTTTATTTTTTTTCATTTGAATTTTAGTCCCAGAACAAGTCATTTTTAAATAAATTTCAAGGGAAAAATAACAAAAGCTGTCAGTAGTGGGAATTGAACCTAGAGAGAGATCCAGAGCTTAAATCTGTTAAATCTTGCAAAGCAAAAGCAAAAAGCAAAATGGATTTATTGCATATAATGTACAATGCCAGTGCTCTGGGAAGGTTTCAAATAACTATACAAAACATCAAATATGTACATATACACAAAAAATTTCGCCCAGAAGATCTGCGAGGGATAGGCACACTTGCATATACCGCGCTATGTTGCCATAACTGGGAGATGCCTGCTCAGACTCCAAATGTCCTGCACGAATTCGTAGACGACAACATCTGGTGTTGACAGGTATACCCGCACAGTTAGTCGATTCCCGCTGATACATGAGAGAAACAGTGCACACCTCATTCTTAGGACTGTATGTGTGTTTAAAATTAAAATAGAATTCAGATAATTGTCTTCTTAAAAAAGATATTTTTGTGGGTTATAACGTTTTGTGTTGTACCAGAAAAAGAAAAATCAAAAATAATGGTTCTAAAAAATTGGTATGATAGGATTTAAAATTTTGTTCATCCTTCATTACGATGGCTCATCTTGTGCCTCAGACCGCTCGGCTGTTTCGCTATATTAAGGTACTTGTCGGGCTACAAACACTATCAAAAACTAGTCTCGATTGTAGCGCGATGCAATACATGTTCAAGCGCCGAATTAGAGGGATCTTTTTCAAAAGAACTGTACGCTGAGAAACGCAATTAGCATGCGTGATACAGCAAATAAGCCATGACTGGACTGTTGGCAACGTCGCAATCCAATGATCGCTCGCATTTAGTTGTTCAAGATACACTTATGAACAAGCAGTCAAAGCTATGGATCGATTTCGCGCAAAAACTGGTAGGTTTACTAAAGCAAAAGTTGAAAAAAGGAAACATAAATTGTCTGAATTGTGTAAGGCTCGAAATACGAACAAAAAACAGTCTAATGAAAATGATGTGTGTGAAGGAAATCGCATTGTTAATCTCAAAGAACTTGGGATTGAGTACGGGATTGAGTGAAATTTCTGGTCAATTATATTTGAATGATGTACAAGTCGATTCACAAAATTTAGTAGATTGTTTGGTAGCATTTAAAGAATTTTTAAATTTATCTACAACTCCAAATTTACTCGTTGCGCATAATGCGAGATTCGATGTACCTAGATTACTAAGAGCAATCATTAATAAATAATAATTTAATAGAAGATTTTATCATGATAGCAGGATTTGTGGATAGCTTAATTATGTTTAAAAAAACGTTTCCAGATCGAAAAGGGCCAGGAATGTTCCAGCTATCAAAATTAGCCAAAGATTTAATACCAAACGAAACATCAGTTAATTTCCACGAAGCGATGTATGATGATGTACAAATTTTACAGAAAATAGTTCGTTTTATTGGTAAAGAGTCAGACTTATCAACATACATGAAATCATATAAAGAATGTATTTCAGAGCGACTTGAGAACGAAAGAATATCTCGTAATTTACCCAATTTAAGTGCCATAAATTATGCACTGTTTTTTGCCGTTACTCGTTAAAACTACATTTTATTTTATATCTATTCCCATTGTAATATGTTTAAAATGCATCAGTATAAATTAACGCAATCATTCACAATTATTATTCATAAATATGTGCGTTCCAAAACACAGTTCAATTCAAAACAGCAAGACCCTCGCGCTCTCGTTTATTTGAATCACCAGCGATCGCTTGAGGCGTTGCCACGATTCTCAGCCTTCACCATCTTGCACTTCTCATACGCAATAATTTAGAAACTTCTTATAACAATAAATAAATAACTGTATGGCTATGCGTCTTAAATTTTTTTAATAAAATTTGTTATGTACCTTTCAATAATATACTAGTTTTTCAAAAAGATCTGAATGGAGGGTTTTTAGTTATGCCTTAAAATGAGGTGTCCGCGGTAGCTCATTATAGGGATTACGTGTTAAACGTTGCAACTTTGAAGCCTTATATCTCGCTTTCGGTGTGGTAAATGATTCCAAAAATTTAATATGATACAGGTAATAATGTTAACTAAAAGTGGTATGAATATAATCGAAATCTGATTGGAAGTGAATTTCACGACAACTACCTTAAGTGTCAAAATATAACCATACTTCAACCACAGAACACCTTACCCAAACAGAAACGTGAATCAAGTGTACCGCCAAAATAAAATTGGCTTGTTTCTAATCAACCTCAAATTTATTAATATCAGATGACAGTATGATCAGAGTACTTTAAAACGTTCATTTCTACAGAATTTAGTGATGAGTACTAGAAAAACGATTTTAATATTAAATAGGTACACCACTTCAGTAGTATTTCCACTCTTTCCAAAAGAGGTGATTTGGTATTTTTCACATCTACTTCACGTACTTTTTATAAACGCATAAAAAAGAACTAACCTATTAACTGAAATTGTTTTGGTAAATATCCAAGTTCTCTGTTTGTATGTGTTGGAAATAAGTGAATGTAGATTGCTGATCAATATAAGGAAACATTTAGAACAATTTGTTTGAAATTATTTAGACCTTCCTAGGCCGCATCTCTAAATGTAATTGAAACTGCCCCATTTTGAGTTCAGGAGGCATAAATGCTAAGTACACTCTACATAATGAGAACTATAAAATTGCGCGAGCCAGCTTATTGGATGTTTCCAAAGGCGGATCACTTGAAATGTATTTCAACCGACAGTTTGAATTTACCGCCCAGAAATGACATTATACAAGCCAAATTTTGAATTCAAGGTCACGAAAAATTGACCCCAAAAGATCAAAGGGCCGCTTTCCAGTTGCGCTTCTGTGTAGGTAAGGTGTTCTGTGCTTTAACGTAGGTGAGTAGTGTTTACATATCACACTATTCATACTCAAAACTTCAGCTTTTCTAAAATGGCGTGGGCTTGCCGGCTCTGGGATCTCACTCTATAAGGTTGGAAATATAATCAACGCCAATGAGTTTAGACCAATCAACATGCTACCTTCAATAGAGAAGATATCAGAGAAAACTGTACATGAGCAAATTTTAGATGTACTGGATCAGACTGGAGTAATCAATAACGTGCAGTCACGTTTCCGCTTTCACAGTTGTGAGACAGTATGACAGTGTGTCCTTCATTTCAGAAACAATTCAGATGATAATATAATGACAAGAGTAATTTTACTTGACCTTTGAAGAGCCCTCGAAACTGTAGACAAGTATAGGTTGGTGAAAAAATTAGAAAGCATTGGTATTAATCAGGTTGCATTGGAATTGCTGCTCGAAGGCATAATTTCCGAAGGCAAAATTTCAAATTGAACAATGGTTTATCTAATGCAATCATGAACGATTAGAGTGTTCCACAGGGTAGTGTACTTGGTCTCTTATTATCCTTAATATACAATGAATATGTTACTGTTATCTCAGGAGAAATCTACAATTCATAATGTCTTTTTCTTGTCCATCAAGTATTGTTTATAAATACATTATATTGAAGAAAAAACAGATTGTGTGACGGTTGTAAATATAATCAATGAAACATTAGAAAAACAGCTCAGTACACAGCTTGAAGTACCAACTATTTTGAGTACTAATATTCGATGTAGTCAGATTGAAATTATGTCTCAACGGTCAAATAGAAATAGTTGAAATGTATATTTAAAAGTGTTATAAGAATATCGGGACGAGAAAATGTTTTACCTAGAATCAGTGCGCGTAAAGGAAAATTTGGTATTGAATTGCAAAAAAATAAGAAATAAGAAAATAGTACAGAAATTGATAATTAATAATCAGAATTTAGAAATCGTTTGATGAATATATTGGTTGTGAAATCCAGATTCTGCAACAGTGGAAAAAGAGTAAGTTTAATTTTTGTGTTCTGTATTAATTTGGCATATCAGATCTTTTCCAACTATTATTCAATTGAATAGCATTTTCGTCTTTCTACGAAAACTCTACCCAAAGTAAAAATAATTTTTCTTAAATTTAAACACATATTTGAGTAAGGTCGTTTGTTGTTTTGTCAAATCATAAATTAAATTATCGTTGAACTTTGAACTACTCTATGGAATCTCCAGTTACTTGTAGCATCATGCATAAAAACAAAACTTCCATGACTGAGAAATACATTCTGTAATATGTTGACTTATTGATGTTGATGTGAATCTATACCTAGAATTATTGCACAGTTTTATTATTCAATCAAATTAATTTTATATCCAGTGTACGTAAAGATTTACAAATATTTATGAATGAGTCATCCAGTTCCGTTAAATGATACGTGCTCATTCAAAAATTTTATTTTTTCATTATTGTTTTATTTACTCATTCGACAGAGTTTCAGATATTTTGTTCAAGAGTATGTATGAGCATTTGACTTATATAATTATAAAACATTCATAAAGTTGATTTGGAATGATACTTGTTTATCCATCATAGTTTCCTTATGTTTTTAGATTGAGATTGATAAAATTTTAGATATTATATAGTATGATTGAAAAAAACTGAATTTAGTTTATAACGTGTTTAGACAGGTTATTTCATATGGAAATTATTGATCATTATAAATTCATTTCTGTAATTGATAGATTCTTGAAAACTAATTTCTCCTATACAGGAAATTTAGAAAATTGGTACAACTTACTGTCAGTTGTATAACATTATTATATTACTTTCTTTGGTGATGGTATATAGTACTATGGAACTACTGAAGTTGTATGGATTGGAATATCATACCATTCAGTGCGTTGATTTATTGTAGAGAAGTATTTTTTTAATTAATATAGTTTGTTAGTTTTCATAAGTGCTTTAATTATTTGCATAGTGTCCTCAATCAGATTAGCGAAGTACACCATTTGAACGATTCCAGCTCTCTAAAAATCTATAACATCTATATACTGGGAGGACAATTCTTATCTGCCGCTCAATAAAAATCGCCAGCGAGTTTTTATAAATTATTCACGCCCAGTATAGCCCTTCATAAACTCGGTGACAACATCTTAAGTGTGTGGTTTCTAATCAAAGAACATCCTGTATCAGGTCGTTACAGTTGGTCTAACCAGTGTATAGCCAGCCATGCTTGATTTTAATAGCCATGTCTTCAAATCAATACGTTTCGTAGGAATGAATGTTATGATATTCAGCGCCTCCAAGTGTTCATGGTCCATCATGCATCCTCTATCACAAGTGCTTGGATATTGATTGTTAATTTTGTTCAGGATGCGGCGGGTATTTCCATGATAAGTCAAGAATAATCCAATCGCCTAATTATGGAAGTGACTATCCAAACAACGCAGAATGTCTCTGGATCATAAAAGCTGATCCTGGTTACCACTTGAGCCTCGACTTCATCGGACGTTTCTATATAGAAGACAGTGGAAATTGCACGAAAGATTACCTAGAGGTAAGTTACTCTATTCCATCTCACATATAATACTGTTCAATCCAGTTGATGATTCTGATAAGTTCCTGAAACAATAATTCTCACATTATTTCAGAGGTGAGAAAATCATTCGAATAATCTTATATATTATGTGAACAGAGCAAAAATTGTTTTCCACAGTTATCAGACTATAAGCTTGTCTCCATGTTATAAATAGCAAAAGATGGCGAATTCCACAAAAAAGCCCTAAATCATAAGCCTATCTTCTATTAGGACAATCAATGGAGATTTTCTGCTCTATTGATTCTGTGACAAAAATATTACCAGGAAACCGACTGTGTCATCATACGAACGACGGTTCGTAGTTATATCATGGTATGTTTCCTACTCGTAACTGTAATTGCCTAATTTGTTAAAAACATTCAAAAGCATTTTGTTTATTTTTCATCGTTTGTGACTTGTAACTTGAATACTAATCAAGCACTCTCTATACTTTCTATGGGCGAATTGTAGAGAATCAAAATGCAAAGAAAATGAGCCTCAACGCGACTCGATCGGATAATTAGTAACGGAGAAAAACTGGAAAACCCGAAAAAAATTATTGTTTTCTTTTAATTCATAACTCCGCCACTTTTTTGGTTGTAGTGCAAGCTTCTCACGACATAGTATTGATTAATATGTACTTTATGTGTGAAAAACTTAGGTGCTGTCGGATCATCAGTTTTGGAATAATTGCAATCTGAACTTTTTAATGAACTCATTGCTGCAGACCTGGATGCATCATAGGTGGTCCGATTTCAATTTTTCTCGAGGGTAGAACTATAGTGCTATAAAACGTATATTCTAATTTTGCGTTCCAATGCTGCAAGATGGGTGAAAAATACCAAAAATGGGCGAGTGGTGGGGGTGGAGCAGCAGACGCGGGGAAGCGTATGTATAGTAATAGAAGCGCGCTGCGCCCGTTATGAATCTGCTGGTCCACCCCAATTCCTGAGCCGCTTTCATGCACTCGCCCGTTTTCGGTCATGTTTGCAAGTATTTCTCACCTATTTCTCTATGAAAATGTATTAACTCAACTGAATGTAGTACAAAACTACATTCTATGAATAATATTATTCAAAAATAGACTTAATTCTACAAATTGTATCTATAATGAATCAATTTTGTATGTCCGATGCCTATACTACCTTAGTAACTGCATCTTCTGCTTTAAATCTGAGATAAAACATTTCGTGAACCATTGCTACCAAACTAGGCAGCACACAAACAAACATATGATAGGAACCAAAGGTTTGTTACAACCCTAGCACCAAAGATTTATAACATCTTACCTAATGAAATTAAAGAGATAACCAAATATAAACACTTTGTTAACAAATGTAAATACTTTATTTATCTAAAAAGGGAAAACATACATAAGATATTGTGAAAAAAAAATTAATTAATTTTACATAATTTAAATATACTACATATTTTCTGTCATGATTGCCATTTATATCATTAGTATTACTACCATATTATTATATTATTACCATTTTCTGTTATAATTACTATTTATATTATATTATTACCATTTTTTGTTATAATTACTATTTATATTATATTATTACCATTTTATTTTTCAACTCGTAAGTTTTCTTCATTACATGTCAATAATAACTTTTAAATTTCTACTTTCTACAATTTATAAAAGACTTGGTATTAAAAAGGTGCATTACTTGTAAAAATTGTACTATGAACATATTATGACCAATCTATGAATGGTATAACATATTTATTACTTTTGAATAAACTTCGAAACTTTGAATTTCGCAGCATTTTAACGCAAAATGAGAATAATCGTGTCAATCAATAAATCAAATATAGTTTTGTAGTACTATACTTCCACTCTCAAAATATTTTAGAAAAGTTGGAATCAGACCTATGACTCATCCAGATCTGCTGCAATAAAGTGCATTGAAAAATCAAATTGCAATTATGCCAAAACCTTCTGAACACATCGTCTACAACCTTCAAACAAATGAAATTATAGTTTAAAAAAACTAAAAACACGCTTATGTATCAATAAGAACAAAAAAGTTTAAAATAATCAGAATGAAGTCATTGATCAAAAAAGTTTATCTTATGTAAAGAAACCGTGAGGTGCTTGATATCAGTTATCTTAATTCTATTACGAAAAGTAAGTGGAGAGCACCCCACGTTTTTTTTTAAATAAAAGGTACTTTTTTGGTCAATGACTTTATTATTTTCAACTTTTTAGTCCTTATTGCTACATAAGCGCGTTTTTTGAAACTATAATTTTAATTTTAACTGTTTAGTCCATATTACAGAAGACTAAAAGAGACTACGGGAGACAAACTCCCTTTATTTTTTCACATGGAATGGAAGTTTTCTCGAAATTATGGTGAATGAGATGCATGCTGCATTTTGGTGAATCTGCGCATTCGCCATATCTTTGAAATGTGAATTATTTTTTTCTGACGATATTGGTGGGAATACCAGGTCATAGCTATTGTCATCGGTTCTCAATGAGTGTGCAAAATTTCAAATGATTCGGACTTCTGGAAGTGGGTGAAA